>CM022879.1:8728552-8751903 GCA_012654025.1 Pachypsylla venusta | reverse complement strand
GTGGACACAATCCAATACACTCCCCCCCCATTTCCATTGTCCTTGAAAAACAAAGATAGCAATATAAGAATCGTAGCGAAGCACGGGCGAAACAGCTAGTACCATACAAAAACAAGTCATCTTTGTTCCAAACATTTTGTCTGCCACAGATGTCTGGTTTACACCAAAATAATCTATTTACTACTTCCCCTTTTAATGTTTGGTCCGACCTATTCTCACCTGTTTGATTTCTTTAAAATGATTTAATATTATACGTATATTATCCTCCCACAATTCAGGTGACGGAATTTCCCAACCGACAACAGCTTTCACTTTTTCTGGTACTGGAATTAAAATTAAAAGAAACCATGTCAAAATAAGAATAAAAGATATAATCTGAGGTTGGTAAAATAAAAGATATTGCACCCGGTAACTCCCTCTTGCATAATGCACACTCTGACACGGAATTAATTACCATATGTTGCAAAATTATAAAAGGCATCCCTTTCGGATATTCTGCCAGAGAGTTTCCAGATGCCATAAAAGTTGAAAGGCGGGATAAATTCTGTGCAGAAGGTTACCTAAATATCCTAACAGAGAAAAGAGGACGTGAGATCACTTACAAACAACATTTTCTGGTGGATCCTGCATCAAGTCATCCGTTTTAGTAGATATCAACGTGTCTCCAACATTCGGATTAATGATCAACAATTTTTTGTCTGAAGCTAAGGCAATTAATGTTAGAGCCGTGTTTGGACACCATGCAACACTTCGAACAATACCACCGACATGAAGAGTTCTCACACAACGTCCAGTAGCTATTTCCCAAACTAAAAACAAAATAATAAATTGTTAGGTTTCTAAAAAAAATGACCAGTTGGAGAGGGGTATTTTTTTCGCTGAGGATTCCAACGGTTCATCATGAAGAATAATAGACCATGACCTCATTACCAGGGCAGAGAAGCAGTTTGTTTGTAAAGTGGTATGGTGTTTCATGTAAAAAAATAAACTTCAAGGCATTATTTTGCAGCCTAGTTCCTCTCAAAATCAATTTTTCCCCATTTCTAGATTCAGGTTTGAAAGAATGCTGAGAAATGGGTTGACATGGGGTTAATAAATTATCGGAGGACTTAGAACGTTAACCATCACAGTTTCATCCAAGGGCCAACAAACACTTTCCAGTAACCTCATGTCTATTCCATCACTGTGGCAGTGCTGGATTTACCAATAGGCTAAGTAGGCTGGAGCCTAGAGCGGCAGATTTTAGGGGCGGCAAATTTTGGCCAATTTTTTTTTTTTATGTTGGTATTCAGAAATTAAAATGATTCATATTTATATACCTAATAATCCTATTAGGTTCATACAAATATTTCAACATATAATATGTTTATGTAATATGTTTCACCCCTTATTAGATACCCCATTCATAAAATTACTATGAATAGGAACCGAATTTCAATTTCTAGCTCTCACCGTTTTCTATTTATGTCAGACTCGTGAAAATCGACAAAAAACGCCATGGAGAGAATCGATTTCAACTAAAAGTGTCATTTTGAATTCCGTGAGTACAATTGATATAAACAAGCACCCAAAGAAGGTGATGTAAAAAGTGCACAAATCAAAAAGAGCAATTTTTTTTTTACAAAAATTGTAGTTAGGTAATAATCATGATTGTGAACTAGGGTAGCGAATTGTAAAGGTCGGGAGGGGCGGCAAAATTTGAATAGCCTACAGACGGCAAATGTGTAAATCCGCCACTGCACTGTGGTATGATATACAAGCTTTGCTTAAGTGAACTAATAGTTCCGTGAACTGCAAATTTCACTCACTTAAAATGGCTACCATGAGAAACTCAGTTAGCTCAAAACTAATCAGCAAATTCTATGAACATAATAAATGCCCATACTAAGTTTCATTGAAATCCAGCCCAGGCGTTCGAGAGTTATCGTAGAACAAACAGACAAACAAACTAACAAAAGAATAATAATTAATATCTATTAATATTATTTTATATAATTTGATTTCAGTCGACCATGGTTCATTCGCAACAATAAATAAACTTACTTTTGACCGTCATATCATCAGATCCAGATACAATGTATTGTCCTTGTGGTTCAATAGATAAACAGCGTACAAAATTTTTATGACCTAAATATTCCATCGATAAAGTTGTAGGAAACGGCTGTAAATCTTTCGGATCGGGTAGTTTAGGAAGAAGATCTTCGGCTTCGAGTTTTACCTGAAAAGAAATTATTGAAATCCTTATGACAGGGAGAGGAGTTAGTCTGTATTTCCTCCTTTAATTTTGTTGCATCGGAGATAAAGTCGAAGGATTAACATTAACCAAAGGCACCCCCTCAAAATTTGATAATTTATGTTCCTAAGTACGTAAAATCTAGAAATCAAATAAATAAATAAAATGTTTTTTTCGCCGTAATCGACACATTTGCTACATCAAGTTGACCGATTTTAATGAACTTTGGTCTGTAGGTTCAATTTAAATTGAAACGATTGGCGTTTGTGTGAGTCACATACAAACGGTTTCGTACTAGAAATACAGAAAAATAGTATTTTAAATTTAGATTAAGCCAGCGATTTACCGTGGCTTTATCGTGGTGCACTCAGTCTCGTGAGGACAGCTGAGTACATGTTGTTGATAAAAATCAGTTTTACATTGCGGATGCAGAAAAATACGAGTAATAAATTTAATAAAATGACAACCCATTATTATGAGCTAAGTTCGCAGAGTTTTTTTTTACATAGAAATAGTTGGGCGGAGAATGGCATCGGCTACCTACTTTAAATTAAGAAAAAAATCAAGGTTTCTTTGGAAAAGGCCATTTGTATCCTATGCATAGTATATAATTATTAAGAGTCCCATACCTTCATAACTCGCGCTCTTGGACACATGTACAAATCCAAACATCGTGTAAACCGTTCTTTTAGGTAATTTCTATATGCTGGCACTTCTCGTAAACTATTGTACTTTTTTGGAATAAAATGAATCTTCCGGTTCCAAACTTGACCTTTAAGATCTTCCCATTCTTTGATCTAAAAAAGAAAAAAAAAATACCATTTATATCTCGACGAAATCAACGAGTGTCATCATCTTATGCCGAGGATTTCACAGACGATTGGTTTCAAGTTCACTGGGGATTTTGTCAAATCTGAAATCGATTACTTTTAGTTCCGACGATAACAGACCCTGTCTGTTTTGACTAAGGAGTGGATATTCAACTGGATTACTCGCTGTTACTTTAATCTTACATTGAATCATATCTTAGTAAAAGTAGAGCTTGGATTATTCAAACATTAGAAAACAATAACCCGAAATGCAGATCACAATAAAACCATTTATTTGAATGCAGGCGTTTAATCAGCCTAGTACATAATATAATATTCTAACGTGATCCTGGTGGGGGTGTGGCTCTCTTTGGTCAAAGTGATTGTCGTCAAAAACGTTAATAACATCTTATACCGAGAAAAGTTTTTCTACAAGTTGGTTGCAAAATGATTTAGATTTTTTTTATCTATACATATTATAAATTAAAGTCACTTTCCGCGTCCGTCTGTCTGTTCGCGACAAACTCAAAACCTACTGAACGGATTTTACTGCTGTTTTCGCTAATCGACCGAGTGACTTCCGAAGAAGGTTTACGTGTAAACTCAACAGACTTCAACACGCATTTTATTTTTTTTGGAACCTAACCCAATACTACTCTCAATACGTTCTACACAGCTTAACAACCCGTTACTACTCCCCATGTTCTACACAGGTTAACAAACGTGTAGGTAATATGTAATCTATGTGTGGTATGTTCTGATCGCGTTTAAACGGTTGTACCTCGGTGATATGATTATTAATGTAAGAGTCAGATTTATTATCATTTTTTCTCTCATTTTCTCGAAACGAAGTTCGGGTACTTAGCTAGTATAATATATACCTAAGTAATTAATTTTCGTCGAATAGACTTTTTCAAATTTAGAAATTTGTATTCTACATTAGATTCTAAATATGAAAAAGTCTATTTGACGAAAATTAAATATTTAAATTCTTTCCTCAACATAAAAAAACCATAAAGTCACCAAAGACATTTTTTTATTATAATTCTTAATATACCTAAGTAAATATTTTTAATATGCGCCCTCTTCTAAAGATTCTTTTTCCAATCCCGTGTCGAAAAGGGGGGGTGGAGTAGGATTCGAACCAACAGCCTCATGGTTACGAATAGTGAGCTACTGAGGCTGCTATCTAGATTATTAAGCTGGGTCATTTTATTATGATGATGGATCATGGAAAATCCCAAATTTTGAAAAATGCCGTTTAAATATGGCTGCAAAAAAATCACAGAAAAAACATTGGGCTGGGGAATCATTTTCAAACTTTTTTTCTAGAGTCAATCTAATCTTATTTGATCCGTAGGTTATGGCGGTTTCGAGGAACGCACACTTTTTTAATACACCCTGTACTATAGCTTACCTCTCTCTCATTGAATAAATACTCTCCAGGTGGATTATAGGATTCAGCATGGCCTGGCAAGAATCGTTTCGGTGCTGGAATGTGATTATGAATTCTTCGCATTTCTTCAGCGTCAGTATCACTCGGCCATAACATAAAGAATTTCTTTTTGGACAAATCTTTGCGGTGCCTTTTCATCCAAGATGTTTTTTTCATCCAGCCCATTTTTATTGAGTACACAAATTTATTTACCTGAAATTATTTTTTCACATAGATTATTTTGTTTAAAATTTATAAAGTAATTGTTAGATGCCCCTTAACTCTTTGAGTTCTATTACCCCTCAATATATCATACTTCTAGGATCATATCAGCAGAACCCAAGACCCTAGATATATATGTAGAACAAGACATAGCGGATATCGTTTGCTTCTGGTTAAAAGTAATAATCGACCAAGTCGGACTCAAATATAAAAAAAGAATCCCCTTGATTTCAAATAGAATTTACTTACCAGTGCTGCTTCAGACTTGCTAGGAATGAACGAGCGTTTATGATCAGGATCTCGACTTTGAGGCATTTTCATAACTTCAGATGTAAACCAATCTACCCAGGGCTGAAAATAATATAAAATCATTAAATAATTCTTACATGTGTCAACATTTGATGGATGAAATGAAACAGAACAGTGATCATTCTGGTGTTTTTAACTGTTGACAATTCTTAACTAATGGAGGGCCTTTACTCAAGCCCTTAATGGTGAGAGATTCCTCTCGCGCTATGTTTGCAGATAAAATATGACTGTATAGTCAGACTTATTTACATTTTTTTTTTTACCTCATACGAAGTAATTTTGCAGAGCAAAGGTTCCTCGGATTGGATCTTTGGAACTGCGGCTGCTATAAGTCAGATACAATTTGGAGAGAATTGGTTGCTAAATAAGCCCACCAAGGTACTATTGTGGGCATGAATGGAAATTTCTGAAGAATTAAAAGTGCAAAAAAACCTTAAATTTGCAATGTAGATAGGGGGAACCCCTACATGAACGTGTTCAGAGTCCTATCAAGTGCCATTTATGATCAGGACTAAAAAGTTTGAAAGGAGTTATTGAAATTATTTTTGTCATTAATTCTTTAACGGATTTATTCTTCTTCGCATACTCACAGCATATTCGTCAAACTCAGGATCTGGGTACTTGTTGTTTCTGATATTTCGAATAAGAGCTATGTCTTTATCACTGAGAACCACATTTTGGCCAGTTTGAGGATCTTTCACGCTTCTCCTGAAAACAAAAAATCAAACAATTATTTTATTAAAATAGAATACTATATCTTCACTCAATTGAAATTTTTAAAAAAGTCGAAATAATATAATTGGAACATCATAAAAGCCAATTTGAGGAAAGTCAGAGATGCGGAGTTGTGAACTTGCAAATTATGTCATAAGACTTGTATGTGAAGTAATATCAAAATATTCACCCCCTTAGATATTCATCAAATTATTTTAAGAGATATATTATGATGACAAATGAGCGGTATTAGTAGACTAATGATAACTATATCTGGTTCAATTATGGATGAGCCAAGATATTTTAGTATATCCTAATGTTTTGGTTTTGGGTTAAAAAAAGATGTACTGATACCATGCACAGCTACAACACCTCTCAAATACCTAAGTTTTATTAGGATTTTTATATTATTATAAAAGGTGTTTCAAAAAAGAGCGGAGTTCAATAACTTTGGAACATTTTCGAAAAACTCTAAAACACGCTTTTCTTTGTATATTAGCCGGAGTATAATTACATAGGTACTTCTATACATATGATGTTAAAGAAAAAACAAACCAAAAGTCCGGATTTTCCATTTTGCTGAGAAAATCATCCAACTGATCTCCTTGTTCGGGTTTTAATATCTTCTTTCCCGACCAGTCGTATCCAAGATGGGGGTAGTTATCATACCAGTTCATGGGAATATTACCCACTGTGTTTCTAATGTCCTAGAAATAGTAAAAAATATATATAAATAAGTGAAGTGTAACAATATGTTTGGGAGATACATATTTTTAATTGATTCTTGGCTATCCATAAAATTTCTTAGTGGCACAACCAGGATTTTATATGGGGGGTCCTTTCGACTTTTAATCTTTAATAAGCTGCATTGCCATGGTGGTGATAAGTAAACTAAAAGGAAAGTTAGCTTGGTGGTAGTATATGCGCTAAGTATGCAAAAGGTACCAGGTTCGATTTCGATCCCCGTATAAAACATGAAAACTCGTTTTTTCTTCTTCATAGATTCGGGCGGTTAGACCCCTCTTGCGCCATGACATCTATTCTGTGCATCTCTTTGAAGTCTTTGACGTAAAGTCGAAATTAGTCAGATACACACTACGATTACAATATGTAAGTTACTATTCCCTCTGCTATAGAGATTGAAAACCTTTTTTTTTATTTTATTTTATTGAAATTATTGTTAGTGCCATCGTTTTATCATAGTGACCACATCTTTAGTATTGACTTACCTCCTCATCTGAAGTATCCGTTTCATTTTCATATTCTTTTAATCCTAGGGATTGTCCAGACTTTACAATTTTACTAATATTTTTATTTGAATTTTCTTTCTGTGTCAAACTACTTTCACCTTCATTGTCATTCTTTAGATCTGCTTTATTGTTAGATTCAGATTTATTACTATCACTAAACGGTTCCACTTTTTCTTTTATTGGAGTTTTTATTTTATTTTTTATTGCTTTATATCCATCATTTGAAGTTTGCTTCGATTGTATTGAATCTATTTGTTCATTTTCAGAATCTTCACTTTCTTCTTCGCTATCTTCTTCTTCTTCTTCTTCCTCCTCTTCGTCACTATCAATGTCACTAATATCTTCACTACCAACACTATCATTAGCACTTTCTTCGACATCAGTTTCTTGTAAACTTTTTAATACATTTGATTTGATTTTTCTGTTAGTTTTTCTACTACTATCAACATCATCATTTTGGTGTTCTTCATCATCACTATCAATGTCATCTGAATCAATATTTTCCTCATCTGATGAGTCGTTATCATTATTTATTTCATTTAATAAACTGTCTAATTCTTCATCTGTGTCATTTGGAATATCAGATATTTCCTGTTCCTAGAATCAATAATCATCATTTGAAATGTAAAAGTGGCTCTAAAGAAATAAAATAAAAAATTATTACATGTTGTAGCAGAGTTCCTCTTGAAATCGACTGTTCTCCAGAATTCAGGTTTGGAAAAATGGTATAAATAGGTTGATATGAGGTTACCGCAAAGTACTGATGGCACTTGGCTGGAACTAAGATGATATGCGTTCCAGGTCGTCCTGATGCGTAGAACTGGCCATCGTGAAGACGATTATATGTGACTCAATTACAACAATTGTTATAGTGTTTCTCTTAAAATCAACTGTTCTCCCCATTCCTAGATTCAGGTTTGAAAAATGGTAGTAATAGGTTGATATGAGGTTACTGAATGGGCTTTAATAGACATTGACTGAAACTGTCAGGGTATGCGATAAGGGACAGACATATATTTTGTTTCTAATATTGTTTCAAGGGGCCCTGTAAAGTGGTCTGATGTTAATATCTTCCACTATGGCAGGTTTCCAGCAGGAAAATTATCAATGTATATACGACTGTGCTATGTGTATCAGAACATTGCACTTAGAAAAATAGTTTGTCATCTCATCGATTTAATAGCAATGCTAAACATCGTGTAAATTGGCTCTACAGGTACCGAACTGGTAAAACAGGATCTCCAATAAATAAATGAAGACATATTTTTTTTGCAGTTAGTATATTACAGACTGGACTCGATAAAGTTTAAGTCATATGATGTATAAGTGAAGCTTATACGGAGTAGAGAATTAACTGCGATACCACGAAAAAGTAGATTAATAGCTCGAAAACCTAACTTCGACCACGTGACTTTAATTTCACGTGTGAACATTCAGGGAAAAATAAATACTAGTTTCATTCTGACTTACTTTTTTTGATATATGTACTTCTTCTGGTTTCTTTCTTTTCCTATTATCACTAGACACAACTTTTGATAAAGGCCCCATGGTTTTGCGGATAGATTATTATAAATTTAATAAAATTATTAATCTATGTTTATTTGTTCATAATAATTTTTGATCAACATATCTCCCCGGTGTAGGGTCCTACACCGGGGAGATATATTGCGGCAAGAAAAATATTCCAACCAAAAACCAAAAAAAAAATCGTTTTTTTATTGGCCGTCATAGGTCCATGTTGGACGGTTACTCAGAGGAATGGCTGTAAAAAGTTTCCTAACCTCTCTAATTGGGTTAAAATTGGTAAAAACACTTTTGGATTGCCGTTTTGAACATATATGTATGTTTAAACGATTACCGCAACATATCTCCCCGGTGTCAGACCCAGGGTCCTGGGTACGATCAAAAGAATTATGGCAACATTTTTAAATTGTTTTTCCGTATCTCTCCTATAATATTATTCAAGCTGCATAGAAACCTCGAAATTATTTACCGAAAGATATTTTTGTACGAGTGGTCTAATTTTCAATGACTTTGCCACATGGATCGGAATGAATTTGAGCGATGGTAATAGTTATGTGACATTCACCGATTGTGGTTTATTGACACAGACCTACAACTTCAAGAAACAGAACAAGAAAAATTATTAGTGGGGTCTGGGATTTGCTATCCAGCTATACGTTCAAATTGTTCATGCAAAATATCTATCGTAGTGATAATAAAGTTTTATAACTTGAACGTGTCTAACTTGTCATGGTGATTTTACCTACATGTGTAATCCTATAGTAGAAATTTGTGAATGGCATGGCAGTAATGGGGGTCTGGAACCGGAGAGGAGTGTCTGGCAACCCTTTTCAAAAAATTATAAAAAACTCGTTTCTTATTGGCTGTCATGTATCCATTTTGGGTGGTTATACATATACAATAGAGGCATTCCCGTAAAAACGTCTCCATCCTTTCTAATTGGGTTAAGATTGGTTAAAAAAAATTTAAAGAGTTACCAGACACTCCTCCCCGGTTCCAGAACCCAGTAATGGCACACAAAAAATATTTTGGGAACCCATTATCAATAATAAACCAAAACGATGCTGTGTTCTCGACTTAAATTATTTTTCACAACTTATCATTATTATCAGCTTATCACTATTTCGAATTTTCAGCAACAAAGTAAAAGAAAAAACATCTTTACACTTTACATCTTGAAAGATTTATCAGTGTTAGTTAATTCAGTTAGTATTGAACTTTTGATTATCATAATGATATCTTTTTAGAGAGACTTATATCAATCTTTATTACTTTTTTTTATTTCAATTTAATTATCACATATTTTTAAAAATAAAATCTCTGCTACCTATAATGAGATTTTAAAATAAGAAGTACAAAGGAACGTTTGTTAAATTGATATTGAATCTAATCCAAAGGATAATTCACAAATATGTCACATAAATCTGGCAAGAAATCCAACTTTTTTAGGCAGATATATGAAATGCCATACACTGATTCCAACAAAGTTAAACTCTACAGTAGTGCAAAAGGTAAATAATAATTTTCTTTATTCATAAAATATTAAGATTATATTGAAAGCACTTATGAACGAACGAAATCTGGAAAAGTTTTATTCAACGGACTCTTCGATTTCTTGTGACATGTTTACCTACTTTTATCAATTATTTCGGCCTTATGGACCAAACTCGCATTTTAAGAGGTGTTCCTAAAAAATAGGTCTCAGGTGTAGAAAGAAAATCACGTAAATACTCTAAAGCTACATTTATCTACGCGGTTTTTTGTTTTGAAAAAAAAATAATGAAAAAAAAAATAATAATAAATAAATAAATAATAATTGATTCGAAAAAGTAAGTAAAAAAAACTTTTGTGTTAGAGTTATTTTTGTCTTTCACCTACCACCCATCATAGCAAATAGAAATTTAGTTATTTATGCATGACCTATGGCAGTCACTTTTTGTAATAAAGACAGACTTGTGGGTATTGCAACCCGTAGATCCGGGTTTGAATTTTTACGGATCCGGATATTTTTCGGAACTGCGCTTCGTTGGGTAGCCACCAGTGGTGCATTACAAGAGCAAAAAAATATTTATTTTAATATTGAGATATTTTAGTTTTATGACCTTTATAATGCTGTGATACCCACAAAAGAAAGTTCTGACAATGCAATAATATGCGTTAACTCAAAAAATAATAACACACTTTTCAGAACAGTCATTTATAATAGTCATTGCTTGATTTTGAACTGTGTATCGAAAGCTTTGTTTTACTGGGTATTCGTTTAAATTTGTAGATGATGAATCAAGCAGACAATCCAAAAATAAGAAGAGGAATTAATGAGAATATATTTAAAAAACGAATTAATTAACTACCCGTTTTGTGGTGGTGACTCCCGTTAAAAATCTCAAGTGCATATTTTAAATTATCCTAAATAGTTTTGCCAAATGATATGTTAATTATTTCTTAAGTGGTAATAATAATGAATCTTAATTATTGTGTCCGAAAAAGATTTAAATGTGTTTTTATCGAATCTTTATGTTTAAAACTGGATACATGGAGTATTTTTAAACTAACATTAGGTATGGTTAGGTTACGTTTAATTTGGCCATGCCTGTCATAAAAATATTGACACTCTGAAGTTAGGTTACCTTCATACAATCATGCCTCGCTGACAAGAATACTGATCCATGACGTAACCTACCATCAGTTTTCTTGTGAAGGAGCTATGAATATAATCTAACCGTGGAAAAGTATTATTCTCAGCGAGGCATGGCCGTATGAACGTAACCTTATCATACCTAAGGTGAGTAAATATCACATTCATCCATAATTAAATCGGTTTTAAATTCTCCAAGGACCATTTTCGCAGGTTTCTTTCTTCAAAAATAAAGATTCGATAAAACCACCTTTGAACCCGCAGGGTTTTGGGTGAAATATTTTTGATGCAATTATATCTAATTCATAAGGATAAAACTCCAATGGATCGGCGGGATTTGAACTCACGTCTTACCACCACACCGCCAACCCATAGTTACGTTAGATATCGGCTAGGAATTAAAAATGAAAAACTTTTAAAAATTAAAACTTAAATTAGATGCTTTGAAAATTTAAAAATCATCTTTACAGCTTACTTTGTGTCTAAACGCAGGGAGTCTAAATATGGTGCAGCGGCTATCTATTCTCAAAAAACTTCCTATCCACAATGGTTGTGTGAATTGTATTTGTTGGAGCGACAATGGAGAATACCTTCTGTCAGGGAGTGATGATCGCCATTTGGTTCTTACCAATGCTACAAAAGATTATAAAGTAAGTTGATTGAACAAATTGTAAAGCGCTAGTTTTTGTTTGTCATCTTACCTCCTTATTAAAAGATTCTGTGATGCTGTAAGTAGTAACAACAGTTTCATCAACTTATATCAAGTCATTATCCTCTGCAATTGGAATTTTCTGGAATTATGGTACTTCGGCAGTATTGAGTTTGAGTCACAGCTCTGCATAAACTGTCAGTATTGAGTCGTTTACACCGGGGGCCTAGATTTTGTTTAAATTTCAGTCATTTCCTCAGTAAAAAACAGACAAAAAAAGTAAACGACGCGACATTTAGTATATTTGTTCCATCTTGTCGTTATAAGTGAACGAAGTATCATACAATTTGCAACCTAATCACCAAATATGAGAGACCATGTTTTTCTCGGCCAAATAAGTTTACCCTAAAAGGCTCCACTCTTGCCATGTACTCAAAACGTAATCTATAAATTTACCCTAATTTTATATTTTTTTCACCTACAGACTGAAATTAGCTATCAAACAAAACACGAAGCAAATATATTCAACGCCAAATTTTTACCCAATAGAAATAATGCATCTGTGATCTCATGTTGTGGAAATGGTCTCGTCATACATTCAGGTTGGTCTAATGTCTAATAAAATATTTACTATTTGTTCCTTAGGTTAGGTAACTCTATTACAAATTATCAGTTTGGCAGGATTTTTGAAAGATTTGCAACTTTCTGTGCTATATTCTCATACATGACTATATGGCCACAAGATATTCGAATAAAGTTTCATAATTATTAGCATATGAGTTTTTTTAATTCCTCAATTTCCATATTCAGTGTCGTGAGCACTGCATTTTTCTGTTTTCACTTGCTTTGTTTACTTAATTATGTTAACTTATGGAAGACTTAAAAGACTTAGAACCCATTGAGTTAAGGGCTAGGACAAATTTTGGTGTTGCTATATTTTGTGAGGGGCCCCTTAACATTTTTCAATGGGTAAAACAGTAGGTTATTATAAAGAGGAAGTGAAAACACACATCATGATACTATTGGCACCGATTCAATGTTTTCAATAAATGAAATGGGAGCACATAAATTAAATTAAATTCTTCCACAAATTTAATGATCGTGAATTTTCTTGCATAAAATTTAATTCTGTAGGTATGATTTTTGAAGTTTTTGACAAACTTCGTTATAAAATTCGATCTTGGGTTTTATCTGCTCTGATTCTCAAATCCTACAATTTATAAAATGATAAAATGTTCCATTTTTTGTTGGTTTCTTCCCTTTATTATTTCTTTATGAAAATAAGGAAATAATAAAGATTTCAGGGTAGATTTCAAGAATGGAAATATTTTTTTTTACAATGGTCGGTTCTGAAAAAGTAGATTTGACGAAATGAAATATAATATTTATTTATTATTCTTATTATAAAAAACGGGTAGCAGTTCTCCATTGAGACTGATTGCTTATCACTGCGACATTGATTTAAATCTATAATTGTTTTCCCTCCGGGCTTATTCAGTCTAGAACTCCGTACCCTCATTAAAAGAAGGACTAGGTCCCGGATTTTTATGTTGGGGTTGTTAATTTCTAGATCATTTGTGCTAAAGGTCTTGTATCTTTTGTTCTCCAGTGACTGACTTTAAAAAAATTATGGAGCTGTTTTCTCCTCTAGGGCATAAACTCTATATTCAACGGGTTCATCCTGGGAGAGTCCTAGTATATGCAGATGTTTCCTGAAAGGTTCATGCCCAGTGAGTAGACTCACTATGCACGTGAGGCCATTGCGATTTAGGGGCCATTGGATAATGACTAGAGTCAGTCTAGAGTCTTGAGTGTTTCGTTCAGTCACTTACTCAACTGTACAACGACCCAGCCAATTCCATGAAGATAAAGAATATTCATATCAATGTAGCCACCGAGGGGAACAAACCAGCTCCATTAGGTGACGGTCCTAAGCCCGTGTAAATACAGAAGGTTTGGTGTTAGGAAGGGCATCCAGCCTTTAAAAAACTCTGCTTCAAACCAATGATGAGAGATCATCAGCAAAAAGCGAGATTCTGCGCATCTTCTATTGATACTGTAAGGAGCAGGCTAGTATTACCGTGCCGGGAAAGGTTTACAGCTGGAGAGAGTAGTCACCGAACAGGGGGTTGTTGGATGGTAGAATTAAGAAAAGCAGCACCGAGCAAAAATATAACTGGGAGAGGGTGAAGTTAAAGAAAAAAGAATAGTCATATCAACTCTCATCAAAATCGGGAAATGTATTGGAAAGTTCTGGTGGATCGAACAGACAGATAGACGACTCAAAGAATCATGGAGTTTAAACTAGAAAAACATCTGAGCGTTCTATGGATGAAAGACACTATGTTCAACATGTAGATATATTCCGAACCGTCTTTTTTTTAGCATTCCGAATCTGTTCTTGTTGATTTCAGATTTGAGTGTTCCACCTCTTAACAATCCTGAAACCAACATTTTCTCTTGTCACACCGGTACCGTTTATGAGCTAGCTACTCTCCCTCAAGATCCAAACACTTTTTTGTCTGCTGGTGAAGATTACACCGTCAGATGTTTTGATTTAAGAGTCAAAAGTAAATGTCATAACATGTTCTGCAAAGATGTAAGTTGCAGATCATTTATAAGCAAGCGAGAAAAGTCCTGAAATGTTGGAATTTAGTTAAATTATTATATTGGTGATCTTGTACATTGAATATTAACTAATTTGGTTGTTAATCTGTCATATCTTCGCCAAAAATTTTAATAGTGAGACGATTTAGATGTAATTCAACAGCTTATAGAAGGAGTAAAGGATTGGGGAAAGCTCTTTATAATCAAATTATTTGAAAATAAAATTTTATTCTATCCAATGCATGTCTTGGGGATAAACAACCCAAAAACGAAAAATTGTGTCAAATTTCAGTGCGAAATCCCGAGAAAAAAAATAGAAGTAATTTTTCGGAGCTTTCTTTCTAAAATTTAATTTATATTAGTGTAAACGAAATCATGCTTCCTTATAAAATAATTATTATATATTATAGGGCTGGTTCTACGTCCTCACAATGGCCGGTTCTACGGGCCATTAAACCTTTTTGATAAACTCATATCAATCTTTTTGTATCATTTTAAGTAATCATGCATCTATAAATGGGAAGAATGGTTGATTTCTTGAGAAAAACCGCTACTATTACCACTCCATCCGTCAAATTGTTAAAGCTTTCGTTCGATTGATCCTGGAGCGAGACTTCAGTATGAAACTATGCCAAGGGACTATGCCTTAATTAATCTCATATACCTATATTATGTGTGTTACTTTTTCTAGGATATTTTGATTCAGTGTCGTAGGGCGATTACTGCTATTAGTGTAAACAAAATGGTTCCTTACCAAATGGCCATCGGTACATCAGACAGCACTGTCAGAATATTTGATAGGAGAATGCTGGAGGCTGTACCATCAGGTATGTATTCTAAACACTGTTTATGCAAAGGAAAGTCTCAACCACAGCCGGTTCTATGCAACGGAACGACCTGGAACGCATGCCTTCACAGGTCCAGGTAAAGGCCCGTAAAACATATGCACTTCGGAAATATTTGATTGAATGTAGAATTTGATGGAAAATTCGATTAAATTAGGTTATCCTATTTAAAAAAACAAAAGTTGATCTTGAAATAACTTTAAAGGACAACCTTTACAGATCTACCAAGTCCACTACAATATGTCTCCTTTGATATCGAGACATTTTGGTCATAATTTTTGTGATTTTCAGAGATTTTTACACAGCGTATATTAAAATGGACCACCCTGTATTTTGTCTCATTTTTAGAAACTGCTCCTCAATGTAGTAACTCGTAATTTGATTTCAGGACTTAACGCCAAAAATACACGCCCTATCGTATTATTCACAGCACCTGGTCTTGAAGTTCGACCATACAGGTTTACTTCTGTTGAGTTTTCTCCTAATGGTCATGAAGTATTGGCAAGCTACTCCTCAGAATATTTATACTTATTTGACATTGAAAGTGGGAACTCTACTGAATTTGGCAAATCAGAAGAACCCGTTGAGACTCTGCCAGAGAGTTTTGAATCTGTACACAAACCAGAAACGAGTCCTGTTCGAAAATTAAGATTACGAGGTGATTGGTCTGATACCGGTCCTGATGCGAGGCCACAGCGGCCTCGTTTCTATTCTGCAAGAACAGAGGGTTAGTAACTTTTTGATCATTTGATTTTTCGGTTGAAAGATTTTTTTTTTTTTGCCTTAACGTTAGTTTAACATTTGAGGTCATTCGAGATGGAGTTTTTACTATGTTAGAAACTTACAAACCAACTCCCCACGTTAACTGAGTTGATCCGGGAATAACCAGCATCACCAACTGATGTATTCACTCACCAAGAAAAACTCACTGGACGTTGCTTGACTTAAGTTATCTTACGTTAACTGGTGTATTCAACGTGGTATTGACGCTGGCTCGGTTGAGAGTAATCGAAGTACCGTAAGATATCTGGGAATGATTCATTATGAACATTTTAGAATTACTAATCTCTAAAAAAATATGAATTAACCGAGATGTTTAATGAAATATGGCCTGGTTGTACTGGCGTCCGCTCAGACCAGACTGGAAGAAGTAGGCACAAACTGAACGCTGTACTGTTTAATTCTTGTGGACATAAGTGGATGGGAGAATTAAAGAAACAAAAACATGAAACCTTCGTCCCTGAGGGATATGAGCTGGGTCGGAAATCATTTGAAATCATTTTCCGGATACATGATACCATTACGTTATATTTTAAACAAAATTATGTTTGTAATCAGAAAATAAAAATCTCGCAATCATGGAATCCAAGGTTTGGAGAAAAAATCTGTTTTTCTCCAAACCCGTTTTCTTTTTCGTATTTGATTAGAGATTTTACATTTTATTTTTGACAATTAATGTTATGGTATAAACTCTCATGGGCATTTCAAAATTGTTCAGAGATTACAGGGATTTTTTTCATCGCTGGGAATCAAACCCCTGGTTGCAACTTCAGTGTGATAACCACTACAGAGGCTATCAGATTAAACTTATTTATTATTGTCTTTAGTGAACAGAGAGTTTTTGGCGAACGAACTTCGTGGGGTTAGTAATAATAATACGACCACTATGATGCAACGATTTACTGATCTTTTATCCGAAATGATTAACGACCCCACCGTCAGATCTGCTATTGCCCAAGAAAATCTTCCTCAACAAACGACAGCAACTACTGATGATCAGTCTGAAGGTAAATTCAATTATTATTTTTCAATTTTATAAAATATATCTTACGATGAATTAAAAACTGTAGTAACTGGAAAATTGAGCCTTACTCATTGATATTGGCTCATACTTTTGTTACTGACCCAATACAATGTGCCACACAGTGGCGCAACCAGGATTTGCATTTGGGGTGGTTTTAGAACCTTGAACTCTCCCATTCTTCTTGGTTGCACCACTAGTGCCACACAATGACGATGATCAAAGTTATTATGTGTTTTCATTAATTTTTTAACTCAAAAGTATTTAAATAAGGCCGGGGTTCTTCCATTTGCAAACTTCGCGCTCTACGTTAGAGCTAATTACGAGAAAAGACAAACCCAACATGTGTTTTCTCTTGAGACCCGAATAGTATTTTAATGAATATAGTATGTCCATTGTATCACTTAACTGAGGTTCCTCATGTAAACTGCCAAAAATCATTTTTTAAAAATCCGGAATAATTATTGCTCTAGCAAATTAATGTCAAGTCTTATAATATTGCGAAAATTAGAGCATTTTCATTGGTTAAAATAAGGCGCATACTTTTTAAATCTTGAATATCCAGTTCGGAGATAAAAATGTACCATACAATCATAACCAATTGTATGTAGCTACAGCCATACACTGGAAGATTCTGGCATGGTACGATGATCTTTCAGTTTCCAGCTCTTGAATTTCTGCCAAGTTCATTTTAGCCATTCTTCTATGTCTTTGGTCTACACCTTTTTCGAGCTCCCTCAACATAAACAATATTTTTAATATTACATTTTAAACTAGGCAGTTCAATTAAAAATTATTTTATTCTTAATTTCAGAGTCAGAATCATCTTCCGAGGAAGACTTATCGAGTACATCCGATGATATCGAAACAGAAACACCTAATAAAAAAGTACGAGTACGTAATTTAGATCGCGTGAAAGCAAAGGCATCGAACAAATCATTAGGTGTACCTATACCAACAACATCAAAAGCTAAACCATTAGAATCAAAGAAAACATCAAAATTCAAACAATCTCAAAGTAATTCCAAATCTGTTAAACAATCAAAAAGCAATTCAAAATTATTGAAAAAAAAGCAAAATGATACTGACAATGAAGATTTAGTTGATAGTCTTAACATGGATATGTCCTCGGTATCATTTGATTCTGGATCTAGTCTTCCTGTGGAAGAAGCAAATAGTGAAACCACTGAAGCAATGGTTGAAGAGAATAATACACGAAGAACTCAAATATCTGATCAAACAAAAACAGATTTTAACCCAGTCAATGTTATGGCAGAAGAGAATAGACCGGATGAACTTACGGTAGACAGAGAGTTAAGAGAGAGTAATAGTTTTAGTAGTGGTAAACAAAGTGAAAGTCAACCCACCTCATCCTCTACGCCTACTAGTAATGACCCAATGAATGCTTTGAATAGTGAACCGGTTGTGCCTTTAAATGATCAGCCCACCTCATCCTGTTCTCCTGTTGGAAGTGAACCAATGGATGCTTCTAATAATGTACCGATTGTGTCTTTAAATGATGAACCCACATCACCATATACACCTATTAAAAGTGATGCAATGGACGTTTCGAATTGTGAACCGATAGTGCCTTTAAATGATCAATCCACCTCATCCACCAGAAGTGAGCCAGTTGCCGAATCGATTGTTTGTCTAAATCCTAGTCCCAATGAACCTTCTACTAGTGCTTCTACATCAGGTAAGTTACCAGTAGTTCTGTAAGTTGTAGATCTCACTCAGTTAAAATCAATAACTTATATTTTCTACTCTCATTATTATTATTTTTTTTCTAATTAAAATTTACAATCAGCCTAAGAAGGCTATAAGCAAATTTGATAAAGGAAACATGGCAAGATAGAAGGAAATGCATTCGTATCTTTCCTAGTATTTAAACATAAAAATAATTACAAATATTACAATTTAAAATTAGATAAATAGAAAAACTAAGACCTAAATTCTAAATCAAGTGGGTGACGTCGTTTTAATCGTCGAACAGAATTGCTGTTGTCTAGTAGGTTGAAGGCAAGTGGATTGATATGTTTTTTAAATCGATGTTGATATGTCCCACTAAAAGAGTCTGATCTCTTCCTTGACTGATGGAAATTTGAGATACTCATGTACCTCACTGTTACGAGCATACCAAGTTGCGTTCATCAACAACTTCTGTGTTTTATTTTGCAATCGTTGGATGATTTCGATGTTATCGCTGCTTTTTTTTAATGTATCATTGTTAGAGTTCCATACCTGGAAGGTGTTAACCGAAACTATATACGATATTTTTACATATCAGTGCTCTATCTCAGCAATCGTGAGAATTAGCCAGTTGAAATGTTCATAGATGTATTGTTTCCGTTTTAATCTCATCAATATCCATTAAAAAACAAATCCACCGTATTATTAACGCCTCACGATAACATTACGGTTCCAGACAATGGCCATCAAAACTTTTTCGGTAGCCTCATATCAACCTTTTTTTATATAGAATAGTTGATTTCTAGAGCAACACCGCTACCACAACATTACAAGATAAATGAGTCTTTTACAAAAGTAATAATACATTAAACAATACCGTAAGCAATACTGTTTCTTGACATTTTATCTTTTATTTCAGTGCAGGACATGCCAAGTACTTCCGGAGAAGTGTCAGAAAGTGAACCAGCACAATCGATGGGACTAGAGCCTTCTATGTCTAGTTATCAAGCGCTATTAAGAAGAAGGAATGTGATTCCCAGGACTGTGAGGACTATATTAGATACTTGGCGGGACACTTCCTCTAGGTATGTTAATTGGGTTTGTGTCTACACTCACACTTTGATCCAGTTTGTACCCCCTTGCGATGCATTTTTTTCTTGAACCTATTTTGTTTTTTTCTGATATCTATCAATTGTGCGATAAACATTATTATTTTAACAAACATTTTGTTAGTGCGCTGCAAACATTTTTACGCTTTGTTCACTTATTAATCTTTCTATAATAAAAAATGCCAATGGGTCAAATCATGGAATCTGAAAACAGAAGACAAGAATCATTTCACATTAAAATATGATTCTCATTAAACTTATGTGTCAAACAAGATCATACATGATAACCTCAACATTCCTTTCTTAGTAAAATAAATAAATAAAAAAAAAAAAANAAAAAAAAAAAAAAAAAAAAAAAAAAAAAAATACCCTCGCAATATCAGGAAAGAATACCAGATCACCCAAATCAACTAATCCGTCACTTAGAGAATCCAATCTCAAATAGAAAATTAAAGAAACATTACCCGGCCGATTTGTTTAGGGAAGAAACCTAATATATCCATCCGTCGCATTTACTCGGGCCATCGTGGCCGGGGTGGATCGGATGAAATGTGAGCATTCGGAATCATACATTTAGGTATTCGCGTGCTCTGCACCTTACTGTTCCGTCCCGTCTGATTCACTCTTTTGTATGAGTTGATCTGTGTAGAGGTATTCGACCAGATGGCAGTTTATCTAATGGGAGTATAATCACTGGATAATTTCTCTTTCAATTTCATTCTAAAAACCATCCCATTTACTTATTACAATATGTTTTTTGTTATTAATATTGTATACTAAAAATATAACTTCGCTGACCATTAGTAATGTTAATCCTTTTTGTTTTCCAGATCTCGATGGTTACGCTTACCTGGGAATGATCCTCCAGTAGAAAGATCTAGAAGTTTCAACAAAAAAAATCGTGAAGGACCTGGATTTTGTGATGATTCAGCTAGAAGAGTTGAAGTGAAACAAAAGTTTACTGGACACAGAAATGCGAGAACAATGATCAAAGAGGCTACTTTTTGGGGAGATGATTTTATCATGTCAGGAAGTGATTGTGGTCATGTGTTCGTCTGGGATAAGTCGACAGCCGAATTGGTCATGTTAATCCTTGGAGACAAACATGTGGTCAACTGTATACAACCTCATCCCACATTGCCCCTTCTAGCAACGTCTGGTATAGATTATGATGTAAAAATTTGGGAACCTCTGCTTGAAGAATCTGGTTTTGATGTTGAAATGGCAGAAGAGGTATGTTTGATTAGTTTACTATCTCATTTTTGAGCAAATACCTACTCAGGTAATCACAAAGAAATAGGGACGTCGCGTGGGTGGATATGAATGAGGGGATTGTAGATTACAATGACAACATTGAAAACTATTTGTGAAAATTAGGAGTGTTTGGTACTGTCACTTTTCGTTCCACGATGGCGGGTTCTACGTTGCAACATAGTTCTAGCCAAGGCCCATCAAAATCTTTTCGGTAAACTTCGTTCAATACTAAATCTATTGAGAGGAACACCGCTCAAAACTATTAAATATAATAATGATATAAAAACGAATATTTTTTTTTCTCATTCGTGGCAATCTTGCCACTTATCTTTGACTGAAATGAATTTGGGAGCTCCCATGTATTGTGAGGAAGTGTTGTTTCTATCTTTTTAAAATTGTACCTCACTTTGCCATTAAGTGTCTAATGGGTGCTTTAATCTTGGCGTTACTAACATTCATATCTAATTTATAAAATCCAATCCTGAAGTAATTAATAGAACGAAGTGAAGTCTAGTTTCAACTCCACCAGCTTTCTCCAACATTCTATTTGTTTGTTCCACGACAACCCTTGAACGTCTGTGCGATTTTTATGAAATTTATTATGTTATTTTATTTTATTATGTATGGATATTTATTAAGTTCATAGAATTTAGTTTTTGAACCCTACAGTTGTGATCTAAATTTCACGCGCATTGTAAGCTGTAAAATATAATTTAAGACGGTTCTTTGTGGTAAGGCCCAGCGGTCTCTTCACCATTTTTGCGGGTATCACTAAGAGTCTCATGTACTAATAATCTTTTCAAACTTTTTACTCTGGTAGGTCGCCACTGGTCGCGACGCACATTAAAGTAGCTACTCAATCGTCCTTACGAGGCTGAGCGCATCCTGAAATCACAAGCATTAAGTCAAAAATGTTCTGACTCCGCCGGAAATTGAACCCGGATCCCCCGAGTGCAGTGGTCAATGCTTGTATGATACCCACTAGACCAGGAGGAGATTGTTGTATGATACCCACTAGACCAGGAGGAGATTGCAAATTTCATGAGCGTTTCATTTATTTTCAGTTACTGAAAAGAAATGAAATCATGTTTGAACAAACCAAAGACACTATCACAATTCCTGTATCGTTAATGATTCAAATGTTAACCTGGATAAACCGACTCCGCGGAGGAAGATCTCTTTTGACACCAATGCCTGGATCAGAAAGGAATGAATAAATCCAAAGACATCACCACGATTATCAATCAATAGCGATAGCGTATCAAATATTTGCTTGTGTCTCGCTGAAATGAACACTAACACATGTATATTCTTGTTATGGTTACGTTTAAACAAAATTGTTTCGTTGATATGAACACCGATCGCAATGCTATTTTAGATTTTAGAGTTTATTTGATGTTTTTTTACCTTTATTGTTTACTCTAAAAAAGTTAAAAAAACATTATTTGGCCACGCTCATGCCTCGATGATAAGATCATTGATATCAAAGGACGAAGGCATCTTGGTTTTTGTCTATTCATGGAAAAACTATTTATCACTTGCTTTTCACAAAATTTGAAGAGTAGCTTTCGAAAAAAATAAAAATTGAAAATCAGGATTTGGAACAATATTAAAATGGGTACTGTTAAAATCGTGAAAAGTGATGTTGGTGGAATGGTTGGGTAGCATATTATGCTACTTTGAGGACGCCGGGCTAAATGTTGATAATTCAGGATTATGGGTAATGTTAAAATCGTGAAAAGTGATGTTGTTGGAATGGTTGGGTAGCATATTATGCTACTTTGAGGACGCCGGGCTAAATGTTGATAATTCAGGATTCGGAACAATGTTAAAATCGTGGAAAGTGATGTTGGTGAAATGGTTGGGTAGCATATTATGCTACTTTGAGGACGCCTGCTAAATATTGATAATTCAGGATTCGGAACAATGTTAAAATCGTGGAAAGTGATGTTGGTGGAATGGTTGGGTAGCATATTATGCTACTTTGAGGACGCCCGGTTAAATGTTGATAATTCAGGATTCGGAACAATGTTAAAATGGGTACTGTTAAAATCGTGAAAAGTGATGTTGGTGGAATGGTTGGGTAGCATATTATGCTACTTTGAGGACGCCGGGCTAAATGTTGATAATTCAGGATTATGAGTAATGTAACAATATTAAAATGGGTACTGTTAAAATCGTGAAAAGTGATGTTGGTGGAATGGTTGGGTAGCATATTATGCTACTTTGAGGACGCCGGGCTAAATGTTGATAATTCAGGATT
>CM022879.1:8704798-8727578 GCA_012654025.1 Pachypsylla venusta | reverse complement strand
CTGGGTGAGGTCAATGTGGGTAGCTGGTTTGCAAGTTTCCAGCGAATGGAGGGTAAAACCCCCGTCTTGAATGACCAATAGATGTTAAAGAGACGTTAAGCCAAATTAAAAAAAAAAAATCTTTCATTACTGCTGACCATCATTGTACTTCTGATAAAATACTTTCAATATCTGAGGCCTTGGAAGCATGGCCTTTCCATATGCATATTTTTATTGGTCTGAGAAACTTTCTCAGGCTTGCACACGGCTCATTCAAATTTCATCGCAATCGCATTCAAAGGTAGAGGAACGCATGAGGGAACAAACCTTTTTTTTATAGATGGAGATTATTCTATTTTTAAGTCGTTTTTTTCTATTAATTATTATTTAATTTATTTACTTTGTTTTAATTAACATTAATACATTGGATGAAGGAAAGTTTATAAATGGTCAATAGTTTTTTCTCTTTAAACTTCACAAGTTTGGACCTTCTAAATTTCATATCTTCATTTTATGTTCTTACCAAAATATTACACCCCGTTCCCTCTAACACGGAACGTTTTTTTTTTTCTTCGTGTGGAACATCATATAAATGGAACTTTTCTTGACTCTGGAAAACGTGAAGAAAAAAAAAGTTTCGAGTGTCATGTGTAATTCAAAGGAGATGTTCTCATTGTCTACCTTTCAGTACATTGCACCAATACATTGCCATTAAGGTATAGGTATTCATATTTCATATCCATCTTCTCAAAGACTTTTAACAACTGATTAATTATGAACGCCAACGATCATACCACGTTGAATACACCAGTTCCCGTCAGATCACTGAAGTTAAGCAACGTGGGGCGTGGTCAGTACTTGGATGTGTGACCGATTGGGAACACCACGTATCGTTGGCTCATTTTTCCGTCCCAACCCAGGCTGGGTGAGGTTAATGTAGGTAGCTGGTTTTCAAGTTTCCAGCGAATGGAGGGCAAACCCCCGTCTTGAATGACCAATAGATGTTAAAGAGACGGTAAGCCAAATTAAAAAAAAAAAAAAAATATATGACAGTTTTTTTCATGGGGAAATACAATCGTCCGTGACGAATTTTTTTCTCCGAGAACGGAAAGAAAACCTTAAATGGGAATCAACGAAATATTCTTGTATCTGACTAAAAAAACAACAAAAAGAAACGTTTGTTTTTGAGGGGAACACCGCTACAAGAATGTAAAGAGTGGTCATTTCTGTTGTAGAAACGGTGTTCCTCTTATAATCAACTGTTCTACAATTTTATAGATTTATTGTAGAACACTAACAATTAAAAGAAACAACAAAAAATAATGTTTCGATAACAATTATTAAGTCATATTTTATTTAGAAAAATATATTTAAGATAGAATAAGAAAAGGGGAAAAAGACATACACCACTAATTTGATCCGCGTATCTTCTCTGGAAATTCTGAGGAAATTACATATGTTCACACTAAAAAAAAAAAATATAGTATAGCCCCAGAGGTGGAGACCCTAGATTTGTTACCTGGAGGTTGTTGGTTCGAAGCCATCATGTATCAAATATTTGAACAGAACAATCTTCACTATCCCAGGATTTTTTTTTTTGTCGGAGATAAGCGCTTTAACTGCATTTAAAAATACGGTCGTTCGCGTTTCCAAGGCTTAAATGTTACTATATTTTCCTAAACGCGTGAGTAAAGAAAGTTGAACACGCGAGTGTTTCAGTACCACTCCAATGCAATGCTGTACAAACTAAATAATGGCGTTAGCTATCGCGAGTGTATGGGAAACGCAGTCTTAGTTAACGTCAACCGGGATATTTCATCCCTACCGAGTCATCTTAATTATGAACGTTAACCGGGATATTTCATCCCTACCGAGTCATCTTAATTATGAACGTTAACCGGGATATTTCATCCCTACCGAGTCATCTTAATTCCTCACAATGGACGGTTCTGCGCATTTGAACGACCGTATAAAATCTAACATCACAGTTCTAAACAAAGGCCATCAAATCTTTTCGGTAACCTTATATAAAACAATTTCCTCCTGTTTTAAAACTTAGAAATGGTAGAACCAAATGATCAATGAAGATAAGGAACGTTCAGCATTTACTAGGTGGATGGCCACGAATTTTCAAGCCCTCTTGATGCTGGTATTCCCGGCTCAACCAAAGTTGGGTGAGGTCAATGTTGGTAGCTCGGTGGCGACTTTCCAGCGAATGGAGAGTCAAACCCCGTCTCGAAAGGCACCAGATGTTAAAGAGACGTAAAAAAAACTGGCACCCATGATAAATGCCCTTGATTAAAAACGAAAAACCCAGGTGCGCCTCCACACCAAGAATCTGACTTTTCTCTTTCCAAAAATCCAAATTGTGCGTCCACCATTCTTATGTTGAACACACCATAAGACGCCCAGAAAGTTGGAAATTAGGATTTCAATTTAAATCAAAGTAATTGATAATTATTAAGCGCAGGAAAAAAGGCTGGGTAAAATCGGAGCCAATGGGAGACAGTTTTCTATTGCACAAAATTAAACATTATTCTTATATTAAAAGTAACCTTTAAAAAAGTTTTTGTTTTTATAATCCTGTATGAAATTTTAATTTTGGAATTCCCAAAGAAGATTTTTTTTAAATATTATTTTTATAATAACTAAAGAACTAATAAGTAGATGAACAAATAAATAACAAGGATAATTATTTTTTTGCATGTCAAGTTCGTTGCTCACATACCTATTCGACCAGAAAACTGAAATGAAGATAAGATTTCTGTGATATATGAAATAATGAATTTATTTAGATCACTGAAGTTAAGGAACGTCCAGCAAGGTTGTACCATGTGGGTGTCCACGTGTTTTCGCGCCCCCTTGATGCTGGATATTTTTCCGGCCCAACCCAGGCTGGGGAGGTCAATGTGGGTAGCTGGTTTGCAAGTTTCCAGCGAATGGAGGGTGAAACACCCGTCTTGAATGACCGATTGATGTTAATGAGATGTTAGGCCAAATTAAAAAAAAAATTGTTTGCAGCGTACTACCGTAATCGTCAAAATGCTTTCGCGCAATGACGAATCAAGGTGCCAAGATTCTATCCCACATTCTCATGCACTGTACGGAGTGTACGGCTTTTACGAGCACGTAGTGGTTTTTTCACATACAGACACAGTTTGTTCAAATTTTGACACAATTTTCCCACTAACTTTTCTTTCATTTGGTCGGCTTTATTGTCCAAAATAATTGAACGATAAGCATTTTTATTTGTACAACTATTTCGTTGTACAAGAACCTCGGCAACTCATGGGAATTGCCGAGGGTCGGCTGTACGACCCACAGTAAGGATTTTTCTTAATTTAAAATTTATTATTTCCATCATTGTGACAATGTTTCTTACGTTAAAATAAAGTAAAACAAATCGTAATAATCCATTATAGTTATGCCAGCTTCCATTTGATGCTACAACAGGAGGCCCCTACTATAGCTACTCAATAAATGTCTTCAGGAAGCTGTGTTACTTCCAAAACACGACCACACTATGCAACAAATCTCTGTACAAGCCAAGTATGCAACAAATCTCTGTAATAGCGGAGTGTGATAGAAACTCAATGCAACAGATTTGAATGAACCAATAAAAAATACCTACCTATGAATTCAATAAATTCAGGTGTACAACGGTTCATCCTACGGTTCTAGTACTTTTCTTCGTACCGAAAACACTTGGGATTTTTTCCGATCAGAAATAATCATCGTTTTAACTTTATATATTCGTTATTTTTTATTGTGAAGTTGCTCATTTCAGTTTTTTTTAAAATTAAAAACAACATGAAGGCGTTATTATGGTTTTAAAGGCTTCAAAAAAGAGGACAAAAATTATAATTAAAANAAAAAAAAAAAAAAAAAACTTGAAGTAAAATAAGAGGCGAAACAATATTCAAAAGTAAATAAATGCGATAAACAAACAAACAAGGATTTTTGAAAAATGAAATAATTATTTACAATAAAATGTTATTTTTTGATTAATTAACATTCATTGATTTTTTTTTTTTTTTTTGATAATCATAAAGCAGCCCAAGCTAAGAAAGTGATCTAACAAAGCTACAAGGTAAGCTTCTACCTTGTATGCCATTATCCTCACCATGACTCTAAACCCTAAAGTATTCGACTTTGAAGAAATACTGTGGAATTATCAGCTAGGTCCCCAGATTGTTCCATTTAATTGAATTTGAATCCATACTTTCCTGCGTCTTTTAAAAACGTGTTCTGATTACACTAGGTTTTTTTTCGCTTAGGGATATGAAATGATTAGGCGGACGTCATGTATCACTCGCGCCAGCTAATGCGAATATTTTTATATTGTACAGCATTTAACTGGAGTGTAGAATATATCCACTTCAATCCAATGCTATACAAAATAAATACTCCCGAGGGCTCGCGTATTCCGTAACCGCCGACTAACTAAAAAATAACTTTCGGCTTAAACTGAACAAAATAGCCAAACGAAAATCGCCTAATCATATCTTGCCATTGCTGATCCGATTTGGTCCCAATTGGAGGGGACTAATATCATTCATCAATTTTCGTCTAAAGGAAAAATGGTGAGAAAGCTATTCTTTTGGCAGGCTTTTAAAACATAGATTTTACCACTGTAGAAGAAATTACTCAAAATAATTAAATGAAATTCACATGGATTAATTGAAAAACTAACCTTTCCTCCAAATTGGGACCAATTTCTCTGTAAATATTTCTACACAATCCTAAAAAAAGCGACAAACATCTTTTATTTAACGTTTAAAAATATCGCTTTACATCGAAAAAGGGACATGTTTAAGAAATCAAGTTTACATTTTAAAAAATAGCAGGTAGGTTTCTGGAAGGAACAAATTCCTGGAATATAAGTTTGTATTTTTATATATTTTTTCAACTACACTCATAAAAAACCGCTTCATATCTAAACGAATTTCCATACTTATTGTTCACCCTGTATATTTTCATATGTAAATATGTTTTAGAAGTGAACAATGTCTTTTATGTTATTTTCCTTTTTTATGAGTACCGGGTGTTTCACAAGTATATCTTTTATCACCTGAAGATGTCGTCAATATAGATGTTGCTGTTGATTGCTGTAGAATGTTGAGGCATTGATTTAGAGAGTTTACTAGAGAGTAAGATGTTGATTTGATCAGAAGTAAGTTTTCATCTAAGTAAGTTACACTGCCTAAAGAAGAAGAAAAAACAATTTCATTCCAGAACAAGTTTAGAGATGGCGTTCATTTTAACTATCTGGGATGGGGAGATCCTAATTTTTGATGGGGAGAAGATTGTTTTCACGACCCCGCAGCCCTGGTAATTATAATATGAAGAAGTTGTTACTCTCAAAATCAACTATTCAAATTGAATATTCTGGTAGGTTGATGTGAGGATACCGAAATGATTTTCGGTATCCTCACATCAATAAAAATCATGTGTTTTAATTTACTCATTTTAATATTTAATTCTGGTTGACCCGACTCGTTGGGTAAGTACTATCAAAGGTTTTAACAGTCCATGTGTTGAGTGGGGGTAATTTAAAGTAGGAATTTTTTTTTCTTCTTCTAGATTATGGAAACATCATCCGTGCATTATGCTCTTGGATAAACCCAAACGGCTGGGATAGTAATTATTTCAAACTATTGATCATTGAAGGTCCGGATTCCAAAAGATTATATTTACTTGCGAATGAACTTGAGCCACGAAATTGTTGTTGTTTTTACCCTAGGAGTCGGGATAACCAAAATAATATTAATATTTAAATTAATATGCACGATTCTTAATGGAAAATAAATAATAATAAAAAAAATGTGCCCAGAGCTTCTTATTTTAGTTTTGGTATATTTTAATTTCGAATATAGATGTTTACGTAATGGTTTCCAATATAACATACAATTTTTGCCAATATCTTTTGAACTCTTTGTATCTCATCCGCAAAATATAATTATATAAATTTCAGTGCACGCGGTCCGTCAGTTTCAAATGCCGGTCTTAAGATTCATTTACACTGCCCCCGAGCATTCGTCGCGAACAGAGGTGACGAACGAGCATTCGTTCGAGGCTCAGGCAGTGTAAACAGTCGCCACTAGCCGATCATGTTCGAAGCGAATGCTCGTTCGTGCTCGAGCCTGATCTCGAGTAACTGATCGTCAGAAATCCTGGAGCAGTGTGAACAGAATGCTCATTCGGGTTCGTGTTCGTCGAAAACTGGCAAGCAACGATCACGAATGCTCGATGCTCGCGTATGTTCAGGCAGTGTAAATGGGCCTTTAGACTAAAGAAAATGAAACAAAACAAATGAACAACTTCGGAAACTCGAAACTTGGAAACAATTTTGGAAAATTCGAAATAAAAAGCCTAAAAGGTTCGACTCAACTGTTGGAAGAAGAGTATCAAAAACATACCTGTAGTTGGTAATTCAGATATGGATTTAACTACGGTGCAGTGGCTCTTCTCCACTTCATGTAAATGGTCCCTAACAGTTTGGAATGAATCCCATACAGTATTAGAATTTGTGTTTGGCAACGTACTTCCTGTAGGGAATAAAATTAAATTTATTAAAAAAAAAAATCAATGGTGTCTTGTCAATTCTTTTTCCCTGTACCATTGGAAACAGGGTAACACGCCAAAGTTAAAAAAGAAGAATAAAAAGAACCATATTTTGACCCGATTGAAAATTTCGTGGGGCAAGGTGGGAGTAATTCTCGATCGACCAATAAACCTCCAAGCAGATGGTACAGTGATACAAGTTTGGAGTGGGCTTCATTAAAAAGGCCATTGTTATCCTTCCGTTTTTCCTCTTTCAAAACGAAATTGGTAAACATGGACATTAAATATACCATAGCCTGATTTTGAAATTTAATATTTTTAAACGTTTTACATTTTTTAGGTCAATTTTACTAAAAAATCAATCAATCAATTTTACTAAAAAAAAATCCTTCCCTATGGCATCATAGAACTAAACATTTAGTTTACTAAAATTTCATTATAAATTTAATTAATGCACGTGACATCTATGTAGTGAGTTTTAATCACCAAAATGTGCGTTTCCCGGAGCAAAATTTCCATGTTTACTGACACTTTTAAAACATTCGAAAACAAAAACAAACCATATCACTCGAAACTTCAGTTTATTTGTGATAACAAATTTCGCGGAAGTGGTGCCAACAAACTAATAAGAAAATTGTGGACTTTTAAAGAACCGTCCTTTTTTGGACACTATATAATAATAATAATGATAGTTGACTACAGACGATGGTATTTGGTTGGCTACTTTTAACTTCAGACATCCATACAAAACCATCATCATAATCATAAAACTCATTTTAACCAGTTCATTCTGTTTCTACATTGTTATAATAGACAAAGTCTTACCTAGAGAGCGCATATTTGGTATATTGACCATACTATGATATCCACGTGAAGATATTTGTGGATGATTTTGTACGGCTGAAAATTGAGCTACAGCACGTAACCTGTTTACCCATTCTTGTCTGTCTTTTGCATCTGATGCTCTTAATTTGAATACATCTCCAGAGGCAGAGTTTACAGTAAATGTACAAGAATCTTCATCACTTGGACTTATCACACTATCTTCTAAATAGACACTCCCTCGAGGCGCTTGTTTCACTTCATTCTCATGGAGATAATAGTTTAGCAAACCGCTTTTAGGATCTAAAACAAACCATCTGTACTGGAAGCCCTTCACTACGTTTGTATATTTACACAATAGTCCTCCGTAAGGCTGTATCAATTCGTTAGTCTCCATGAAACTCATATTTTGCATCAAAGCTTCGGGTGTACTTGCATTATACGATTCACTGTAAGATTCCGAAGAAACAATAGAATGTTTCTTTTTCAGTGAACGACGAGTTTTTTGTTTATTTTTCATCATCTTACAAACAACATACTTCAAACAAAAAGTATGATACCTCTGAAAAAGAAAAAAATCAAAAGTCATAGTTTTAAGGTAGACTTTGTTTGGGGAATTAATTGATGTTTAGTGTGGTTTCCTGTTGTCTTCCCTATTTCCTCTGATAGTAATAAATTTTATTCCGCTTTTGCAAAATGAAATCTACAAATTATCAGAACAAAGTTTACATCATATTTTAACACCATCAGCTCAAGTGAACTTGGACCGTCCTGAGGTCACCCCTAAATATATTTGAGTAATATCATCTATAGTTCAAATTCTTTTTAAAGAAGAACCGGAGAAAAATGTCTTGTATTACCAAAAATTCAGGAGCCTTGGTAAAAAATTACATTAGAGCCTCTTAGTAAAATTACTTACTTTAGACGGTAGTAAATTGAATGATTAAGTTTTAATGAGATTGGTGTTCATATCATTAAAAAATGGTAATCAATGGAGAAGTTGCACCCATTTGTTATTACCAATTTAAATGGTAATAAATGAAAAGGCATCGAAAATTTTATGTAAAGTGACTTCTCTATGGGACGCTCATTTTTACCAAAGTACAGATTTGAATTCAATATTTCTGATCTCTGAAGTAACGTTAGCGGACGCTAAAGACTATTCGCTAACAAAATTGTTACTTTAAAAACTAGAAATTTAAGGAATAGCGCTTGGATTAATCAACGTTTACAGAGAAGTTCCTTTGTAGTGAGAAAATTGCAATGCACTTACAGGACCTTCAATTTTAGACTTTATGAACTATTAACATAAAAATATACGAAACCACTTCTCAACATTGAGTTCAATACTCAGAAGTTTATCACGGTATTTATCCCGACCCTACATTTTACTGATAATTTGTATGATAAGAGATTACTGATGGGCTTCTTGATAATAGGTAGGTATAAAACACAATAAAAAAAAATACTGAATCCTATGATAGATAATAAATTAATTAGTGACCTACCTAAAAGTTTGCAGTTATCACTAAAGATGAAATTTAAAATTTCAGTCTAATAATAAATTAATTGTATAAAATTAAAGGAAATCAATTTGAAGAAAATAATGCATTTTTGATTTTGTATGGTTTTATCAATTTTCTATTTTCATTCCCATGTTCCGTATCCGTCGTAGATTAGTGAAGAGAAATCAGAACGCAGAGGCAGAGGAGGGGAAATTATCAAATTTCCCCTTGGTGATGCGGTGTTGCACATTGTTAAAAGAAGTCGCACATGTACAGAAAAACATTTTCCTGCACAGAACAAGAATGTACAGAAAAACATTTTTCTGCACAGAACAAGAATGTACAGAAAAACATTTTTCTGTACATGGGCGACATCAGAATTCTAAAATAAAAATCATTTAAATTTGACAGCCTTTGGATGTTGTCACAGCTCTCCAATGAAAATATTATTACAATAAGATTTGGCAGCCTTCGGCTGATGTCTCAGCTCACCAAATTTAATTGAAAATAGGTAAATTTCAATTATAAATTTGACAGATTTCGACTGTTGTCATAGATCTTTTGTGAAGATGTTATTAAATTAGATGTGACAGATTTCGGCTGTTGTCGCTAAGGTTGGGAATTTCGACGCATTTAGTTAGGTGAGTCGACTCAATCGACTCGTGAAGTAGAATGAATTCAATTAGAATACAATAAATGCCAAGACTCAATTAGAATACAATAATCAATAACTACCTACAGCGGGAAAGCTGGCATAGGAATTACCTATCTATACTTATAAAACGCAAAGCCCAGTTGGTATACTGACTCACTGATAATCAACGTAACTCCACGATGGCTAAACCTAGAGAATTGAAACTTGGCACACAGGTCCCTTTTAGTATGTAGGTGCGTAATAAGAAAGGAAANCCCCCAAAACAGTATATAAGGACTCCATAAAAAATATAAAATTTCCGGTTTCTCCCCGATTTATGGACGGTTTTTACCACAAAAAACGGAATTGAGAAGTACCACTTTGGGATGAGCAAGAAAGGTGAAGTTTGATACGAAGGTGTTCCGCAGAAAAAAAGTAATATCTTTGAATAAAATATTCAATTTTCTAGTTTGGAGCCATGCGCACCCTGGGGTCGGTTCACCAAAAATCCATGATTGAGAAGTCCCACTTCGGGATGAGTGAGAAAGCTGAAATTTAATACGAAGGTGTTCCGTAGTACAAAAAGTAATAGGTATCTTTGAGTAAAATACTGAATTTTCTAAATAGGAGCCGTGCTCTTCCTGGGGGTCGGTTTCACCAAAAATCCAAACTTGAGAATATTTAATGTCAGAAATTGTTGTTGACGTCGAAAAGAACCAAAATTTACCTCATAAGATACATGTATGGGATCAACGGTAAATTGGGCACCCGATGAACAAATCAATCGACCAATACCACTGCACGCTTTCGACCACAAGACCACCGTTTTTCAGCCGAATGCCCAAAATTTACCACATAAATACCTACACGAATAAAACTTGTTGCATTTGATCCGCGATAGCAGTGATAGCACCCCCCATAACAATATGCCTCAGTGGACGCTTTTGTCGACCCAGACGACCCGAAAAGGTCATAAATGATCCAAATTTGACACGTGAGATCATAAGATAATATACATGAATGATGAATGAAGCCTGTGCCATTGAATCCACAATATCGCCTCCGATACTAATTAATTGTTGTTAGGGTTGTGCCTGTATCCCAAAATAAAAAATTTATATAACTCTAACCGCGGACTGTTTGGTTGCGCTTTTGGCGTAAAATTGGTCACACAAAGTTTTATTGCGTAAATACGAGGTGTATTCCAAAAGTAAGTTCCGTTTCCCCCTAGGCGGGTAAGGAGTGGGGGTAGAGAAGTGATCTACGTGACCTTGGACAGCCTGGCTCAGTGTGCTTGTGAGTTTGTGCGTCTCGCAGTTCGCTCATAAATCAATTTTTAAATGGCTACTGCAAGAGATCTTTCCGCCGCACTAATTGATAATCCTGATGATTATGAAGTTCGAAGTGTGATTCGTTTTCTGTGTGCAAAAAATGTGAAATGGTTGATTTCATGGAAAGAGGGACGACAATAAGTTCTGCTATGTACGTCGAAACATTGAAGAAGTTTAAAAGAGCCATTCAAAACAAAAGACAAGGAGTGCTGTCATCTGGGATTTTTTCATTCACGACAACGCACGACCTCACACTGCAGCAAGAACACGTGAGACTTTGGACAAATTTGGTTGGCAGGTTTTCGACCATCCACCTTATAGCCCTGACTTGACTCCAAGTGACTACCATCTGTTTCCTCACATGAAAAAATGACTTGGATTACAACGCTTTGCAAATGATGACGAGTTGAAAATTGGCGTCAAAGGCTGGCTATTAGCACAGACGGCAGAACTCTACGCAACCGGAATAGAAAAGCTTGTAACTAGATACGTAAAGTGCAATAATGTTTTTGGAAATTATGTAGAAAAATAGATTAAGAAATGCTCTTTCTGGTGTATATAATACAAATTGGTTAAATGTATTGTTTTTACCTTTAATACCCCAACGGAACTTACTTTTGGAATAGCCCTCGAATCTCAAGAAAGGTTCCCTGACGAAAATATTCCATCCAAAAAGATGACTAATTAAATAAACTTCAATTTACTTTTCACATATTTTTTAGAAATGTTAACATTAATTATTGATATCTTGATAATTAATGTGAAGTGAAAAAGTCCATAAAAAGATTAAAACTACAAAATAGAAGTGCATTCTACCGAGTACAACACATTTAAATCAACTAATGCGTTCTTTTGGAGCAACTTTATTGGTGACCCGACTTTTAGAACACAATGGAATGTAATTGTTTAATATTATAAGGCGTTTTTTTCTGTGTACCACATAAATAAATAAAAAAACAAGGATCAGAGTATTCGTGAGCTAAATTTCTCTTTAGGACTATAAAAGCTAGTAACTTTTACCAAAGCATCAACTAAGCTTTTTGTGCTGGAATGTAAGTATGAATCACTACAATATAATTAGTTCTGAAGGTTGAGGGTTCGAATCCCTCCTGGAACGAAAATTTTATAGTCGAATTTTTTCGTTTCAGGAATGAAATTGCTGTAAAAAGAAGTAAGTGCCCCGAAGTGGTTCCGGGGCATAACTTTTTTAACGAAATAAATAATAAAAAATAGGATATCAGTAAATAAAAATTTAGGAATTTTTTTTATTGAATCGAGCTTATCCACGTTTTTCGATATCCATCCGGTCACAGCTCCGATAAAATTTAATGCTGATGTTGAGCACTTTGTAAAATTAGGAAATTCAGTGAAAAGTTTTGTACCTAAAAATTCTAACTTAAACGCGAAGCTTGAAACCAGTTCTCCTAAATGCATATCTAAAGTGATGACTACTACATCTATTTTTTTCTTCCATTCATCTATCTCGAAAATCATCTTCTTCATCATCACTAAAGAAGTCATCGTCACTTTCATCTTGTTCCTCCTCCAATACAAATTGATCTTTATCAACATTATCATTTTCAGGAGCAACATAATCAATTTGTTTTTCTTGTCTCAATTTTGATTTGAGTATTTTTTGATGTTTCATAAAGTCTGCATAGGACAATGTTACTTCGTTGTTTGGGGATACTGAAAAATGCGAGAGATGGAGACCATTAGAATCAATAAGTATCCAAATATTTTGGTTTATTATTTTCAATGATGAACAGTTGAAGGGACCGCAGGAAAAAGATCCCGCTCAAAATTTAATAGGAAACATAGAATACAAAAATCCAATAAAAAAATACGTTCGCCAAAAAAATGCTTGCATTACCCGAATTTAATAAAATTTGTTATATATGTAGGTTTCATTTAGGGTCTTAGTTTGACCGAGCAGCTTGACGATAATATCTGTTACATACAAATACTTCCAAATACAGATACAGATTTCGTTCAATCAACAGATTTTGAATTAAATTGTTTGTCTTGGTTAAAACTGGACCTCACTTCGTTCGGTTAATTACACAGGTTGGACAATTTGATTTTTTTTTTCACAAATGGCTGCGATTTGCAATAACATTGTGTTCAATCTACAGCTAACAATTTGAAGGCGTAAAAGCGGTTCACTCGGTAGAAGTGAAATATTCAGAATACTAAATTTCGAGAGATTGAGTAGCAGGGTAGGATAATTACAGTGTTGTTGTCGTTTCATCGAGTTTCAAATCACAATTGTGCTCAAGAAGTTTTCGTTTAAAAATATACCGATGTATGACGCTCACATCGCCCAGGGCAACGGCCTTAGTGTTAATATTTTGTTCGGATAATGTGCGGACGCCTGGAAAAAAATCCAAAGTATTTACCTGCAGGTATAAATCCAACACTTGATATGTTAGATGTATTGAGTAAAGTATTATCTTCTGCTACATAATTGGGTTTTCGATGGAAAGCTTTTGATTTTTTTACAGCCATTTCAATCTATAACACAGTAAAAAAAAATGAGACTATTATTATTATAATACCTGAATGATATTCTTTTTTTTCACCCAGATTTAGATTTCAAAAAAGTACTATTTTAAAATATTTACGATGATACCATCTAACAAGCAGTTCCGTGAAAGGTAGACCTCACTCAAATAATGAGCCATTGGTGACCATAAAAAATCCATGAACGTTAAAAATGCCTCTATTAAGTTTCATCAAAATCGGACAAGGCGTTCGAGAGTTATGTAAATGTATTTTTTGTGCGTTACTATGTCACAGCTTTTGTGGACATCATAGCATTCCAAGGTATTTTTAACAATTACTCCAATATCACTAAGCCTAAGCTATAATTAGCAGATAATTTTTGTGGACATCATAGCATTACAAGGTATTTTTAAGAATTAATCCAATATCACTAAGCCTAAGCTATACGTAGCAGAATAATTCTACCACTTGTCGCTTAATTTTCCTCAGGAGGCTAAGTTTCCCTCAAACACAGCAACGCTAAGTAGAAAATTAAAAAAAAAAAAAAAAAAAAAAAAAAAAAAANAAAAAAAAAAAAAAAAACAATTTCAAATATTTGACGCGATTAGGATTAGGAACCCGGCATCACCCTGGTAGAATCCGAGCGTGAACACTGTATTGGACACGTTCGAGAGTATTCATGGAGCGAACACGAGAACAGACAGACAAACAGACATTTAAAGAAAAATCCTAGAGATAAATAATTAACTTCGTTCGGTCAATTATCATACATAAAAGACAGCTTACTATTGCGCACTAATTTATCTCCTGCTATTTCTCACTAATTTACCTCCTTCATGACTTGAGAATGATCCACCCTGAACACATCATTCCTCATTGGCGGCATTTCACTCAAATCATCCAAGGCTATACTTTGTAACGTTTCTGGATCAATAGGTTTCATGTAGTCAGCATTGAGTAAAGAAGGGTACACTGGTGTAAAATCTTCACCATAGTCTGCTTTTGATAAAATTTGGTTGAGTTCAGTGAGGCGACTTTTAAATGTATCTGAAATAAATAAAGAAAAAAGTAATAATTTGCCTTATAATCTTTGTTTATAAAACCCAAAGTCCATTTGTTTAAGTCCATCTATTTAGTTAAATATTGATAAATATTTAACTTAAATGTAAATTAATAAATCTTTAATTTAACTATAAATATTTAATTATTAATACTTATAACTCATACATACGTTTTGAGATTTTAGTATGTTTTAACAAGACATTATAACAATAATTACATATATTTCATTTATTAGATTACCTAAATCTAAAAAAGATAGGAGCCAATGATAAACTTAATACTTCGTGTGTCAAATTTGGTGTCAGCGTAATTATTTTCAATAAAAAAAAAAAAAAAAAAAAAAAAAAACCGATTGACGTTGACTTATTGACTGACTGAATTATATTCAAATTAACTTCAAGTGGCTAAACTTGCCTACTTGAATGGAATGTAGGTGCGAAATAAGAAAAGTCCAAAGTTCAGGTGGAAGCAAGTTATAGCCAAGAAAACGCACTTTTTTATAGCGGTACAATAATTAAACGGTAAGGGATACAAAGAAAAAAAAAATGACCGGGAAGTACCCCTAAAATAATAATCAAAATCTTTAGGAAAAATATAAAATCCATTGTATCTTGATTCGAATCCGAGCTTTGGCAGATTTTCAGATAATTGAAAGGAAAAGCAAACAGAATTATTTTGTCCAAAAGGAATTCTGCAGCCGCAGGACTAACGCATACGGGCAGTCGTTATTTGAAAGCGATTACGAGCGACTGATCCAAATGAATGTAGGTAAATGTAACATCTTCCATTGTTCCATTAACCTACATTTTATTTGTTACTTGAAGGAGCGTGAGTTTGTAGTCGCGCGATTTCACTTCCAAAGTACTATCGGGGTACGAAGTTGAGGGCATTAGCTAGTTTTACTCTCGTATGTAGTCCCACAGCAATTATCTACGTATTTATTTCTCAAATCCAAAAATTCAAAGCGGTTGGGAGGCTATGTTAAATATTTGATATATTTTTCTTATAAAATTAATACAATTTTCCCAAATACTCTGAAAATTTGCGGACCCGGAATTTAAATTTTTAACATTTGTCCCCACCAATAAAACGCAATTTGTTTGAAACGTTTTGATATCAAAACAAAGCAGTGTGAATCAAAACATAATAAAAAAAACTCTCGTTTTTAGAGGGGAATATGTTTGCAGTCAGTTTTTTTGTTCTGAACAAATGGGTGAAAAAAGGAATAAAATATTCAAGAAAATAAAAATGCCGCACGGTACGTCTCGACGTTTCAAATTAATACAAAACTCACCCTTTATGAATTGTATTTTGGGTACATTGCCAACAACTCGAAGTTGAGACAGTGAATCGCGAATAAAATATGCATACGAATTTAAAAGTTTTTGAACTTCTTCTTCATCTGACTTGGTGTCTTTTGGTATCCAAAATACATTGAGAACTTGAAAATCCGAACTGATTTTTACCTAAAAACAACAACAGGTAGCGTTTTGTTTATTATTTTCGATATGAAGCAAAGTCCAGCACAGAATGGTTTCATGGTTTGCGTTTTCATATTGTTAAAAATTTATCTGATCAAGTTTATTATCACTGTTATCAGACAGTTTTGGCAAGTTTGAGTGTGGCTTTGTGTATCTTTTTTTTACAGATAATTTTTAGAGTAAGTAAATACTAAAAATAATTATTTATATTACTTTACAGTCCAACAAATTTCGTAACTTTTTCCAATTTAATATGTTTATAAATTGATAAGCCTATTACTATTATCTCATTTATTTTTGACATTAAGCATGGTGGTAGTTTTGAGAGCCAATATGCCCGTGAACAAACCACGTTCCAGAGGTCTTATTGAGTCTGCATATTTTTCAAATCAGTTAATGGTATGATGGATTGTGGCAGAGTATCTTATATTTTTGTCATTATTATTAAACTGGTTACAGGTCTATTGTGAATGCAATTATTACTGCGACCTTTATTCAGATCTATTGTAACCAGTATTTTGAAGAGGCGGGGATTCGAACCAACAGCTCCTGGTTATAAATATACCGCCTGAACCATCTGAGCCCAAGTATTATAAACTTTATGGGGGGAGGGGATGTACTTTATTTAAATTGTAATGCGTCAGAGGTTCGATATATACTATGGATATTTATACCTTTGAAATTTCTATTCCTTTCCCAATTACATTGTCCTCATCTAGCTGTCCAGAAGCCATGAAGTCTGTTATGTGACTCATAAATAATTTGTTGAACACGTTTTCTCTTCGAACAAACTTCCTTCTCTGATCCACCATGACAGACTTCATAGCCATATCAGGTTGACTTACATTGGGAGCAAAGAATTTCTTTCTGAAATCAATTCAACAATTTGTGAAATAGACTGAGGACCGCCAAGAGAAAATCTGGGTCCGGGACTGAAAAGTTACGGGACCCTATACAAAAATCCATAAACTAAACAATAAATATAAGTATCCATGATGTATAGGTAATATAAACTAATGATGTTAAATTACTTCTATTAATAATAAATAATGATCAATGAATCAAATCAATCAAGTTTGAAACTGTATAAACTAAGGTAATCGAGAAGGCAAAAGCTTTAAAAAAAATTTTTTTTAGCACCTTAGAATTCCGGGCCCCTCCAAAAACCCCGGGCCCGGGGGATTCACTTCATTCCCACCCCCTCTCGGTTGGCCTGAATAGACTATGTATTTTTGGGTTAATACAGGAATAGAAGGCGACTCCTGAGAAACTTCATCAACATCAATAGTGGCATCACCGCTTCCGATGGTCGCCAGATGTGTGAGACTGTAGCTACAAATAAGTTATCATTTGTTGCATAAGTTGTTGGAGGCCAACACTTAACATTGGCAACTAGAACCATGTCAATCACCACAATTAATTGCATTGCAGATTTGCTGTGTTATTTTACAGCATCGGCTCAGTCGGCCCATGAGGATGCCACCCTTGAGTAACCTCTCACAATCTCAAGAATGATCATACTTCATCATGGAAGTTGGTAAGCCAAAATTGGATTGGAAGGAATTACGCCTTCGGAATTTTCCTTAGAAAAGAGGAAAAATGTTTTTTACCTATCCGATTTTGAAATCCAATTATAGGATTGGAAGAAATCGCGCTTCTCTTAATAGAAGTTACGGGGGTAGAAGCTTTGTGTACAAGTTGTATACGATGATGGCGTTTTGAAAGAATTCTAATGACATTAGGTTTGTCATAATAATAACCATTTAAGGCATATTTAAATTGTAAAAATGATGAAAATACAAACAGGCTTTATATAAGAAATGGAGTCTACCGACAACAACAAGAGAAAAATAGTGAGGTAGCTAACATTCGATGGTAGAGATCTGAGGAAGGAACAAATACATGATGGTTATGGTATGCGTTTCGAAAAGAAAAATCATTTTATTTTTCTAATGCTATAGGACAGCTTCTTCTTTTTCTCTTTTTTTTATGAACATATTTTCTTTATTTATATATTCGATTACACAATTCAAATATAAAATATTGAAAATAAAATAAAGAAATATGGTACCCACTTGAAAATTCATTTATATCTAATAAATGAGTTTGTGTTAAGTGGGGTTAAATTAGGTTACTTCAAATTAATTATTTTTTAAGAAATGTTCAAAGGTTATCTTACTTTTTCTTAGTTTCTCCAAACTTGGAACTCATCTTCATAAAAACATTTGTAAGTTGATGATTTTTATGAACATATGAGCTAGTATGAAATAAGTTTTCATTTACATGACATATTTGATTGCGAATCAAGCAACTCTGTTTAAACATTGTGTCCAATTGTCCATATGCAGGTGAATCTAAAACTATAATATTACTTTTGTAAGGAATGACGTATTAAAAAATTGAAAAATAATATGATTACTTAATCTTTTTATACAGGGTGATGCAAAATGGACGGATGATTTTCATAAAATCGACAATTTTACCTCACCTGAAAAAATATTGCAACTTTTTGGTTCGTCTTTTCATAAAATGTGAGACAATCGAGTGTGGAAAATTACATATGGCATGTAGCGCCCACGATCAGCGATGCACTTTTGGTGGCGTACTTGAAGTTGGTTCAAATTCTCTCCAGCATCGACCGGTTGCTTCTACGTGACGCCGTCAGAATCAACCGACCTTTAATCGCCGAAACCAAAGTTAACAAAGTAGTTGCTAGTTCACTTCGTATATAATTATGAAGTAAACAACAGCAACAACAACAATATACGCTGAAGGCTCTGGCGATTTACGATAAGCGAGGAAACAGTTCACGGGGGTGCGCCGTAGAATCAAAAGCGAGCGTGCATATCTATATTATATACGCCACATCTGCAGCAAGCTGCGCGTATACTATAGTTCAGCGCTCAGCTTGTGGATAGAGTACATATTACAGATATACATGATCGCTGTTGATTCTACAGCGGACGGGCGGACCCCGTGCACTGTTTCCACGATTTCCGCAAATCCGGGCCAGAGCCTTCGCCATCATTTTAAGGAGAAGAGCCGTGCGCTGGTCTACGCCAACCACAACCCTGGAAATATTAAAAAAAATGAAGAGCACCTTGGCTTTCAAACAATAAAAACTCAACTAATTTAGAATCAAAGGGTCAAGCGTGGGAGTGACCGATAGTGTAGTCACTTTTTTGAGAGATTCTTGTCCTATATATTTCTTTCTTTCTCCCTCTCTCATTATTCATTCTATTTAGATTTTTTTTTTCACTCATTATTTTTTGGGGGGGCTGCAGCCCCTATTGGATACGGCCTTGTCTGTTGTAAGGCACTCTTTTTTTACAGCTGGGTTAACTAAGGTTATAAACTACAGCTACTCAGTTGTCCTCACGATTCTTATTGCATTCCCATGGGGGCGGTAAAGTGTGACCCGGGTAAAGCCAACGCTATGTAGTGTCCCCAGGATTGCTCCCATCCGAGTACGCACCACGGGTAACGTTGCTAACTTTAGTGATCTGAAGTATCCCAAATGGAAAATCGTAGGCTTAATGTACTTACTGCATAAGGCATAAGAATTATATTACTATAACTTTCCTAGACTTCTTTTGTGCTATAAATAAAACATATATTATCCTTATCGTTATCAGTAATTCATTTCAAAAACTTCGCGCGGTTTTGGAAATAATGATTGGGATGAGCACGGCATATCACAGAGAATCCTGGACAAGAAACGGGGGATTTTCAGACACGTGGGATTTTTCCCATTTGCGGCTTGACTTTTTATGTTTACAAGATGCTAATATTGCTTTTGGTTTATTAGGTACAGTTTGTAGGGAGTATAAGGCTACGCTTCGCTCCGCCCAATTATAGGTTTCAAGGTACGTAGAATCCAAAAATCGAATAAAAAAAATCCGTAGGTAATTTAGGGTATAATTACGCCCCGGACTTGGAATCGTCACGAGAATCCCCCCCCCCCCATTTTNCCCCCCAAAATTGGAGGGGGGGGAAGGTTTATTATTTTTTGCCAGAAAAATAATAAACCCATGTGTCACATTGGCAGAGTTTTTGTTAGTAATCATTGTACAAATTTAATTTAAATAAATTATTAATTGTTTTTTTATTTTAAAACATATTTAATTGTTTCCCTCTGTAATTCAATATTGATTTTGATTTATGAATGTTGTGATACAACTTAATGTGCTCTACTTAATTTCGGTCACTGAAAATGTACTAGTAAACGCGCATCTTTTCCACCGCGTCTGGTGTCCCAGTTCGAATATATAAAAATCCTTTCTTAGTGTTCATCCAAGAACTAAGAGGGACCTACATACCAAATAGCCTCCTAGGACGTACCAGTGCGGAGAAATTGAGATGAGTGACAAGTGAATGACTTTCTCATTTATAAGTGTAGATTGTCCAAGGGTTATTAACTCACAGAATCTAAAAACAGAAGAGAAAAATCATTTCACGTTAAAAATTTATGCGCATATAACATCAGTAAAATGTTTCAAGTGGCTCTTGGCGTAACCCAGGTCCCACCACGAGGAGGTGGCCACTTATAGGGACCCGATGAAGACTGAGTTTATGCATTGAACTCAATCCCCACCCCAACACAACACAAAAAAGCAACGCATAATATGAGTTGAAACTTAAAGGATGTATAGTTCGAATAATGAGGCCGGAGACACACGCGAAAACCGCTTTGTTTACAAATATAGACAGGAGGAGAGGCAACATTAGGCCTGTTTTTGTATTCCGTTCAATATTATTGAATGCATGCGCGAGTCCGGGAGACACGTGCGCCCCAGTTTTTTTATGCGGGCCGTGTTTCTCAAATTTCATTTTACCTAATCACGTAAAAAATTATAAAAAAAAATCAAATGATTGATGATCCGCTGTCTTTTATCCCATTGGGGGGGGGGCGTATAAATCATTCCCAATCCTGAAAATAAATAGAAATACGTAAATAAAAAATCGTTAAAAATTCTGTCATCCCTCATGGCACTTTTTTTCGTCATGGTATTTGTGGTAAGCTCTACAGCTTTTAACAAATTAGGTATCGTACCTCAATAAACATTGCATTAAAAAGTACTGCCCAGGACTTGAACCCCCGGTCTCTAGGTTACGAGTCCCCTGTACGATTGTGCCCCCCCCCCCAAATAAGAGGGCTATATTCGCCCATGGTTGAATGAACAGAATTACTTTATTGAACAGAGTTACTTTATTTCTTATTTCTCTATACATTTCCCATGAGAAAAAAGAGAAATAAAGTAACTCAGTTTAATTTTAAAAAAAACAGGCAAATTTTCGGCGTTACTTTTCAATACAAGGCAGGACGTACTGCTATCATTATCATCTACAAACGGCAACATTTTTTGGCAATACGTTCTCCTCAAGTCTCATAATTTGAACTGTAGTTTTAATATCATGTGTTGGAATTTGAACAAGATTCCAGGCAAAAATATGGGGTCATTAAAGAATTAAATTTATCTTCAAAAATCACTTTTTTTTAGCGAGGCATGTCAGTAAAAACTGCAAGGGAAACAATGATTAATATCAAAAAATAAATAATTATTACGAATATCTGCAAGAGAAACAATGATTAATAGCAAAAAATAAATAATGATTACCTGATATCTGTAAGAGAAACAATGATTAATAGAAATGCGCGTATCGAATAATACCTATATTAAAATTGTAGAACATAAAGTCAAGTGTTTTTCATTCATTTTCATTTCTTGTATTTGATAGTTCTACCAAGTGTCCTAAACCTAACATCTGCAAGAGATACAATGATTAATAACAAAAAATAAATAATTATTACCTAATATTTGCAAGAGAAACAATGATTAATAACAAAAAATAAATACGCTAATATCTGCAAGGGAAACAATGATTAATATCAAAAAATAAATAATTATTACGAATATCTGCAAGAGAAACAATGATTAATAGCAAAAAATAAATAATTATTACGAATATCTGCAAGAGAAACAATGATTAATAGCAAAAAATAAATAATGATTACCTGATATCTGTAAGAGAAACAATGATTAATAGAAATGCGCGTATCGAATAATACCTATATTAAAATTGTAGAACATAAAGTCAAGTGTTTTTCATTCATTTTCATTTCTTGTATTTGATAGTTCTACCAAGTGTCCTAAACCTAACATCTGCAAGAGATACAATGATTAATAACAAAAAATAAATAATTATTACCTAATAGCTGCAAGAGAAACAATGATTAATAACAAAAAATAAATACGCTAATATCTGCAAGGGAAACAATGATTAATAACAAAAAAATAAATAATTATTACCTAATATCTGCAAGAGAAACAATATTATTATAGCAATAAATAAATAATTATTACTAATATCTGGAAGAGAAACAATGATTAACAATCTTAATATATACGAGTAAATCAGAAATTTGTATGTATGTACCTCAGTATGAGGGGTTGTCTGTTAGAATACCACAGCCCAAACGGTAGCAGATAGCGAAAAATTGATGGGAATGGACCCCCCTAAAATCATAATCTACGACCCCAGGAAAATTATCAGAACTAAAATATGTCAAACCGTTTTCGAGTTACGGCCAAATTTATAATTTATTCACCAAAATCGGACAGTCACGGTTCGATATCTTATAATTTGTTGCGACAACATTTCAACTCAAAGCGAGAAAGTTTTAGGAGCCCCTTTAGTTCTTATTTTAGGACATTTTCTACAAAGGTATGGCCAGTCATTCCAGAGTTACAGGTTCGAAACCAGGAACGGGTAAAATAAAATTTAGAAAATACTTATAGTCAGAATGGCCGTGCCTCTAAGACGTCTGGCAAATGTTGAGTTTTAAAGGTTGCAATATACAGGCTGGGCACAAACCAATACCCCCTCCCACAATTT
>CM022879.1:8676021-8690303 GCA_012654025.1 Pachypsylla venusta | reverse complement strand
TATTCATTCTGTTTCAGAGATACTCTCTTTTGTTATCACAAAGCTTCCGAAAGTTTTCTTCAACGCATAGTATCTTTGTTTGTTGCATCGCATTATAAAAACTCTCCTAATGATCTTCAGATGATGTCAGATGCTCCCGCTCATCATTTGTTTTGTCTTCTAGGCCCTGTTAGCCCAAACACAAAATCTATTCCAGAAATATACTGTGTCATACAGGTAAGTTTAAAGAATTTACTTATAACAAACATTAAATAGAATCCGTCACATAGGACGCCGCTAGACCTCAATAAAATAAAGGGCCACCATTTGGCCCCAGGTGGCCCAAAATTTTATGAACATAATAAATGTACAAGTTACCGAGTTTCATCAAAATCCAGTTTCCGTAAGATCTCTGAAGTTAAACATCCCAACCTAGGTTTGAACCGTCGTGATGCTGGCTAAACCTAAACTCAGTGAGGTGTATGTGGGTAGTTTCCCGTAAGATCTCTGAAGTTAAACATCCCAACCTAGGTTTGAACCGTCGTGATGCTGGCTAAACCTAAACTCAGTGTGGTGTATGTGGGTAGTTTCCCGTAAGATCTCTGAAGTTAAACATCCCAACCTAGGTTTGAACCGTCGTGATGCTGGCTAAACCTAAACTCAGTGAGGTTAGTTTATGTGTTCTGTTTAAATTACCTTCGATCTTGTAGAAATGTTGAGCAAAAATTCTGTAAAAAGCCAAAGCACATCTGAAAGTTCAACTAAGGTATTTGAAAGATGTGGAAAAATTAGAATAGTGTGGTTTTATAATATTAGATCAATTTTTTATCTTTTCATATTATATTAGATAAAGGAAAGGAAAGTCTAGTACAGTTTTCCGTACCATTTATTTTTATCTTTTCATGTTATATTAGATAAAGAAAGAGAAAGTCTAGTACAGTTTTCCGTACCATTTATTTTTATCTTTTCATGTTATATTAGATAAAGGAAGAGAAAGTCTAGTACGGTTTTCTGTAACATTTATTTTTATTATTTTTACCTCAGAACCAAAATTTTCTTTTTGTTTGTGAAGAAACGAGAGTTTTTCCTGTCGGGATTAAACTTAGTACATAAATACATTCTACTGAAACAATAAAGAACTGAGGGGCCGTGAACTTCCCCCTCATACCCTCCAGTGCGGCCTTGAATCCATCAAAAGGTTGGGCGAAGTCTTCAGTTTCCAATAGTTTGTTGTACATTCTTTTCGCTCTCACGATCGAAACCTATCCGAAACAGACATTTTAATGAGGGGAATAATTCCCCCTGTTACACATATTAAAATGGGATACAGATATATCCTCTAGATTCTAGAACTAGAATCTATGAATTATACCCAATTTTAGAAATACAGAATACCAATTACTAGGAATACTTTCTAAAAACTATAAATAATTATATTGTTTGTTTTTTCACACTTCCCTGTCACGTCGTCCTAAGATTGCATTTAGTTAGGCCAAATATGTGTAGATACAATAGTACGAATATGCCATTTTCACTGAATATGACACATGTTCTCAGTAGGTGAGCTCTTCTAGAGAAGAACTGTCTGTGTTGGATTTACTTCCTTGGTCTGTATTATTCTCTATAATGATTGGATGGGGATAGCCCTCAACTTCAATGTACAAAAGTCTTGTAATAAAATAACCGTTTTCATCTTCTATCAGGTCCGCTCTGACAGTTCCTTTTCGACGTACGCCTTCTATGTAAAAACTCATTACCATATGTTTGACACCATCTTGAAATAATATTTTATGACTCAGTTTGCTTCTGTTTCCTCGTCTACCACTATCTTGAAATCCTTTGATTTGGTCACCTGGTGAAGAAAAAAATCATTACTTTTATTTTGTGTTGATTTTGTACGTTCAACTTTTTATTACGTTGTGTTTCTTAGGAAGAGTAATAGCAAGTGTTGTAACAATGTACCTCTCAATTTTAGTTTTCGCTCGATCGATTTCAAGATTCAATTTTGAAAAAATAGTCAGTAGAGATTGAGAAAGTTTTAGGTGTCCGTTTAGTCCTTGTTTTAGAACATTTTCTGCAAAGGTATGGCCAGTTAAGGATTCGAAACCGGGAACGGGCAAAATAAAATTTAGAAAATACTAAAAAGTCAGTGGCCGTGCCTCTAAGGCCTCTGGTGAAACGTTTAAATTTTGTTTTTTAAAGGTTGCAATACAGGGTAAACACAAACTACATATGATGACACTCAAACACTTTGACAGCATCCAGCTTATCTAGAGTTGCAGTTTCATACTACCATCGAACATGATGATGACACAATTAATTGTTTATCTTATGGGCTATTTATAGTAAATAATTACCTCAATCTAACTTACCTAAGACATTTAACACTTTTTTGTGAGTACTACATTGATCTAATAATTTACTATGTATATTGTTAGGACTATTTGAACTTATTAATTCTTTAAACAATGTGTACATTAAAACACCAAGTCCACCAACTCCTGCTAATATTATCCCCGCATAATAAACAGTTTTTGACCCTTCTTTGATTTTTTCGTAACCAGACAAATGTACATGATCACTTAGTTCCGATTTTGATGTTGATTTTGTTAAACTCGATCTCACAGTTGTCGTGTTATTTTTAGCCGTGTCTTTACTATAACATTTAAAATGATTTATAAATCTCAAATGATTATAATCGAAGTCTTGAATTTTATTTGAGTATCTTTGATTGACTAATGTACTGAATATAGAGTATTTTCTTAGAAGGAGAGACATTTTGATAGGATTAAATATTTTACACTGAATAAATTACAACATGCAACACCTAATCTATTATTATTTGAAATTTATTTGTGGATAATATTGTTTTTCCTCTACTTATTGAAGGTTGCAGCTTTCCGGACAAAGTTTCTCGTTTTAATGAATTTCCTAAAAATTCAAATATTTCGCGGCTAGGAATGTAAACATGAAATCATCTGATATGTCAAGGATGTTTAAAGTACTGGATATTATCGTTTTATTATCAATGTTTTATTATGAAGCCTCAAAATTTGGTTTTGGTATAAAAAAGGTTGATTTTGTTTAGATTAGTTTTTAAAAAAAAAATTGATTAAAATTACTTCTCAAAACGGGATACTATGTCAAGTAGCATATTAACAAACTAAATAATAAATTAAGTTTTCACTTGACAAAAAAAAATATTTGCAAATTTTACAGTATGATACACATAATATATGTACACCTGTACACATAAAGAAGAAAAGAATTTAGGTTACATAATAAAATTTAAAATTGAGTTGACATGTTTCGTCTCCTCCTGGAGACATCCTCAATTAAATATTAATATTTAACTAGTTGTTCTGAGGATGTCTCCAGGAGGAGACAGCTGTACATATGTGTATCATACTGTAAAATTTTCAAATAAATTTTTTTAGTCAAGTGAAAACTTAGTTTATTATTTCGTTTGATTAAAATTTAAAATTCATGATACTAATTGCGTCCGTTTATATATCTGATGGAGACCCCATAACAACCATGCTTATTGATTGTTTAAGGGGTAAAATTATAATTTTGTACTTATTTGCTATTGATGAGAATTAAATGGAGGTGCTATCAGGTACCACATTCTTAATTTTTCATACTTATCCATCTTGATGTGTCTTTTATTTATTTCCTTTTAGGTATGTTTGGAAGGACAAGTGTCTAAAAATTCAATAGTAGATGGTTTACACAGAGGAAAAAGAGCTTCGGGTGATTTAATTCCATGGACAGTAGCCCAACAGTTCCAAGATGAAGATTTTCCATCTTTATGTGGAGCAAGAATTGTAAGGGTAGCAACTCATCCTGATTATCAAGGGGTAAGTGAACTAGCTATTATATGCCTTAACACATCATGTACAAGTTTGTGGAGTAATTGACATCATGTATGAGTTTATGGAGTAAGTGACATCATCCATGAGTTTATGCTGTAATTGACATCATGTATGGGTTTATGGAGTAAGTGACATCATCTCTGAGTTTATGCAGTAATTGACATCATGTATGAGTTTATGGAGTAAGTGACATCATCTCGGAGTTTATGCAGTAATTGACATCATGTATGAGTTTATGGAGTAAGTGACATCATCCATGAGTTTAAGCTGTAATTGACATCATGTATACATTTATGGAGTAATTGATATCATGTATGGGTTTATGCAGTAAGTGACATCATGTTTGAGTTTATGGAGTAATTGACATCATGTATGAGTTTATGTAGTAAGTGACATCATGGAGGAGTTAGTGAGTAAGTCACATCATCTATGAGTTTATGTAGTAAGTGACATCATGGAGGAGTTTATGGAGTAAGTGACATCATCTATGAGTTTATGCAGTTATTGACATCATGTATGAGTTTATGGAGTAATTGACATCATGTATGAGTTTATGGAGTAACTGACATCATGTATAAGTTTATGGAGTAATTGACAAAATGTATGAGTTTATGGAGTAATTGACATCATGTATGAGTTTATGGTAAGTGACATCAAGTATGAGTGTATGGACCAAATAATTTATACACCAAAAATTAAAACAGCACCAAAGTAGATCCTTTTGTAAGAATCGGAACACAATTTTTCCTCAATAGTCATAGCGATAGTCTTTTCTTTAAAAAAAAAAAAAAACGCCATCGGACAATACTTGCTCTTGAGAATAATGACTTTATGTGTTAAAACCCACCGTTCTACTTATTCTTTACAATGTCTATATTATTTTATTCCAGATGGGTTATGGCAGTCGAGCTTTGTCTTTATTGAAACTTTACTACCAGGGCAAGATTCCAAATGTGGACGACAATGAAGTTGTTGAGGAAGAAATAGAAGCTGTGTCGGACGAAGAGGTGGATCTGTTGGAGGAGAGAATAGGTAGGGTAGAATCTATTGGAGGATCGCCGTAAAGGCTTATGCTTCCGTGTGGTGTTAAAAATAGCATATGCCATTCTGCCTATATTTCTATGCATGTCGGTCTGATGCTACGTGAAAAATGGTCACGCCGAAACAAGGATAATTTTTATTATAATATTTTCTCAAAAGAGTATACTATGTCAAGTAGCATAGTAATTACATTAATTAGAAACTATGTTTTCACTTGACTAAATATTATTATTTACAAGTTTTATACTTAATTACACAAGTTGTACATTTGTACTGAAGATAATGGCATTAATTAGTTTACATTATAAAATTTACAAACAGAGTTGACATGTTTCCTCTAGGACCTGTAGTAGTTTTCTCACGAAATCAACCGTTCTTCCCATTTATAGATGTATGTTTAATTAAAGTGGTAGAAACAGATTGATATGAGTTTTCCAGGACCTGTCAACTCCGTTTACAAATTTTATAATGTAAACTAATTAGTATTTTTATTTCATTACAAATGTACAAATTGTGTAATTAAATGTAAAATTTACAAATAAAAACTTTTAGTTAAGTAAAGCATAGTTATTTAATTTTTATAGTCCCCTGTGAATAGGTAGTCCTATGGATAGGGGGACTTAAAAATAATACATCCAAGACACTCAAGCTCATGCCAGTCGTAAAAGGCGACTAAGGGCAGGGTCGGAAACGATATCCTTCCTATGTCCCCTGTGGATGGGGGGCTTAAAAATAATGCTTCTAAGGCACCCAAGCCCATGCCAGTCGTAAAAAGCGACCAAAGGAAGGATCTAAAACGATATCTATTCCATTACCCATGCAGAAAGCAAAGAGAAGCTACTGCATAATCTGCAAGGATTCTGAAGTAACAACTACTCATGGCGAGTTTTTGAAAACCAGCCTCATGGCTGTTAACCTATGATGATGATGAATTTTTATAGTTACTATCCTTTTATTAACAAACAAACCAACCAACGCATTTTCATTTTAATTTTATGAATCTATGTTATTTTATTTTGTTACCCTTGGTAGAAGCCACTCTCATACTTTGGCATATAATGTATGTAATTTCCAAGTATTGATTTTTTTTTTTCATTTGTTTCTCAGAACCAAGAAAAAAACTTCCTCCACTTTTGTTAAAATTAAGTGAAAGGACGCCAGAACACTTGGATTACCTTGGAGTTTCGTACGGACTTACTGCACCACTTCTCAAATTTTGGAAACGGGCTGGTTTTGTTCCCGTCTATCTGAGGTAATCTATGAGTATTTTCTAAGAGCGTTTAGCATTTATGTAATTACTATCAAGCTCTCGCTACTTTGCTTGGCATCTGAGATACATTACCTTTCTCGTTCTGGTAGTGAAATAACAGTTCTATAATCTTGTTTTTTTACTAATTTTTTTTATTATTAAATCGGTCGCAGCTTGGATACTAACTGATTTTTTTTAAATATTCCAAAATTTTACCCAGCCTATTTGTACCATTCTATTTTGGAAAATCGAAACTTTTTTTTTCAACAAAAATCACTTCCAGAGTTCGAACTTATATCTCACCATAACCATTCGATTGGCCAGGGTCCCATTTCTATNAATTTAAAAAATCCAAACCGTTCAAAAGTTAAGGGGGGGGGTGACCCATAATGACAATTCTGAGACACCCTGTACATCTGCCGTTACATTGAGTTTAATTACCATGGATTATTTGATGTTTTAATTATTTATTTAAATTCTGGTGTTTAAAACCTAAGGTTGGTATTGTGTTTTTTGATTTCAGACAAACTACGAACGAGCTAACCGGTGAACACTCTTGTATTATGCTTCACACATACCAAACAACACCGTGGCTATCTTCTTATTGGTTAGATTTTAGAAGACGATTTATTTCATTATTGGGTTATCAATTTCGTGATTTTCAACCATCCCTTGCACTCAGTGTAGTTGTTAATAAAAATGTCGTTCAACCTAACCAAGGTATTTTACTTTCCTTATCCTGTAAAACGGAAAGTATTGGAATTGGCTGAAATTTTCAACGTAAAGTTTTCAATGCCAATCAGATTTTGATGTTCCCATGTATATGTTCTATGTATATACTTGACCTAATTTCATTCGAAATTTGAACTCCGGGTTCCCCAAAATCTGTTTTGACTTTGAAAACTCGACATCCAAAATTTCATCACTTTTCATTACAATACTTTCTTTTTTTTTAATAAAGATTTTTTTGTACTTCAAAATTTACGAAGGAACAAATGGAAAATATTTTTATATATTCATTTTACCGAACAAATTGAGTTCTATGTTTAAACAACACTGATTTATCTTTTTCTATATCTACCTATATGGACTTTATGGTCATAGACTGATTAGCTTTTGGCCCCTACTTGGTCACCCAGGAAAACTTTGATATTTTGAAGGAGTTATTGTAGAATTGAAATTTGGTGTTTATCTTTAATATTCAGATTGTAGGAAAAAATCGGGGAGTCCCTTTCGCCAAAATGTCTCTCCGATTTGAATGTCCAAAATGTGACCAGAAATATATTTTAAATTGGAAACTCATCAAGTGAGGTATCAAATGAAAGGTAATAATATGGGTTGGTGGTGTAGTGGTAAGACGCTCTGGTAAACAGTAGGGCGTGGATTCAAACCCAGCCAACTCATGGAATTTTATCCTCATGAATTTGAGATATTTACCACATAATAATAGCACCCAAAACACTGTCGGTGTCAAGGGACTCTTCAGTCCTATTCGGGCAGTATAAATAAGGGAATGTTATTATTAATTAATAGATAGAAAAAGGACGCGTTGTGTCAAGTTTACCATTAATATCTATTTTCTTTTCCAGCTTTGTTAAGTTGATCAGAACTCAATTTTCTATTAATATTTATTTTTTCCAGATTTGTTAAGTCGATCAGAACTCAATTCGCATTTGACAAGTTACGATGTAAAAAGATTAGAAATGTATTGCAATAATTTAACTGACTATCATCTCATAGTAGACTTGTTACCTACAATATCAAAACTCTACTTTCTCAATAAATTGTCCGATACACATCTTTCTCCTCTGCAATGCGTAGGTATTTTTTTAGAATTCCTCGTTTTTAAACATGTCTAATAGATTTTATAAAAAACTGGTGCGAACATAGAATTTGTTGATATTTGTTTACCTATGAATCATGAAAAAAACTGACAGCAGAATACTATGGCCTATAGTCCATTTATTATGTGTAAATTTTTATAGTTCCCTTATTATTATTATTTTTATNATTTTTTTTTTTTTGGAAAAACGCAAATAATCTATTAATAAACGTAAGTAAAAAACACCTCAGAAATCAGATCAGAAAATCACTTTTTTGTATGTTCTTGCACATAAAATTATGACGTCACAAATGACCGCCTGCTTGTGTCTACATATTTTAATACGTAAACCTACAGTCAATTGTGACCAGTACTTATGAAAATGAATACAGAAGCGTCCATTATGACGTCATGTTCAGAGTTTGACGATCAAACCTTGTCCTTTTACAGTATCATGCTCTTAACGGAATTCAACTGGGTCATATAAAATTTATCACAGTTTAGAGTCTGGAAAATATTTCATCAAAATTCTATGAGCATAATTCGTCACCGTCCACCGGACTTGCTTCCCACTCGCCTATTTTGAGCGTTTAACAATAAAAGTTTTCTTTAAATTGCAGGCTATTCTTGTCGGATTAGGTCTTCAATATAAAACAGTAGATGTCCTTACCAAAGAATTAGACATCCAAGCACAACAACTTCTTGGTCTATTCAATCGTAGTATGCGACGTTGTCTTCAAGTTTTGGCTGCCGTTATGGAGAAAAGTATAGAAGCAACTATTATGAAAAATGTGGACGAGACTGCAACTGAAAATAATTTACGACCAATGAAAATTAGCATGAATGATGAACTGGAGGAAGCTGCTAAGGTAATAAACAAGTTGTGGGATCAAGATGATTTTACCCTATTGTACTCACGGGGCTAATCGCACCTTAATGATATTCCCTACGTGCGCGGTTAAAGCGTGTTTTCAGAGTTTTCGGCGAGAGATGCAAAACAAGGAATTGATGTCCTGTGTGTACGTTTTCTGTGAGTACCAATTATCCAGTGTTTTTTCGCGATAGATAATTTAACACAGCAAAGATGCGGCTTTCATATCGATTACCTAGATAATTTCGGTGGAAAGTTTTAGTGGGTGTTTAAATAAATCTTTGTAACCGAGTTATTTATTTTGATGAATATCGCTAAATCAGACACTTACACGAAATAGAATAATATTGTATGAGTTATTTCAAAACTTCAGACTTCGCACTCTACCCTAAAATTTAACCCAGGGCTAGTATGATAACCATTAGACCTCAAAATATTTACAAAATGTGTTTGATTTTCAGGAACTAAAAGTAAAACAACAACAAGAACTTCAAAAGTTGAAGAATGAAAATTTGAATGCTTTTGCTATCAAAGGTTCTGAACATGAGTGGGGAGAAATTTTATCATCCAATAAAAAGAAGTCTGTCATTAGTATTAAAAGGTATATTTTCATATTGAATTATATTCTTGTTACTAAATTTTGGTTTTGCTTTGTGTGTATGCCCGCAACTTCGTATGCTTGTTCATTCCCAGTCATTTTTTCATATCTTTTCTTGTCTGGGCTTTATATTATAATTTTAATTTAGATAAATATGGAAGGATGTTAGTAATCATAATGAAATAATATTTCAAAAAACAATTTGTGTATCAACTACTATATATTTTGTAAAGTTATGGAGCACTTCCTTCTTTTACGACTTTCTCAACATAACTTTGAGAATGTCGTAATAGACGAAAGCGCTCCAATAAATATAGTTTTGCCGCTAAATCCCTTTTGATAATAAATTACTCCCATTGGAAGTTTCTGTGGTTTATCGCAGCAATATAACTCTCTCTGTTGAAGAGGCCTTAACTTAAAGATAGGTTTACGATTAATGTCACTCCAACCTATCTTGAAGCCATCTTACATTTCAGGTATTGATTGATTTTAAAAAGTTATTATGTATTTTTAAACTGTTCTTTTAGTTCACTCATTGATTGCGTTTTACATTTACTGAATTTTGATTTCAGTGGAGAGAAGCGACCCATAGAAAAAGTCAAATCAAAAATGGATGAACATCTGGACAAATCTTCTTCTAAGAATAAGAAAAAGAAATTTAACAAGAAAAGCAAACAGCATTGAATTGTTAACACTGCTATGGCTAATGTTTTGTAATGCTTAATAAAATGAATAATAAAAACCACATCGACTTTTTTCTCTGTTACAATTCCTCCTTTATTTTTTGTAATTTTTCTCCTTTTTCACTCAGGAAAATAAAGGCTCGGAATTTCTTCCAGTTTTTCAAACTTGTGAAGTAACGGAAATTCTAAATAAAGACCATTTGATAAATCATTATCTTGGTTGCAAACATTGAATTGAGTGAAGATTCTTTGATCAGAAATATTATTCAACACTCAAATTCTTTGGATATTTTGTAGAGACGTCTTCGTGGCAGTGTGCGCATCACACCCGGCTTGAGGTACCGGGTTCGAATTCTGGTCGGGTCGGAAATTTGAAATAGTTTTTTTCAAATTTTCTACTTGGTCTAGTTGTGTTTGGTGGTAACTCAGCCTCCTGAGGACAATTGAGTAGCTATGGTAATAGCGACAAGTGGTAGTATTACAAGGTAATTATTAAATATAGTTTGGTGTATTGTAGCGGGTGTTAAAAAATGTCTTGTAATGCTAGGTATTTGTTCATTTGCCAATGGAGAGCGACGCTGCTCTCGCTATTTTTTTCGTGATTTTATCGAAAGAAAATAAAAGTATTTTTTTTTATATTTTTTTTTTCTTGAACTGTATAAAAAGGATTATAATTTTAATTATCTTGACCCGGACTTGAACCCCGGCCATCTGATTTATAGTCCACCGCACTTAGCAATTTCAGTGGCCAAGGCCAAGTTCCGGGCACAATTAGAGCCCAGATGGACCTATATACCAAATTTCATCCAAATCAGCCAACGCTAAATGGCAAGTGTCCATCACGGCAACCCGCGTTGGCCGTACCATACCAACTATTCACATTAACCTCACCCAGCCTCAGTGAGGTCGGGAACAGCCAGAATTACGTTAGTAGTGCCCAGACGGACACCCATCCACGCTCAAAGTTGTTTGAGTTCAGTGATCTAACGAGAACTGGTGCATTCTGAATAAAAGTAAAACAAATTATTTGAATTCCATTATTATTAAAAAAAGGTTAAATTTTTTTTAAAAAAAAAACAAGCTGAGTAGGTAATATTATATTCACCCTTGAGGGAACTGAGTAAAACCTGAAAACTGCGCTCTCCACACACGCAACGATTTAGAAATCGCTGCAGATTTATCAATTGAAAATTTCAATAGATTTCGATATTTGCACAGATCTGAAAATCGGAGACAAAATCTGTGCAGTTCCCGCGATACACGAAGATTTGTCGTTGCGTGTATGGCCGGCCTTAACTATCTCTATTTTCTAAATTGCAACCCTGTCAAAGATGAAAAGTCAGGGAATTTCACTTTGACGATTTGGTAGACACCCTGTATATTAGATATGTTACAATTTTAGGGGGTCTCATGGCATTAACTTCACAATTTTTATGAGAAAGTGAAGTCCGAGTGGGACGGGCAATCATCTTGTTTTGTTGTATCAATATATTTTACCTTTTTTGATTGTCTTTTCACAAAACTGAATTATCCCTGAAGTCCGGAGCACGACTTTGGGAATCATTCAACTTCCTGAAAGGTCAATTTAGAAACTATGGTAATATCCACATGTGGTAATAATATTCTCATGCCCCCCCCCCCTTGAGATTTTTTTTTTAATATTCAAGTTTTCATGCCAAAAATTGGTCTATGTGGTTTTGATTTTAGAGATTTGGTCAATTGCGACGTTCCTGGGTCCTGTACCGAAGGAGACTCTGAATAAAAAACAGGGATTAATTAATTTTTAATATTTTGAATGATCACTGTCGGCTTTTTTTTTTTAAGAAATTTACATTATAAGGAGCCTGTTGAGCCCCTGACAGAGATACGCCAGCGTGATACCATTCATTTTGTTGGGGCCTCTCAACATCACCCGGGATTTTTTTTTTTTTAATATTCAAGTTTTCATCCCATATGCACATCTTAGGGCCGATCCTACCACGACGTGTTTTCAGGGAGTTTCATCTAACACTGTATCAACCTGTGTTAATACAATACCCAAACCCGAGTGTTTCAAAACTCGGTTTTTGGTAGGACCGGACCTTACTACCGAGCTACTTTTCTTTTGAGTTTTATTACAAAGGGGATAACCCCCCCCACCGGNAAGGGATAACCCCCCCCCATTTTTCGATTCCTCTAAAAGTAGTCATAGAATTCTTTTAGAACCAGAGCGGCTTTGCCCTTGCCTCTAAGGTGATCAGTGAAGCGGGCTGAACCTGCAATACCTTTAATACTGTGATGCCCATTAAAATTGTGACCTAATAAAATAAAAATAATTTGTGCTTTTTAAAATAGTGTTTTTTGTGTGTGTTTTCATTCATCTGGTGCCTGTCTGGTACATGTTGGTCAATTGGTCACTCAGGTTACACAATGAAGATGATTTTCTGATTCCTCTCTTAAGGTAAGCTTTCATCCTTTTTCTTCATCGTATTTTGAGGAAGGGGAAGTCGTATTTATTCGGATTTATGAATACGACTTCGCCTGCCATCGATATACCAGTTATAACAGCTCGGCCGGGGACAACACGTATAGTTGGCCTTACTGGAGTACACTATGTCTCGTGGGGGACCAGACAGAAACTGTTATTTTTTTTCTGAGCAACTAACCTAACTTAAAATATGGGGGGGGGGGGGGGCACGGGCCCCTAAACAATTCCCAATCCTGAGACTAAATAGAAATATGTAAATAAAAAATCGTCCAAAATTCTGTCATCCGTCATGGCACTTTTTTTCATCATCACGATTATAAAATCGCTTATCACCCTTATGAACGGCATTTGTGGTAAGCTCTACATCAGATTTTAACAAATTAGGTATCGTACCTCGATAAACATTGTATTAAAAAGTACTGCCCAGGACTCAAACCCCCGGTCTCTAGGTCCCTCTCCCTCCCCTCCAAATTTTCTATAAACTATTTGTGCGATTGTGCCCCCCCCCCCCAAAAAAAAACAATACGGCTATATCCGCGTATGAATACTAGTAGTGTTAATTCATTTTTGTCTTTACTGTCATTTCAGATTTGTTCAGAGGACAGAAATCTCATCAGGGGAGCGGTAGGATTTTTATGCATGTTAAAATTTTGGTTTCAGTTGGTGTCGGGTCATTTGTGTAAGATTTCAGAATTGGTACTAACATTTTTATTTACACAGTTTTAGGTACATTTTCAGCTGGGCCCCACGTCAACATCATGATCAGGTTCCAACAATCAGAAGTAACAATCAAGTACGTAATATGGTGAGTTGTGAGTGTATGCTAACGTTTAATGAAGTCAACGCTCGATGACCGGCTCTATATACCAGGACGAAGTGAGACAGTTTCGGCCACGGGCCATCAAAATGTTNGGGGGGGGGGGGGGGGGGGTTACTAATATTTTATTTCACTTAGTTTTAGGTACCTACTTGTTGTTCAGCGTGGTTCAATGCTGACTCATCATCGTCAGGTTCATTTTTGGTGAAGGAAGTAACTCAATCTGATCTTGGTAATATGGTGAGTTGAGAGTTTCGGATTAGGGTTGCCACATCGAAAGGTTAATATCGGTATCCGATATTATCGGATGGTTAAATATCGTTATTCCGATATATTGATTGTTTCGATATTCTTGAATCTTGACGAATCTCGGCCACCTTACTATCCTAATTCCCAACCGTGTAGTTTATCTAACCCAATCTGTATCTCATTCGGATTGTTTACAAGGGGTCCGGGTTCTCACGATGACCGGTTCTGCGCACCAGGACGACCTGGAACGCATACCATCACAGTTCCAGCCAAGGGCCTTCAATTTTTTTTCAGTAGGTAAACTCATATCAATCTGTTTCTACCATTTTAATTAATCATGCATCTAGAAATGGGAAGAACGGTTGATTGCGTGAAAAAAACCGCTACTATTACTACTAACCGCTAATGAGGCTTAAAGAAAATAATAACATTTTGGAGAGTTGTGATCTAAGTCGGAGAGTTAGATAACAGGTGAGCCGGTAAGTAAAAGGGATGAGTTGGGTATTAATGTAGGGAGTGGGGAGTCCCAAGCTATTGAACACCAGACATATCTCCTCTACTTTTTGAATGAATAAGAAAAAATTCTGCCAATGTGACACCTGGGTTTAATATTTTTCTGGCAAAAAAAAAA
>CM022879.1:8627792-8641596 GCA_012654025.1 Pachypsylla venusta | reverse complement strand
ATAATATATTCTGACCTGCATGTCACATTATCAAGGGGGACATATTATAGTGACCTTGGTAAAGTTGTCCTTCAAAGTTATTTCAAGGTCAAATTTTGTTTTTTAAATAGGAGGACCTACTTTCTTACATAATCCAATTCTCCATTAAATTTTACTTTCAATCGAGTATTTATTTTATTTTTTTCGTTCAGTGAGGGAAATTTTCTGGTCCAAACACGCAATATTTGACACATCATGAAAGCTCTCGTTATTTTGAATCGAATGGTAATGAACTTAATACAAAATCAATACAATACCTAATTAATGTGCCCGGACCCGGACTGATATCTGTCTGAAATTTCAAGGTCCAAAGTCGATTCAATAGTTTGGGGAATACATAAAAAAATAAAATTACTTCAAAGGTCATTTATAACCTTTTCTGGACCCAAACTATTACAATAATAAAAAAAAGTGCCCTTATAAATATCTGTATGTAGTTGAAAATTCCAAGTGTCNAGTATTTATTTCAAATAGATAATAGACTAAAGCTGTATTTGGACAAACAAAAAGGATAATCCTTTTTATTGAAATTTTGAGCCAAATAAAGAAGTTAACATGGTAATATCAGTAACAAAATATCCTATATCTTAGGCTAAGTTAAGATGATCGCGCGGTACCGCGCGGGAGGAGCATTCACATGACATCGTATGTACGTGCGGCAGTCTGGCATCAAAATATCTTTTGGGTTACTTTATTTCAGCTCAACTGAACAAGTCAATACAAATTTGTAGAACGAGTACCTCGCGGTCATGTAGACAATAAGATCTTGTGCCGCGCGTTTCGTCATACGGCGCGTTCATCTGAACTTAGCCTTACTCTGTCCTACAAATCTAAATTAATTTCTATATTCACAGATAGGAAACCAAGAAAATGTTTTTTTATACATTTCACGAGGTTTGCAATTTTTTTCACCGCTCACCAGTTATAAATACCCCCTAAATAAGAGCAATGCATATTATTATTCACGAAAATTTTGTTCCATTCCACCCCATTTTACGGTAGCAGATTAAATATAATAGAATAGTGATGGTATACTCCAGCTTATGAGAAGATACATTCTGTAAGTGTTTTCTAGGTTGAGAAGATTTTGAATTCAATTAAACTTGGTTAACCCAATTAAAAAAAGGATCTAGCATAATAGACAATAGCGGTATCTGTTTCGCCATCAATCAATAGTGCTATCATCGTTTCCGATGGTAGCCGGATGTATGTAAAAAGGTCGTTGTTTTGTGGCTAAAGTTTTTAATTGTTATCAAACATCTAGTCTTGGAGGCTAATAATTGGCATGGCCCCCAGAACCATGTCAAACTCTTCAATATTATTACATCAGTAACATAATCTGGGCTTAATAGGGAAACCTTGGCCCTTACAAGAAATAATAATAATAAAACAGAAAACGGACCGGACTTGTCAAGCCAAAGACAATAAACCATTTGCTCAGCCTGAGGTAATCCATCTTTCCCGGCAGAGGTTTCCTATTGCTGAAAGTGTTTCTGTTCAGAAATATCTGCAGACCACCAAGGCAGGGAAGCCTCTGGCAACATATCACGCAAAGAAAAGATTTAAGCAAAATACTTTCGGCGTGATTATGTTGTGATTGAATCAAGCCATCCTTATTACCTTGTCATAGACCGGTAATAGGGTGAATACCGCAATAGCGAGAAGTAAGTGGACAATAATGATAATACCGAGGATATTGAGGATGCAAATCTTGGATTGCAGATATACAACATAAAAAATGAAATAAAAAGAATACCAGATAATGATAATACTGCGGAGTTGCTTTCTGCAATATTTTACATCATGAGCTCTGGTTGACCCGACCCTTGAGTATGGTCTTTAGCATATCAAAATATAAAATATGCCCAATTTTCATTATAAAATTTAGTACGCCATATTTGGATTGGGAAAAATCACACCTTCACCATATATACATCTTACAGCCAACAATTTTACCACGTTGCATTCAACAGTTCCCGTCAGATGACTAAAATTGAGCAACGTTAGACATGGGTACATGGGTTAATATTCAAATGGGTGTCCTGCTCAGAAACACCGCGTATCACTTGGCTATATCGGAGTGCACTCAGTCTCACGAGGACAACTGAATAGCTGTTGTTGATTATAGCGAAACAACGGCGGATCCTAAAGGCACCTTAGCTAACCTATTGGAAAAAAAGTTGCCCACATTTTTGATTTGAAAAATCAAATCAGAAATTATAATAACAAGGCTTCTACCTTCTACCTTGTAACCAACCCCTAAGAGTTATTAATTAAGAACAACAGTCTTAGGCTAGGTTCACATGACCGCGCGATACCGCACGGTATCATAAATGAACAAATCGATACAAGTTTGTAGAACTAGTACCGCGCGGTCATGTGAACATAGCCTTATATTTCACTATCTAGAGCAGAGGTTCCCAAACTAGGGGGCGCGTGAAGGCAAGCCAAGGGGGGCGCGAGACCAGTTGAATTATTATCATTTAGTTGAAATATATGTACTATATATTATTGAACATGATGTTTAGAAAATTTGAATGAGCATTTTGATTGAGATAGCATCCATCAGCAACACATTAGCTTTTTGAATGAGATATCATTAAGCAACACATTAGCGTTTTGAATGAGAAAGCATTCAGCAACACATTAGCGTTTAAAATGAGATAGCATTAAGCAACACATTAGCTTTTTGAATGAGATGGCATTTAGCAACACATTATCGTTTAAAATGAGATAGCATTCAGCAACACGCATACCCATTCATAATTTATAATGTAAAAGGGAGGGGGGGGGCGTCGGAGGCTTTCATTACAAGAAAAGAGGGCGCGGTACCAAAAAGTTTGGGACCCCTGGTCTAGAGTGTCTAGTGGCGCACCCAGAATTTACATATATCTAAAGACTACCTATTTTAAATGTGAAATGGTGAAGAAACAGTAAACTTATAGTCGTATAGATACAATTACATATCTAGGGGGAGGTTGAACCTTTAAACCCCTGTCCTGTTAAGCGGGTTCGAATGCATGAGCATTAAAACTTGAACTTATATTTTTTTACCTCCCTCCCATGTGTATCCTAATGATACTCTCATTTATCATCGAATATAACATACTATTATGTCATCGAATATAACATACTATTATGTCATCGAATATAACATACTATTATGTCATCGAATATAACATACCATTATGTCATCGAATATAACATACTATTATGTCATCGAATATAACATACTATTATGTCATCGAATATAACATACGACTATGTCATCGAATATAACATACGATTATGTCATCGAATATAACATACGATTATGTCATCGAATATAACATACGATTATGTCATCGAATATAACATACTATTATGTCATCGAATATAACATACCATTATGTCATCGAATATAACATACGATTATGTCATCGAATATAACATACGATTATGTCATCGAATATAACATACGATTATTTCATCGAATATAACATACTATTATGTCATCGAATATAACATACTAATATATCATCAAATATAGCATAATATTATGTCATAGAATGTAACATACGATTATGTCATCGAATATAACATACGATTATGTCATCGAATATAACATACGATTATGTCATCGAATATAACATACGATTATGCCATCGAATATAACATATTATTATGTCATCGAATATAACATACTATTATGTCATCGAATATAACATACTATTATGTCATCGAATATAACATACGATTATGTCATCTAATATAACATACGATTATGTCATCGAATATAACATACGATTATTTCATCGAATATAACATACTATTATGTCATCGAATATAACATTTAATATGTCATCGAATATAACATAATATTATGTCATCGAATATGACATACGATTATGTCATCGAATATAACATACTATTATGTCATCGAATATAACATACGATTATGTCATCGAATATAACATACTATTATGTCGCCAAATTATCGATGACGAAATCAAGATTAAGTATGATTGTCAAAATTATGTGGGAAAGTGGCTTTAAGGAAATGTAATTTTTTAATTCATTTTATTGATGATTAAATTTTCTGAAACATTATTCTTACGTAGCATGATGTTGCCTTATGGATCAATAAATTTAATACAATAATTATATTATTCCTGATCGATTTCATTTTTATTACTATCATATAGATAAAACGTATGTACGAGTATTATGTTTAATTTCCTTGTTTGAATCCGGTCTAAGCCAGAGTATATAGCATGTTGAATACACCAGTTCCCGTTCGATCACTGAAGTTAAGCAACGTCCAGCGAGGCTGTACCATGTGGGTGTTCACATCGGTTCGCGGCTTCGTGATGCTGGTTAGGTTAGGTTATTTTTCCGGGCCAACCCAGGCTGGGTGAGGTCAATGTGGGTAGCTGGTTTGCAAGTTTCCAGCGAATGGAGGGTAAAACCCCCGTCTCGAATGACCAATAGATGTTAAAAGGACGTTAAACCAAATTAAAAAAAAAATCCGGTCTTGGCCAGATAATTGGCCGTGTTTTTAGTAGACCTGTTCATTTGCAGTTATGTCATTTTATTTAATCTATCCCTATTTGACTTGAGTTACTTTGGCCGTGTTTGTAGTAGGCCTATTTTTTTATTGAACTGAGTTAAATGAGTTAACTCATTTTATTTACTCTACTCGTAGCTCTATTTGACTTAAGTTACTTGGCCGTGTTTGTAGTAGGCCTATTTTTTTATTGAACTGAGTTAACTCATTTTATTTAAAGAGAGATGCTCTTTGACTTCTTCTCAAGTCAAAGATATACTTATTCTCAAGTCAAAGAGACTTATTCTCAAGTCAAAGGGACTTATTCTCAAGTCAAAGAGACTTATTCCCAAGTGAAAGAGACTTATTCTGAAGTCAAAGAGACTTATTCTCAAGTCAAAGAGACTTATTCCCAAGTCAAAGAGACTTATTCCCAAGTCAAGGAGACTTATTCTCAAGTCAAAGGGACTTATTCTCAAGTCAAAGAGACTTATTCCCAAGTCAAAGAGACTTATTGTCAAGTCAGAGAGAAACAAGACCCTCACCATTTTTAATTAAAAATTTCAAAAAATGAAAAAAAAAACAAANAAAAAAAAAAAAAAAAAAAAAAAAAAAAAAAAAAAAAAAAAAAAAAAAATACGTTGAAAACACAAATCTTGGAGAATAGAGGAATTTTCAATTCTCCCAGAATTTGATTTGACCTTGAAAATGTTCAAATATTCTAACAGAATTTCCCCTCTTTTTTTAGAAATTTCCTCTTTGGTTAGATTTTATTATCAATATTTTCAATAAGTTTAAAAAAGCCAAAGAAAAAAACAGACCTAGTGACGGTGAAAAACAAATACAGGCTGTCCCAACAAATGCTTCTGTTTGAAAAAAGATAGAGTGTTATTTATAACCATTTTGGTGGTATTCCAATATACTTATCCGAATGTTCATACAACAGGTGTCAACTTTTCATTGGGAACTCTATTTTTAAGTGCATATTATTATTTTGCATCAAATTCTATACTCTTTTGTAACAAATCGAATGTTTTTATCATATTAACGGTATTCAGGTGACCCAAAATTTTGATTATTCTAACTAAATGAACAAGTTACACATATTATATTGCATACCTGTTTTTCTTCTTTTCTGAATATCAAAAGTTTTTACATTAATTTGATACATCAACCAAATGTACAAATGTGACATAAAAAATAGCATTGATTTTTCCTTGTTTGAATCCGGCCCTGTTCACCCGAGGTATAATTAAGAATTTTGCATTGATATGTCCATCATGTTGGAAAGCAAATATATGTTTGAATCAGCTCTTTCACTCTCGTATTGGACAAGGCACCGCCTGCTCATAATTACATTAAAGAGATGGTCGAGAACGTGATCTTATATTCTACAATTATTGAATATGATGGTGCCTACATTCTTTAAATAACAGTGTTGTGAATAAACATAGAATACATCCTGAAGGTTGATATTTTTCGTTTAAAGATACTTGATCACTATGTAATATAAACAAAAATTAAATCAAAGTTTGAAAAAAAATGAATCACCTTTTACTTTGAGAAGAGAGCTCTTCTATTTAAGATTTTAAATTGATCCCCTTGGGGCCTCCCCTGAAAGTGCCCAAAATTTGAAAATCATAGTTGTTGATGTTGTTGTTTTTTTTGTTGTTGCTGTTCTTTTTGTCGATTTTGTTGCTGCTCTTGTTGTTGTTGTTTCTGTTGTTGTTGATGTTGTCGATGTCGTTGCTGTTTNGCTTTTTTTTTTTTTTTGCACTATAAAAATATCAAAAAACACACCCTTCCAAAAGATACAACCAAATGAAAAATGAGACATCTCCGATCAAAATTCGGTAGATTTTGCTGAAGCCCTGTCAACATCCAAGAAGATGAAGTATAAAAATGACAATTTTTTTAAATTATTGATTTTATTTCATCATCTGACCATCCGATTTTGATATATTCAACAAAATTCACTCTACATATTTTTTCCCGTGGCTGTAGAGAGACCTGAAAAGTGCACTTTGTGACGTGAAGTAATATATCACTTGTGCAACGCTCACTGTATTTGACTTACCGGGCGGAGCGCTGCCTTGCTCCTCAATATCTTCATTTCTCGAGATATTCAAATAAAAAAAAATCACTATTTTTTAACAAATTTATATTAGACATTCTATTGGTAACTTTAAACAAAAGAAGAATAAAACCTACCTTTATTTATGACGATATTTTGTCACTACCGTTATTTATGACGATATTTTGTCACTAGCGTTATTTATGACGATATTTTGTCACTACCGTTATTTATGACGATATTTTCCTTGAAAATGTCTACAAAGTAGACGAAACTCGAGTCGAAAGTGAAAAAGTAAGTAAAACCTCGTCATAAATAACAGCTGTGTTTATATAATTTCCAATTGCAAATTGCATGATGTTTTTAAAAAATGTTATAGCTTTAGTCAATTGTGTATGAAACAACATTGCAGTTTTAGAGCACAGATTTTCACATTTTGACTGATTATTCAAAATTTTCCCCGGGGACGGCCTCCCGACCCCCTGTGCCTGGGGAGGGGTTATTCCATACCCCCCGGAAGTATCCCCTCCCAAAGTTCTGCAGCGCCCCCCAAAGATACAGCCTTAAATCCGCCCCTGGAAGAACAAGACGTTTTCAAAAACGAAGAATAATTCGGTACAACACTTTGGTGTTAAAAAATAATTAAAAATGAGAGGGCTGTAGAAATGTTGGTCCCGCCACTAAAGTGCTCCTGGCCACTTTTTCTTTGAGGTACACAACTTTTTGAAAAAACAAAACAAAAACAAAATTCAATACAAAACTGGAACAAAACTTTGGTGAGAAAAAATATACAATTTCAATAGTGAGGGGGGCTCTATTGTTCTAATTCCGGAACCACCCCCTCAACATTTACGGCTTGTATCGCAAGGGCTCTGGATGCATAACGGTGATCTACATAATGTATTTTTGCAATCCTCAGGAAAAAAATGAATTTCCTGTCATACACAATTTCCAAAAATCTTCTCAATTTCGAGATTAAATCATTTATTGTTATGTTTGAATACGTTGACAAATGATTCAAAGTATCCTGCGGGAATTAATCAACAGATAGAACATAATATTATTATATCGCGTTGTACATATAAATTTGAATGAAATAACCAGGGACCAATTTGATAATAAACTACAAGTCAATATTACTAGTGAAATTTTTGTAATTTGTATCCACCAAAAATTCAAGCGGCTCATACCTCCCCTAAAAATATGGTCACAAAAGAAGTGATATCATATGAGTGCCAAGTTTAGGTCACACCAAAATTATCTGCCTACAAAAGAAGTGATATCATATGAGTGCCAAATTCATGTCACACCAAAATTATCTGCCTACAAAAGAAGTGATATCATATGAGTGCCCAATTCATGTCACACCAAAATTATCTGCCTACAAAGGAAGTGATATCATATGAGTGCCAAGTTTAGCTCACACGATAAATATTTACCCCAAAGGTGATTCGAAAGCTACAAACAAAAACTACTATCAACTTTTTGTCCTCGGGCACTTGGTGCACATTTTATCTGAATATTAATGCGTGTTTTTTTTGTAGCTTTCGAATCACCTTTGGGACAAATATTTTTCATGTGACCTGAACTTAGCACTCATATGATATCACTTCCTTTGTAGGCAGATAATTTTGGTATGACATGAAAATGGCACTCATATGATATCACTTCTTTTGTGACCATATTTTTAGGAGAGATATGAGCCACTTGAATTTTTGGTAGAGACATTTTCTTGGCGTCTTTTTGCACACGAAGTGTTTTTTTGGGGGGGATATCACTACTTTTTTGTCAAGTCGTGCTGCCAAAATCCAGGTGCGAAATTCGAAGATAAAAACTTTTAGATAAAAACGACGATTAAAACGAATGTTACAAATCCATCGACCAAGTTTCATTTTTAAAGCATTATCAATGGCGGAGCTATTGAAAGGGTCGCCATATGAAAATTATATTATCTTAAAGAATTGACACCGTGGAACATTTTGGTACGTTAGCTATGCCATTGATAATGTTAGAAAATCAAAACATTAGATGGAAGTATAATTTTTTGCTTTATAAATTACAATAAATGACCTCTATTTCATCAAAATCGGACAATGCAATTGAGAATCGGACGATGCAATTTGAACTTCTTCCGAAAGAGTTCTATTTTTTGGTTTTATGTTTAACTTCTAATTGTCATTCGAGACAGGGATTTTACCTTCTTTTCGAAAGAAACTTACAACCCCACTTCGTGCTCACCCACTTAGTTTAACCTCGCTGGTTGTTGTTTAACTTCAGTGATCTAACGGGAGTATTCAAGTGCAATAGAGCTAAAGGGGTTCCAACAAACTAGGTTTAGCGTCACGTGAGTGACTCTTAGTTCGGAGTTCGTGGGTTCGAATCTCGCCTGGAACCAACATTTTCTGATAAAATTTTCTCGTCTTCATTCCATTACTTACACGCAAATCATAACTCTGTAGATTTCATACCATTGCTTACCAGTATACCTATATTACTCTGCAGATTTCATACCATTGCTTACCAGGGTATATTACTCTGTATATTTCATAACATTGCTTACCGTGGTATATAACTGTAGATTTCATAACATTGCTTACCGGGGTATATTACTATGCAGATTTCATAACATTGCTTACCAGGGTATATTACTCTGTATATTTCATAACATTGCTTACCGTGGTATATAACTGTAGATTTCATAACATTGCTTACCGTGGTATATAACTGTAGATTTCATAAAAAACATTATTTTAACTAGATTTGGCAGTCTTCGGCTGTTGACGTTGCTCATTAGTTAAAATATTATATTAATTAGATTTGGCAGCCTGCGAACTTTGACGTTGCTCATTGGTTAAAATATTATTTTAACTAGAACCAATGAACCAATACTCTACATTGCAATAAATATTACAATACCTACTTGAGTGACTGAAAATATTTTTATCAAAGTGAGACGACTTTTATATTTTTACATATGAAGGCCCCTGCCGGGAACCAAAAAAAAAAAAAAAAAAAAAAAAAAATCCAATATAATTCTCCAGTAAGTCAATAAAAGTACCAAATTTTATCAGAATGAGACGACTTTTATATTTTTGTATATGTGGGACCTGCGGGGGCCGCCAGATGAATATTCCTACAAAATACCAGATATTGTTTCATACAATTCTCAGCTGATTTACTAACCAATGTGTAATGTCAACAGCCTTATTATGATACTTGGGTATGTTCTTATCAAAGTGAGACGACTTTTATATTTCTACATATGGGGGGCCCTGCCGGGACCCAAAACAAAAATATATACAAAATATAAAAAAAATATCCAATATAATTTTCAACTACCCAAGTCAATATAAGTACTAAATTTTATCAAAATAGGACGGCTTTTATATTTATAAATGTTTGGGCCTCTACCGGGGCTACAAAACCTTATTTTCTTCAAAAATTCAATCAATCAGATGGCCAATTTTTCTTTTAGACTTATGCTCCGTCTGAAAGTGGTGCCTTCTTTTAAAAGAGTTGAAAAATTACACATCCTTTCTCAATTGAACCACTAATTTTTGGAATGCTCCTTTTATGGTACCTTTCAGCTACAATGGAGTGGACCCAACATTTTCTTTTCTTTGTTCGTTGCTGACTGTACCAATACATTATTTTGATCATGTCCATCAAAGTCTTTTTTTTTTTAATTTGAATTTGACTTAACGTCTCTTTAACATCTATTGGTCATTTAAGATGGGGGGGTTTTACCCTCCATTCGCTGGAAACTTGCAAACCAGCTACCCACATTTACCTCGCCCAGCCTGGGTTGGGCCGGAGAAATAGCCAGCTTCACGAAGGCGCGACCCCACGTGGACACTCACATAGAACAACCTTGCTGGACGTTGCTTAAGTTTAGTGATCTAACGGGAGCTGGTGTATTCAACGTGCCATAAATGAAAGTCTTTGAAACAACTGATGAATTTTAAACGTTTTTTTTCTTCTTCTTTTCTTTCAAAATGGAAACACAACTACCCCGGTTTTTAATCAGATGAAAAACTTTAATTACTATACCTTTGTCGGGAAAGCTACCATCCACCATGACTACCACAGCTTGTCTAAAATTAGAATCACTCAAGACATAGCCTCGTCTGTTATTGAAGAGAATTCTGATGACGGCTAAACAAACATGGAAAAAAATATATATATAATAATTACGTAATTATTTGTAGAATTATTGGCCTAATACCAAATACGGTATACTCGTTCAATATCCTGATTCATTTTTTAATTTGAGCTTTTGTCACAAAATCAGTCATTTTTTAAAATCGGCCACATCTTCCTCAAAACTGGTTCGATTTAAAATATCGAATTGAAATGTACCTAAATTAAAGAACCAAACACTTTTATTCTAATACATAAGGTCCGCCGCGTCGCGACTGACATACCAATTAGGGCGGCAGTTCTGCTCAAAATACCTGCAGTGTGGACATGTTTGAAGCGGTAGGGTACAGCATTGTTATTGTTCTGCTCAAAATACCTGCAGTGTGGACATGTTTGAAGCGGTAGGGTACATCATTGTTATTGTTATGCTCAATTTCGTCTCTAAAAACATAATTTGCGTTATCCATGCATGTGGCAATATAGATATGGTCGGCCAAATGATTATATTTATTTTCGATTTTTTCCAATTTGATAAGGTCAATTTTTTTGTGTATTGATTGTGCCCATTGAATATGATTCGTGTAAGATCTGTATAGGGGATCAAAATCTTTATAACTGTGCGTGAAATTTCCATGTGGTTCATAGTAATCGTAGAAACTGAAACAAACAGAAAAAATGAATGGAAATCCGTTCAAAGTTCATCGTCATAAACAGATGTGGAATTCTTCCAGGCCCGACGAGAGGGGGGGGGATTTCCTAAGAGAAAATTATTGAGAAAATTATCATAATGAAATTTTTCATGTTTTTTTTCTTCTGAATAATAAATAAATAACAACTTAAATTTTGAAAAAATTTCAAACACATCACAAAATCAGAAGTTGAGCGATAGTGGGCTAATATGGGACAATGGCTATTGCAGGACACTGATTTTAAAATATAGTGCGACCTTTCAGCTTGTACAGCAATCATAAATATTGGTATATTTCGTAAACAGTAACATCTGATAATCGAATTGTTTGTTGCCAAGAAGAAGCGTACATGCCTTTTCACATCAACTAAGTGAATTGCCTACTTTTAGTTTTATTACTGCCCATACGATGATTTTAGATGAAAGAATAATAGGGGGGCCCATAAATTTCCCCCTCCCGGCCCGAATTTTCTGTCTACGGCCCTGAATTCTTCTATTTTAGACAGAATGAAGTGAGGATCACTTGATTCTTAATTAAACGAAGTGAACACGATTTTTCATTAAACCAAACCCCGGTAACTCAGTGGCCACAGCGTCTGCCTGCTAATCCAGGGGTCTCTGTTTCGAAACCCTGCCGGGACATGGTATGGTATCCTCTATATGAGATTTTGTCCATATAATAATATGACTTGGGATTGCTGCGGGCCGAATAATAAGTGTATTTTTTTATGTTTTAGTTCCACGATAACTCTCTAAAGCCTTGATTTTGATGGAACTTAATAAGGATATTCATTATCATCATAGAATTTGGCTGCTTACTCTTCAAGGACCCTGATAAAGGGACGACTGCTTACACAATAGTGCCATCCCCACCTGATTATGTCATCCAAAGTGTTGAATGTAATTTCTTGAAGTGTGTCTATATTAATCTCTTGCATAATGTGAATCAGCCGGTCCAATCGGTGTTCGTCAGTCCCAACATTATACCTATTTCTTTTTTCACCAAATTTAGGCTGGTCCATGTCGGCCTGGTCTGTATCATATTGATCAGAAAGAAATTCACAACCAAATGCTGGATAGGCGTTAACTAAAAATAAAATGGAACATACGATTATACAATACTAGCAGTTGTCAGCTGTGCCCCGTGCTTTGCCCCGTTCAAAATTTGTAGAATATGATCGAAAAATTAGCTTGATCTTGAAAACGATTTTAACATTTTTGAGTTCTGATAATTTATTTCAGGTAGCCACAGAATTCTGTGCATATCCCGCTTGGCGCCTTAGAATCTTACAGTGCCAATATTTTTCCATGATTTCATACAAAAATCAGAAAATCCGTCGTAAACGGATCGACATTTTTTAATTCTGATAATATTTCTGGGGTCTCATTCTATATTTTTTGAGGGGGGGGGGTCTATTCTCATTAATTTTTTATATCTCTCCCATTTTGGATAAACAATTAGTTATAGAACGCAAAGCCCAGTTGATATACACCAGTGGGTGAATCAAAATTATTGGGCGGAGCGAAGCGTAGCCTTATACTCCCTACAACCCTAAAATGGCCCATAGAATATGTGTTTAACGTATGTATACATAATTTTGATATTTTGATTCACCCTGTATATCAACTGGGCTTTGCGTTCTATAAGTATATATTTCGGCGATAACTAGCTTGCGGTAAAACGTTCAAATTTTTGTTTCCTTCTACGTTGTAATGAAGGTGTTAAAAAACTAGAACCCTGTATACCGAGGTTGATGTTGTAGCGGAGATAAAAAGCTGGAGATTGAGATGGGTTGGTCATTTTATGGGGAAAGATGGAAACTATACAATAAGGAACGTCCTAGAAAATATCCCAGATGGATGACGACTGCGAAGTAGGCCGAGGACGAGGTGGTGGACCCAAGTACAAAAAGACATCACAGGGCTTGGGGTTGATGAAGCAGCAGCTGAAGACTGAGCTTTGTGGAGGTATTACGTGGAGCAGGCTAAATACCGACAGAGGTATAAATAGCCTCGGCAATAAGTAATGTAGGTATACATATATGTATACAGTGCGATACATTACTAACTTTGGAAAATGACCAACAGGCTTCCAGAGCTTGCAAGGAGCGGCCAGATCCCGTATAACTGATGCAATAAATAACTGATAAAATAAACGTCTTGAAAAACGACCAACAGGCTTCCGGAGCATGCAAGAAGCGGTCAGATCCCGTATAACTGATGCAATAAACGTCTTCAAAAATGACCAACAGGCTTCCAGAGCTTGCAAGGAGCGGTCAGATCCCGTATAACTGATGCAATAAATATTCATTATTGAAAATAATTATATATCTATTTT
>CM022879.1:8593423-8621320 GCA_012654025.1 Pachypsylla venusta | reverse complement strand
GACTCGACTAGACTGCTGATGAATCGAATGATTCGAAACTAGTTTCTTCGTAAATAATTATAAATAGTGTTTTTGGTAAGTGTTTTGTTTAAATTTAATTTATTTAATAATTAATATTTTTTACCACTTATAATTAACATGTTATTCAAAGATTTATAAACATTCCCTTCCGTTTGAAATAAAGAAATAAATGTGTTTCAGAGTTATTCGAAACCGTTCTCAAGATTTTGGGGTCCTCTCGTTTCTTGAGACACCATTTATGAATGAAATAGGGGTCCAATATACAATCGACACCTACTAGTAAAATAATTCATATTGAATTCTACTTTATTATTCTTAGCAATAATATCTCTGTGAACTATTTATTTAATAAACACAATTTATTTAATTCAGTTAAACTTTTTTTTTTATCATTTCAAAGTTTGGCGGAGTTTTCTTCTCCGCTAAGTATTCGAAGCACGGACTACCTACCAGTTCCAGTGGTGAGAAAGTGTAGGAGTCGGCAAGAATGAGCCTAGTATACTAATGTATACATACCTATTATAAATTAAAGTCACTTTTTGCGTCTGTTTGTCTGTTCACGATAAAATCAAGAACTAACGAACGGATTTTAATGCTGTTTCCGCCAATCGACTGAGCCACTCCCGAGGAAGGTTTTAGTGTAAAAAAAATCACAAATATCTGGCTGTTTCCTAGTTACGGCCACTTTTCCGGCTGATTTTTTTCACCAAAATTTTCCGAATTTTGGCCAATATCAAAGCGAGAAAGTTTTAGCTGACATCTTATTTAGGAAATAATTTGCAAAATTTTGACTACCCATTCAGGGTTACAAGTCCGAATCCGGTATCGGCCAAAATAAAATTTAGACAATACTAATTCAAAACGGTAAGAGGCATAGAAAAAATGATGGGAATGGACCCCTTCGCCCAAAACCATAGACTTAGACCCCAGAACTCATACTCTACAACCGTTTTCTAGGTACGGCCGATTTTCCGATATTTGTATGGAAAATTATATAATACTATAAGAAAAGGTAAGAGATATAGAAAAAAAATGATGGGAATGGACCAAAAAAAAAAACAGAGACTGAATGATACTTTACCATAGGAAAAGAACATGATAATGATGTGTTTTGTGCATAGAATTGTGTATTCATCAGGGAATCAATTTTCATCAAAAAGTTATTTTAGTAACTTTTTTCAACGTTTTAGCTTGTACCGATTCAAGTGTTTGGTCAAATGATTTAAACAGTTAGAATCCTCTCTGTTTTTTCATCTTACTCCACTGATTCGCCAAACATTAAATTCCTACATCCAAATAGAGTGTTGGTGAAAGGAGAGTGACTAACTGAATCAGAATAAACATATTAGCAATTTGATAATAGAAACCTATTTAGCAAAAGATAAATATGAAGTGTGAGTAAATAATATTGTTCTTGTCACAATAGATTGAACAAATGGGGAAACTATCGATAAAAACATCAAGGAAAACATTTGGTTCCCAGTCTGTTAAATTGTTTACTTTCCTTAACCTTCAAAAAGGAAAGTATAGTAATAGGCTGAAATTTTCGATGTCGAAAATGAAAATTTTTGAGGTCACCACAGCCCAAAAATCTCGTTTCAGTCGGTCGGTCTTCTGTTTCTCTGTGAACAAGATGTCTAAGAACTGTAAATGATAAAGACTCTTTTTTTTTGTTTAATTTGGCTTAACGTATAGAGACTCTTTTTTTTTTAATTTGGCTTAACGTATAGAGACTCTTTTTTTTTAATTTGGCTTAACGTCTCTTTAAAATCTATTGGTCATTCAAGACAGGGGTTTTGCCCTCCATTCGCTGGAAACTTGCAAACCAGTTACCCACATTGACCTCACCCAGCCTGGGTCCGGCCGAAAAAATAGCCAGCATCACGAAGGCGCGAAGCCACGTGGATACCCACATAGAACAACCCCGCTGGACGTTGCTTAACTTTAGTGATCTAACGGGAACTGGTGTATTCAACGTGCCATAGACTCTGGCTAAGATAGAGGCTTGAATTTTGGTTTATTATTTTCAATAATGAACCTTAGAATCGTTTTATATTTATGTCCATTTTTGCCACAACGAACCACAAATCTTTTGCTTCAAGTCGAATCTACTGCTTATTTTTGACTTGTACTATTCATCCGATTTTGTTAAAATTTGAGGGATTATCAGCAGACCCAACGAGAGGTGGGGGAATCCCCCAGTCCCGGGATTTCTGTGATCAAATATCATCTTTTCTAATAATGTGGGTTGTTTCACATAGGGCTATTTCTTGTATTTTGGTTTGACAATTGCAATGCTTCTATATTTATTTTTCCAGAATATTTTCTTAACTTTTGGTCCTCGGTTTTTAATTTCCACTTTTTTTCTATCTCAATTGCAATGCTTCTATATTTGAATTTCTCTTTCGCCCCTTTACTTATGGTGTTTTGGTCGTTCGGTACTGAAATATCCATGATTTTTAAAAAAATTTTATGATTTTCTCTACAGAAATGAAATGGTGATGAAGAGAACTGACCCACACTATACGTAGGAAATTAGGCTTAAATTAAATTATTTTTAAGAGAATCTAGATATTAAAAATAAAATACACCTATTTGGTTACACCCCGTCTTCGATATTCTAGTTTAATAATATACATCACCCTCAGAAAAAAAACTGTGGTAAATAACCCTAGCTATTATACGGAGCGTGTCTGTATGCGGACATTGTCTAATATTTTAACTAATTAGCAAGTCCATGCAAAGTGCAAATATTATCATATACCACATCCTGTAATTATCTCGTATATTAACTAATTAGTGAGTTCATGTATATTATTTTACCAATTGCGGTTTGGGTTTTGCTCAATAATTTTTCGTGGCAAATAGATATGATAGGAGGAAAGTTTGACCCAAGGTAGTAAAATTGATTTTAATATTCTAAGTTATTCCCTGTGGATTATTTTAAATTTTGATCATTTGAAATGTAAAAAGGAAATCTGACAGGGAGGCTGCCGTTCATATTTATATATATATATATTCATCGGAATGTAGATTGCTCATCCGAATTTAGGTCCATTTTTGATTCAATCAAAACTAAGATGAGAAACATTGAACTAAATATATGTTTTATAAGGACTGGAAAGTTAAAATTTACCAGATAGGTAAGTTTTGGAAAAACCCGAACATGTCAAATTCAACCAATCAGAACGTTTGTCTGCGCCATGTGATCTCTGACTTATTATTTACAACTGATTTGGTGGCCATGTTCCTTCTTGTTCAGAAACGATCACTTGGGACACCAAGTGTCAAAACAAACATGTCCGAATTGTCCAAAGAAAAATAATATGTCCATTTTATTTTTCCAATTTTCTCAAAAGATATACATTTCTCATTTATCAACCTAAGATAAGAATAGGAATCCTGGCCTCTTATATGATAATAAATAAAACCAAAATTAAATGGGGAAAACCTTGTACTTCTCTCGAAATCTGTTCTTCTTAAATAATGAAAATTTCGTTGTGGTGGACATTATTCCTCAGATAAGGCTCCAAGTGTCCAAAGAAAAACAATATGTCCATTTTATTTTCGATTTTTTCTCAAAAGCTATACGTTTCTGATTTATCAGCCCATAAGAATAGGAATGCTGGCATCTTATTTGATAATAAATAAAACCAAAATGAAATGGGGAAAGCCTTGTACTCCTCTAGAAATCAATTCTTCTTGAATAATGAAAATTCCGTTTTCGTAGGCATTATTCCTCAGATAAGGTTCCGTCGTCCCAAATTCATCATGTTCTGCGTATGACGTCATATGAGCCGCTAACATCTGTTCTTGTGTTCCTAAACATAATAAATGTGGTCCTCATGTCGACAGCATTTTTGGCGCAAGAATATACCTTGTCTTGTGATGAGTGTTGAAAAATGTCGAGATCAAGTCAGCGTCTATGCAAGTTCCCGTTAGATCATTGAAGTGAAGCAACGTCCAGCGAGGTTGTACCATATGGGTGTCCGCGTGGGTTNTGGAGGGTAAAACCTCCGTCTTGAATGACCAATAGATGTTAAAGAAACGTTAAGCTAAATTCAATTTTTTTAAAAAAAAATATTTCCAGTTTTTGAGTTTAATTTCTCTTACAATTCATTCATCAAAGCCACCAAGTCTGTATAACGCAAGCCCTAGTTTTCTCTACGAAGCTGTCACATTGAACTACAATTCTAATTATTTATATTTTATCAATGAAAGTATATCAATCGGACTAATTGATCTCAGCGGCATACCAGAGGGGGTGTCATTGTTATGCATCAGAACGCCCCCCTGCAGAGATGGTTTCAAACAACAAAACTAAATCAGTCATTAATAAGTTTCACTTTGATGAGAGCGGACCGAATTATCAATAATTATAAATATCAGCAGATCAGCACACAAGAAATTTTATAAAATATTTTCACTTTAAGGAAAAACTAAGGAGGAAGTAAAAACAATGGAAGGAAGGCACCCAAGTCGTAAAAGGCGACTAGAGACAGGGTCGAAAACAATATGTTTTACATTACCCTTGCAGAGCAGGCCNTAGTCAAAGTGAGGATGACATATTGCCTTTGAGATCAGAAAAAAAATCAGGCAAATATATGTAAAAGTATATGACTTACAATCCCCTGCGCAGTTAGCGTAGATGGTGCCATGTATGAGGATATACCTATACCTACTGAGAACTTTCCTCCTTATAATATTAAAAAATGAGGGATCCCGCGGGATTAAGCTCAAATCCCTCATGCGGGATTCAAAATCAATCCCGCATGCGGGATTGGAAGCCCTAATGGTGTCTCAATATTAGGGTTCACTAATCAGCCAATTCTATGAACATAATAAATATATACACTATTATGCATCAAAATGGGACAAGGCGGTTGACCCGATTTCATTTCTTGGCAGGGTCGGAAAAACTTCTACTTAGTGCTTGTGATGTCGGGGTACAATCGGAACGATTCAGTTGCTACTTTAATTTAATGCGAGCGACCAGTGCCGCTACTACCAGAGTAAAATTAATTGGTTTGCTAGAAGAAGATTGAAGAGATTATTAGTACACTAGCTGTTTCGCCCGTGCTTCGCTATAGATTGTTAGCCTATAGATTGTTGCCTTAGAGGCATGGCTGTTCCCGTGCTATGATTTTCCTTTCAAAAATCGGAAGCTAATAGTATTCTATGATTCCTCTTACAAAATCGGAAAAACGGACATAACTCGAAAACGGTTGGACCGTTTTTTGGAAACGACATTCCAAATTAAGGTTTAAAAGGCCAACTAATAATTTCTCGCTTAAAAACAATATGTTTTACATTACCCTTGCAGAGCAGGCCCACGGCTGTTAGCCTATGATGATGATGATCTTCGGCTGTAAAAAAAATGAACTAATGAAATTCTTCAGAAAGAGCCCCGAGGCCTAATTAGGACTCCCCCCTTGTTTTTTACGCTTCCTATAGAAGATAAAGTATTATAATCGTGCAGAAAATTTGGACATTTTCTTTTTTCTTAGACCGATGATAGTATAAATAGGTAGAAAATATAGCCAGAGACTACGACACGTTAAATACGGCTGTTCCCATTAAATCACTAATGCTAGGTAACGTCCTGTTTACAACGTGGGTTCGTTACCTCATGATGATGGCTAGCCTGGCCCAAAAATCTTAACTGGTGATATCAATGTGGTTAGGTGGCTTGTAATTTCCAGCAAATGGAAGGTGAAACCCCTGTCTCGAATTACCAATTGTAAAAGAGATGTTAAGCAAAAAAAATATCAAATACAGATCTTACCCAGTTAAAATAGCAAATATGGTGTCTAGGGCTTCCAATTCCGCAAATGCGGGATCCCGCGATTTGCGGGATCCGCAAGCTACAATCCGGCAAATCCCGAAAAAAACATGACCTTAGGTATTTATTTTATCATTTTTACTTTCCTCATCCTATAAAAGGGAAAATACTGTAATGGGCTGAAATTTTCGATGTCGAGTTTTCAATGCCAAACACGTTTTAGGGTCCCCAGAGCAATATTTCCCCAGTTTCAGCCATTGGTCCGTGGGCAGCAAAATAAGCTTTTGGTGAAAATCGAATGTACCGTTGTCGGTTTTATGCCGCTTTTTAATGGTTTTTGCATATGCTGCTTAAAATGAGAACGGTAATAGCTAGAACTTTAAACTTGGTNTTGGACCGTTTTTTGGAAACGACATTCCAAATTAAGGTTTAAAAGGCCAACTAATAATTTCTCGCTTTAAGTTGATATGTTGTCGCGACAAAATTTAAGATATCGGACCATGACCGGCTAAATTCGGTCAAAAATCGAATAATCAGCCGTAACTCGAAGACGGTTTGACATTTTCGAATTGTGATATTTTTCCTGGGGTTTTAGCTTATGGTTTCGGGGGGTCCATTCTCATCAATTTTTCGTTATATCTTACCGTTTTGGCTAAACAATTAGTGATACATACACACATACATACATATATTTATCGTTACATTGAGTTTTATTATTATAGATTAAGTTGTTAGTAATGCTGTGATACCCACAAAAATAGTGAAGAAGTCCATGGTCCTAAAGACATGTTCTTTACCTAGAAAATTTATTTTTAAAGTAAATCGTCATTCAGCGTCTAACACCACAGTTTCCGTTAGATCTCCGAAGTAAAGCAACGTCCAGCGAGTGGGCGTCTGTGTAGGTTTGAGCCCTCGGAATGCTGGCTATTTTTCCGGCCCAACCCAGGCGAGGTAAGGTCAATGTGTTTGTAAGTTTCCAACGATTGGAGGGTAAATCTCCCGTCTCGAATGACCAATATTAAAGATGTTGAAGAGATGTTGAGTAAAAAAAAAGAGTAAATCGTACATGCATGTCGACAGTTAAGATAATCATCATTTGTCCACATCAAGAGAATAGAATTTCACTTTCTCGAAAACAAAAGTCATTTCGTGAGATCACTTCTTATCGAGCGGAATAACATAAACAGAGTTAATCTTTGATGTTGTTTGTCATGACAATGAGAAATGAGTTCGGATGTGTCAAAATAATAAACTTCCTATGATTAGTACCTGAGTACGTGATTAGAGCGAGTGCGACGTGAATAGAACATGGAGGACATCAATTTTCTCCACACGAGAAATATTTTATTTGTCAACGTGAGTGAGTCGAGTCATGAATCGACTCATGACTCGGCTCGTGGATGACTAGCCCATCCCTACTTCACACGACGCCGAAGTAACGTTAGCTTAATTTAGAAGGGATGTAACTGCAAAACAGCTAATTTTACAGAAGAGTTAAAAAAAATTCTTGAAATTTTTTTTTATATTTTTTTAAAGAAGAGTAAAAGACATTTTACACTCAACAAAATCAAAAGTAGTTTCAAAAATTCTACTACAAAGAAACCTTTAATGCTCTTTGAAAAAGAACGCTCTACAAAGTCTCAAAAGAAAACAATTTAAGATAAACTGTTCTTAAATTATGGAATGTTTTAAAGTATAGTCAAACAAAATTAACATTTTAGCCCGCCTAATCGCAGTCAAATCGACTCAGAAACTCAAATGTAAATAAAACATTAATATTAGAAATTAGTTGACGTTCCAAATCAAGTCCNAGTATAGTCGGACAAAATTAAAATTTTGGCCCGCCTAATCGCAGTCAAATCGACTCAGATACTTAAGAAATTAGTTGACGTTCCAAATCAAGTCCAATTTTTGACAATAATAATGTTATAGTTGTTACTCTCTTATTTCGTTGTCTGTCACATTTCTTAGTCTGACCCATCACATTCAAGGTATGACCTAACTCTCAGTGACTAGAATCATCAAGAATGCCAAACTCCGTCTTGAATCTGCTAGAGAGAGCTGTCACTCTTCTTAGTCTGACCATCATATTCAAGGTATGACCTAACTCTCCGTAACTAGAATCATCAAGAATGCCAAAGCTCGTCTTGAATCTGCTACAGAGAGCTGTCACTCTTCTTAGTCTGACCATCATATTCAAGGTATGACCTAACTCTCCGTAACTAGAATCATCAAGAATGCCAAAGCTCGTCTTGAATCTGCTACAGAGAGCTGTCACTCTTCTTAGTCTGACCATCATATTCAAGGTATGACCTAACTCTCCGTAACTAGAATCATCAAGAATGCCAAAGCTCGTCTTGAATCTGCTAAATAGTTGTCTTTCCTCTTTTAAAATGAAATAGGTAATAATTGTGCACGAGTCAGTCTGATCTTCAACAGAAAACTGGTCTTCCTACTTAGTTCATTAACCTGGTCCAGCTGATAATGTCCATTCTACAGAGTGTCAGTTGAATGTTTACATCGGCTGACCTTCTGGACTACCAACCTTGTCCAGCTGATAATGTCCATTCTACAGAGTGTCATTTGAAAGTTTACATCGGCTGACCTTCTGGGCTACCAACTTTGTCCAGCTGATAATGTCAGTTCTACAGAGTGTGAGTTGAAAGTTTACATCGGCTGACCTTCTGGGCTACCAACTTTGTCCAGCTGATAATGTCAGTTCTACAGAGTGTGAGTTGAAAGTTTACATCGGCTGACCTTCTGGGCTACCAACTTTGTCCAGCTGATAATGTCAGTTCTACAGAGTGTGAGTTGAAAGTTTACATCGGCTGACCTTCTGGGCTACCAACTTTGTCCAGCTGATAATGTCAGTTCTACAGAGTGTGAGTTGAAAGTTTACATCGGCTGACCTTCTGGGCTACCAACTTTGTCCAGCTGATAATGTCAGTTCTACAGAGTGTGAGTTGAAAGTTTACATCGGCTGACCTTCTGGGCTACCAACTTTGTCCAGCTGATAATGTCAGTTCTACAGAGTGTGAGTTGAAAGTTTACATCGGCTGACCTTCTGGGCTACCAACTTTGTCCAGCTGATAATGTCAGTTCTACAGAGTGTGAGTTGAAAGTTTACATCGGCTGACCTTCTGGGCTACCAACTTTGTCCAGCTGATAATGTCAGTTCTACAGAGTGTGAGTTGAAAGTTTACATCGGCTGACCTTCTGGGCTACCAAATAGGTATAATAATATACTGGGAGCAAGATTAATGCTCCAAGATATGACACAGAAAAACGAGTATAATAGGACCCAGCTTGTCTGTCTATTCGTTCGGCGATGACTCTCGAACACCTTGACCGATTTTGATGAAATTTAGAATTTACGTGTCAAGGTACCTATATGTCATACCTGGGAGCAAGATTAATGCTCCCAGATATGACACATAAAAACAAACATAATAGGAGCCAGCTTGACTGTCAGTTCGTTCGGCGATAACTCTCCAACGCCTTGACCGATTTTGATGAAATTTAGAATTTACGTGTCAAGGTACCTATATGTAGAATCCAAAAACCATTCGACCGCCGTAAACAGCACTTGACCTTGTTGATGGTATGTAGATTCCATTTGGGATCTAATTGTGCACCGAAACGGTCACTGTCAGTCTATATAGATCCCAAAATNCGATAACTCTCCAACGCCTTGACCGATTTTGATGAAATTTAGAATTTACGTGTCAAGGTACCTATATGTAGAATCCAAAAACCATTCGACCGCCGTAAACAGCACTTGACCTTGTTGATGCTATGTAGATTCCATTTGGGATCTAATTGTGCACCGAAACGGTCACAGTCAGTCTCTATAGATCCCAAAATGAAAACTAAATACCAAATGTCATCAAAATCGGGGGCTATTTTTTTTTTTTTGCTTTTNTTTTTTTTTTTTTTTTTTTTTTTGCAACTAAAACCCTTTGTTCACATTTGCGGAGTTACTTACTTCGACTGACTGAAGTCAAATACAAAAGTTTACAAAAATGAATGTCCAAACTGTTTCAAAGAAAGAAAAGAAGACGATTATCTGAGTCTGGTAAAGTGTTTGCCGGGGGCAATCTACAGTCAAGCTCACTTCCTTTTCGTTTCACTTACTCATTTCATTTTAACCCTTGTGTGCAGACAAAGTTATCTGAGGCTGGTAAAGTGTTTGCCGGGGGCAATCTACAGTCACGCTCACTTTCTTTTCGTTTCACTTACTCATTTCATTTTAACCCTTGTGTGCAGACAAAGTTATCTGAGGCTGGTAAAGTGTTTGCTGGGGGCAATCTACAGTCACGCTCACTTCTTTTTCGTTTCACTTACTCATTTCTTTTCAACCCTTGTGTGCAGACAAAGTTCATCCTCTTCGGACCGAGAGACTCTTTTTTTTAAGATAGAGATATTCAATTATCCAACGAGGGTGTTTCCCGTGCTTCGCTACGGTTACGAAATTCAACAACAATTTCGAGATCGCAAAATAAAGCTTCTCAATTTTAGATTTTTGGTGGAACCGACTCCCAGAGTGAGCACCGCTCCTATTTAGAACATGCAATATTATATTCAAGGATATGACTCTTTGTACTGCGGAACTTCAGTTTTCTCGCTCATTTCGAAGTGGTACTTCTCATTTTCAATTGTTTGGTGGTGAAAACTGTCCATAAATCGGGGAGAAACTGAAAAATTTCAAATTTTATATTTTGTATGGGGTCCTTATAAACTATTTTGGGGGGGGTCCTCGTTCATTGTTCGTTATCTCCTTTAGTTTCTCCAGAAAGAAATTGCAAAAAGACCTGCTAAAAAGCATCATTTTTGGCGGCAACTTGCTTACACTTGAACTTTTTTCCTTTCTTATTACGCACCTACATTCTAAAAGGGATCTGTGTGCCAAATTTCAAGTCTCTAGGTTTAGCCATCGTGGAGCTACGTTCATTATCAGTCATCAAAACAACTGGGCTTTGCGTTTTATAAGTATAGATTGGACTGCAATTAGGTTAAAATAAATAGAAATATACCCAGGCACAAAATTTCAAGTTTCACTCTAACGTTCTCTTTTAAGATCGTAAAAACGGCAAAAATCCGCAAACAGTGGATCCTATTTTAGCCAAAAGCTATTTTTTTTAATACTCTTTATTGTATTAACTTCAAACAATAAGAAAGAAGCATAGAAAGAAAAGGATAGAAAGAGTGAGAGAAAAAAAGGGAAAGAAAGAAAAGAGAGAGAGAGAGAGAGAGAGAGAAAAAAAGATTAATTCAAAGGGCGGGGTTAATTGGTGGTTGGTTCTCGACATAACGGTGACATTCATACAATTCTTGAGATATCTTGTTAACAGATGAGTATATCAAGACACCAATAAAGATATACACGGACCAATGGCTGAAACTCGAAATTTCGGTTCTGGGGACCACAACACGTGTTTTTGCATTGAAAACTCTTCTACTTTGTCATTCCCCTTTTGCCCTATAGAGCGTCGGTATTCATCTCTTTGCCTTGAAAGTCTTCCAACCTCACAGTAGGTCTTCTCTCTCCTATAAATGTCCGATTTTGGTGAATAAATTAGAAATTTGGCCGTAACTCGAAATAGGCTTGATATATTTTAGTTCTGATAATTTACCTGGGGTCGTAGACCATGATTTTGGGAGGTCCATTCCCATCAATTTTATAGGTATCTGCTTCCGTTTGGGCTGTGGTATTGTAACAGACAACCCCTCATACATAGGTAGATGGTACATAGGTACACACAAATTTCTGATTTATATATTAAGATTCTTTGATTTAAGGCACAATATACATGGCTTGCTTTTTGTACTGTTTGCCTGAGTTTATTTTGCCGTCGTTATTTATAATAGTACCTAAATAGCTATATTTGTCTACCAATTCCAGGGAGTTATCATTGAATGTGATAGTCTCGTTAATCTGTCCTGGTTTAGTTGAAAATTTCATTAATTTACTTTTATCGGCATTTATTTTCATATCTCTTTCATTTAAATATATCTTTAATTGTTAACATTGAACATTTCAGCCCTATTACAATACTAATAGGATAAGGAAAGTATAAAATAACCTTGAATCAAATTCCTATATTTTGTTTGACCTTGAGATCTTGATCTGGTCTAACAATATCTCTGGCATCAAGTTTCCAAGGGTTAACAAACTTTTGCCTTGACCTAGAGATATAATGGGTCTGTTTATGTAACGGAGTTGGAGATACCTAATATTAAAAATAACCAGACGAGGATGTTTCTGGTCGCTAGATAATTAACAGTTTTAGCAACACATTACAGTACCTCAGTTAAGTATAGTTTATCCGATTAGCTTCATCAAAGTACATACTTAATATTTACAGTAAATAGGGATTAGGGTTATCATGGCCATACATCCTCTCCTCTTCCTCCTGCTAACTGACCCTAAGTTTAAATAAAGTGTGAGGGTTCAGTACAGAGGACAGACGGTTCGAGCATGGAAATGATGATTTTTTTCATAATTGAAAATTGATCAATTCTATCATTAGAAAAAGAAGAAGGGATAAGTTTTTCGAAAACAGGAAATTAGAGATGGGCTAGTCATCCACGAGTCGACTCATGAGTTGATTCACGACTCGACTCACTCACGAGTCGATCATCTTTTTGAAATGAGTCGACTCTTCAAAGAGTCGACTTACGAGTAGCTTTTCTTGTTTTTTAATGTATTCGCCGTAGTTGGGGACGCTTAGTTGGTAGATGTTCCTTTTGTCAATTGGTTTTATTATGTCTTTCTGATCAACCAAGGCGTTTTGAAAATTGTCACTCGATGCGAGTCGAGATCAATAGTCGACTCATATTTCTGAGTCGAGTCGAGTCATGTTGACTCACCTAAGTGAGTCGAAAGTTTTCATTTACGATACATTTGCTAAATCGTTACATTATTACCCAGAGAGTTTTTCGCCGCCATTTTAATGTCAGTTGACGTGGCGTGGGTGCGAGTGTTCTAAGAAACTGCAAACGTAACTGCTTCAGCACACGGCCCTTCCTACGCGGTGCGCATTCCATCCAATATGGAAATATTTCGAGAGACGTTTATTTCGCAAACCTATTCGTTCAACACGAAGCCATTCAAAAGCATTGGGTATAAGAGATCGATCTTAGTGAGGCAATATGTTTTAGTGTAGTGCGCACCGTGTGGGAAAATCCGTGTGCTGAAGCAGTTACGTTTCGAGTTTCTTAGAACACTCGCACCCACGCCACGTCAACTGATATTAAATGGCGGTGAAAAGCTCTCTGAATCCTAATTATACTCTCTCCTTATTTAACAAATAAATGAAAACTTTGTATTGTACTTTAAACTCCTTGGAGACATGATGACGAGTAATTTTCAGAAGACCAACAAAATCTTCCCCTCTATCGCTGTCTTTAATAAAATTTCAATACCTAACACATCGTATGACACCTCTCCCAACCAGGTTTATATTTGGGGGGGAGGGCGGCAAACGAGACGTCTGCCCCGGGCGCAAAGTTAGTGGAGCGCCAAAACGAGCGTAGCCCATGTTTTGAGGGGGCGCCAGAATGGGTTGTTGTCCCAGGTACTAGCTAGTCTCATTCCTGCTCCCAACTCTCTACAACCCCTAGTTCTCTTGTACTGGCTGTTCAAAAACCGCTCGACCCTGAATTGAAACTTTTGTGGAATCCCATAAGCTCTTGTGTATTTGTTTTTTCTTGTGATAAGTGAGGGTGTGGCTGTCTGAGAGTGTCCTTTCACTCTCATTCTATCAATGTGAACGAATTAAGCATTTCCAAAATCGTGATTATGATTTTATCTAAAGTTCTGCCTCTTGTTCTACTTTAAATAAAAACTTCAAGAGACGTTCAAGAAATATCTTGTAACGATCAGACAACGCAAACGTATTTTAAACAAAAATCCTGATGATAAATGTATACTTCACTTCTTTGAGTAAAAGAATATTTATTATACCCGGTGATGTGCGACCGTTTTTAATCTTAGATATTGGTCCGAAAACCTAAAAACAAAACATAAAAATAAGAAAAACATTATACTCATATAAAACTAATACCTATGTGAACGCCTGTTAATTATTATCATAACGCAATGCGCAAAATCCAGACCTATTGCCCACATCGCAAGTGAATTTAATTTAACCATTGAATTTTACATACCTACCTATGCTAGGAAAATTTTTAGTAAATATTCCGTTACAGAAACAGAAGTAAATATTCCGTTCAGTATAGACGAACTGCACCCAAATTTTGTTATCAATAATTATTCAACTGCCTACTTAAACTCCTAGAATTATTCAATTTTATATTGCTGTCTGGTCCTGACATTTCGAAAACTGCTATTAAAGTTCCAGTTTTGAAATCTCAGCTTTTTACAGTACTGAGTATCTATGTGGATGTTGAAAAGGCATTTGAAAGATTCAATGATTCAACAAAATTTCTATTTTAAGTAAGTCCGTAAACAACAAAATTAGTGGCTCTCTGTACTGTTACATTTCCCACTTCTTTTCTTCTCCTAAAATTAGTAACAAAATTAGTGGCTCTCTGTACTGTTACATTTCCCACTTCTTTTCTTCTCCTAAAATAGTTGTAAAAGTTGATGACAGCTACTCCTCTATTTCCACTTTTCAAAACAGCATTTAACATGGGTTCCCTTTCTATCAGGCAATGGGTTCAGTTTGACTCTGTGTGATTTTGGCCAATTCTTTCCTTACGTTGTAAACTATACTACGTGTCCCAAAAGTCCGAGACCACCTGAATATCTTTTGAACGGCTTTATGAGGGAGTTTTGAAATTTTGCATGGTACTCGTATTTTATGCCAATTTAAACCACCTGATGGTGTGAACAATTTTTCAGGGGCGGGTCCCATGTGGACCCCACATGGGACCCGTTGGACAACTTTTGTTTTTTAAATACGAACCCCCATCTTGTGATACATTTTCAGAAAGACAATAGAATTAGAAGTACTTTGCTAAAAAATTTACACGCCTAGCTTGTTTGATTTCAAAATGGCGGCCATTTGAAATTTCCAAGACATGACTTCCAAGAGTTTCTAAAAGTAGGCGAATTGTTCAATATCCCATTGCAAATAATTCGCCTAGTGTAAGAAGTCATATCTTGTAGATTTCAAATGGCCGCCATTTTGAAATTAAACAGGCTATACGTGTAATTTTTGCAAAGTGCTTCTAATTCTATTGTCTTTCTGCAAATGTATCACAAGATGGGGTTCGTATTTAAAAAACAAAAGTTGGACCCCCTGGGGGCCATATGGGACCCGCCCCTGAAAAATTGGTCACACCATAAGGTGGTTTAATTTTCTATAAAATACCATGCAAAATTTCAAAACTCCTCATAAAGCGGTTCAAAAGATATTCGGGTGGTCTCGGACTTTTGGGACACCCTGTATAGCGTGTACCAAAATGACCGGTCACCCTCCCTTAATTTTTGAACGGCTTGGAATTTTTGAATTTTAAAAAGCTCTGGGGATATGAAAAATGGTTCGACCCGCGTAACTGACTTTTATTGACAAAAAGTGTCGTTTACTTAAGAAATTTAAATAGAATAGTACAAATATTTTTTTATTCAAATAAAAGTATAAATAAAATAAGGATTTTTTTTTTTTTCAAAAAAAAAAAATAAAAATCAGTGGCGGAGCTAGAGGGGTCTCAAGTTTAATTTTGTTACACCCTGTTTACCGGTAGTTATTGTAGGCTTTGATGTAAAAGTTCCCTTATTGTGTTCCAAATAAGATTTCTCATCTACCTAAACCATCAAAAGTGTACATTTTTATTTTCATCAGAGTCGTAGCACTTCTTTTAGATGCAAGTTATTTCCTACGTAAAGCCATTGAACTTTCTCATTCCTCTGGCCCCGCTGTGAAAGAAATGGGAATGTATTTTTTTTCTTCTTCTCAAACGTTGACTTATTCAAATTACTTATCACTGTTTGTCCTAAATAACCACCTTACTTTTGACTTTCTACTCGAAAATAGCCTTTTTCAAAACGGACCATTCTTAGTGGAAAAATGAGATTTGACTTTGTCCTCTTGCAACTTTGAGAAAAATAAAAATGTACACTTTTGATGGATTAGGTAGATGAGAAACCTTATTTGGAACACAATAAGGGGACTTTTACATGAAAGCTTAAAACTAACACCGTTATACAGGGTGTAACAAAATTCAACTTGAGACTCCTCTGCTCCGCCACTGATTTTTTTTTTTTTTTGAAAAATTAAATGAAAAGTTTTTAATTATTTATTTGAACAAAAATATTTGTACCTTGTACCACTCTATTTAAATTTCTTGAGAAATCGTCACTTCCGGGGGTTCAACCTAGATCTCCTATCCCTAGAGCATTTGAAAATTCAAAAATTCAAAGCCGTTAAAAAGTTAAGGGAGGGTGACCGGTCATTCTGGGACACGCTGTATTAAATGCTTTATTAGTCAGCTCTTATCAAATGCATACTTGAGAAAAGAGTTAGAAACACTCTCTCTTTGTCTAGTAATCACAACATCTCAACTTACAATAAAATTAAGCGAGTTCTTTTATAATTGAATACCTAGTGGACAAAACAAAGGCTCCAATATGACGACACTAACCACAGATGGATGGCCTTACCCAACAGCGAGCATGCCAAATCTTCCACCAAGTGTAAATGAATCAGAACGAGTGGCAGTGGTAAGATTTGTAAATTATTACATCATGCCTTATACATATTGTTGTAGACTTATGGGGTTCGAGTATTAAGTAGTAGTTGATTAAAAGCGCGTTAACTAACTAAAAAAAAAAAAAAATAGAAAAGAAATTTAAAACACTTTATTAATGAAAACACAATTAAAAGGTTACCAAAAAGTCGGAAACTGTTTAACTTCTAAAAGATTAATTAAAATGAGACAAAACGTTCAAATATTATAGAAAAATGAACAGACAGACCAACAGAAGTTTTTGAACTTAAATTTCAAAGATTGTAAAATAACCTAATAGCGATCCAATGTATTCAAAAAACTGATATTGTTAATTGTTGGACAGGTGACGGGTGCTAATCAAGGTCTTGGATTTGCTATAGCACAAGGATTATGTGAACAGTTCGATGGATACGTCTATCTTACTGCAAGAGACAAAAAGAAAGGAGCTGAAGCTGTCCAAGTTCTCAAAGATGTGAGTATGGTGTGCCACAAGGATTATGTAAACAGTTCGATGGATACGTCTATCGAAACCAAACACGCTAGGCGTGAAAATTTTTTTGCAAAGTACTTCTAATTCTATTGTTTTTCTGAAATAGTATCCCAAAATGGGGGTTCGTATTTAAAAAACAAAATTTAGGTACCCCCTGGAGGCCACATGGGACCTGCCCCTGTAAAATTGGTCACACCATCAGTTGGTTTAATTTGGGATTTAATACCATGCAAAATTCCAAAACTCCACATAAAGCCGGTCAAAAGATATTCAGGTGGTCTCGGACTTTCGGGACATGTATAATTATTGGTAGAGGTTTATATGAGTACTATGATATGTTTGATAACGGACTGTACATATGAGCGTATGTATTGTTGGAAATGATCTGTCCTATTACCTCTTACATTTTTGTAATGTTTTTCCACACCTCAAAATCATCATCTCCTTTCTTTTCCACTCACTATCACGAACAGCGTCAGTAATTGTTCCACACTTCTTGAAAAATAGAAGTGATGGTGCGTAGACGAAAAAAAAAAAAAAAAAACCAACCTGTAGAAATGGTAGAAGCAGCTGATTTGTCCAGTTTATTGATTTTCAGATGAACGTTTGCAAGAACCCAGACAAAGTTCGGTTCCATGAACTCAATGTTCTCAATGAAGATCATGTAGATAGATTGTTTTTCACACTTCGAAATAAACACAGAGGAATAGACATTCTTGTCAATAATGCAGGGATTGCGTACAAGGTAAGTAATCACATTTGAAGCCGGAGATCTCCTTCTCTATCTGGTATCATTACAGGAATAATGTGAAATCTGAAAATATAAATTGGGAATTTGCGTACAAAATGTCGTTAATTTTAGTTTAATTTTTAAGAAGACGTACAAGAGTTATCGGGAGGAAAAAATGGTATGTGTGTTATAGATAGGGATTACTATTCCGGGATCCCGCCCGAAAATGGCTTAAATTTTGATCCCGGGATTTTCGGGATTGATATAATAAAAACGAACAAAAACCATACTTTTTTATTGAATTTTAAAATGAGGCCCAAATACATCAACCTTGAACGTTACATGAAAGTCGATGTGCTGCCATCTGCCATGCAATAAATAAATGCAAGACCTTTTTAAATCCTTTTCTTCTTTAAGTAGACCGAATGGACCGATGACCGATGTGTTGTTTGTATGACTCATGCGAATTATCTAAAAATAGGTACCTAGCCTTTTGGTAAATACAAAGCAGTCGGTATTTCACTTGTTTCAGTTTCTTTTATAGTCAAAAGACTTGTAAAAGTGTGCAATGGCTTAATTTTTAATGTTCTAATATATTCTAACATCTTTTTTGAACGCAACTACTTTTGTGCTCGGTTGGACTTTAAAATAGACAGTTTCATATCGCACAAAAAAGATTCAGATCCTTCATCCGTTTGGAGTCATTTTTTAGTGTCCAAAGACGGTAAAAATGCAAAGTGTAAAAAATGTGATGCTATTCTGAAAACTCTTGGTTGATCCACAAAAGGACTCCACACACATCTCTCAAGTTAAAAACTTGATTTTTTATTTTTATTTTATCTACTTATTGTAGTAACTACCTACTTTTACTTGAAATTTGGAAGATTCCCAATTCTTTTCTAATCCCGGGATCAGTCCCGGGATCCCGGGATTGTGACCGTTCCAGTCCCGAAACTTCGGGATTGTCAGGAAGGTTCGGGATCATAATCTCTAGTTATAGAGTAAGAAGTCGAACGCTCACCTAAAAACATTATCTTCAGGCCGCTATGTCTTTCCATTTCATTTGTAAAGAATAATAGGCCTACAGTGGGGAATAGACCTACAGTGGGTGAGTAACTAACTATGTTCTTTAAATAATCACCCTTGTGCGTGAATACAACCTCCTGGGAGAGAATAAGCAAATCATTGAAAAATATTTCTCAATTTTATATTTTATTTTTTTCAGAGAGATTCCAGGGTACCATTCGCTGAACAAGCTGAAAACACAATAATGACTAATTACTTGGGCATAGTTAGAGTTTGTACATTTCTGTTTCCTCTTTTGCGACCTCACGGACGGGTAGTTAATCTATCTTCATCAGCAGGACATTTGTCGCAAATATCACACTTTGAATTGAAAAACAGACTCATGGATGAAAATTTAACGGAAAAAATGCTTACCGACATCATGTATGAGTTTATGGAGTAAGTATTATTATTTAAATTTGTAATTTGAGATTACCTCATTCAAGTTAAAACTTTTTTTGTATTTGTTTTAAATTATTTCTTCATATGTTACTAATGCAATTATGTTAAACTTATTGACATGGTTCTGGGGCGCATGTAAATTATTAGGCTGGGATCCCACTAATTCTGTTTGGAATCAATAATTTCTACATCGCCCTTTTCTTTGCAACAATGCAATGTTGTTATCACTTTGATTAGATCTCATTTTATTCTGAAGGAAAATCGGAGCATGCAACGATGCGCTCAATGGGATACTTGCCTTAGCCCCCCAGAAACATAAATTAATGTCCTCATTATCGATTATTTCATTTATTTATTTATATGTACTCCTACGGGTCATAATTTCCAATTGATGTTTACTCAATCAAACCAGGAATCGAACCTGAAACCTCAGCGTACAGAGTGGAGTAGATTTTGTTTACGTTACTGAATTGATGTTTACTCAACCAAACCAGGAATCGAACCTGAAACCTCAGCGTACAGAGTGGCGTAGATTTAGTTTACGTTACTGAATTGATGTTTACTCAATCAAACCAGAAATCGAACCTGAAACCTCAGCGTACAGAGTGGCGTATCATGTGTGAGGTTTCAGGAATCGAACCTGAAACCTCACCGAGTGGCGTAGATTTGGTTTACGTTACTGAATTGATGTTTACTCAATCAAACCAGGAATCGAACCTGAAACCTCAGCGTACAGAGTGGTGTATCATGTGTGAGGTTTCAGGAATCGAACCTGAAACCTCACAGAGTGGCGTAGATTTGGTTTACGTTACTGACGAATCCTGAAAGTTATTGAATACATAAGCCTAAGAAATCTAAACGTATGAAGAAAATAAAATGTTCCTGTGTTAATCTAATGACCCCAAAACCGGTCCTAAAACCAAAACCATTGGCTGGATTGTCCTGAAAATGATTTCATTCGATTTGCTGTAAAAAAAAAAAAAAAAAAAAAAAAAAAAAAAAAAAAAAAAAAAAAATTTTTNTACAAGAGTTCAAATTTCAGTACCTAGGTACTGGGAAAATTTCTAGGCCATAAAAAGAAAATCCATGTTAATTCCAATGATACATTTAGAAAGTTAACACACTGTATGTAAAAACCTTATTAGGAAAAAATCTGCTCTTAACAGTATGAAAGTTGTAAGTCCAAAAACAATGCAGGTGTGTACTTGCAAATCTTGTTTGATTCTTCACCAATATAAATACCTACGAATGCCAAGGATAAACGATACTCATTTGTCTCGGGAAAAAAAACCTGATCAATTTAAAAGCTGACGTTGCGTATTTGACAGATTTATTCAAAAAATTCTAACTTTTTTTTTTGGAAACAGTTAATTCGTGGTCTAATTTTTACATTTTTTGTCAAGTTTTGAGAATATGGTAGAAATGTAACTGCAGGGGGTCCACCGGGACCAGCAAAATTTTGAAAGGGGTACATGAAAAAAAAAAGTTTGGGAACCTCTGCTTTACACTATATAGAGATTCTTTTGTAGCAGAGGCTGAGGTTTGAAGTCAAACTATTATTGACTGAAAAGAAAATCTCAGCATTGTCGATAAGGATTAGAAGAACATAGAAAAGGCTAAAGGTATTTTTCAAACATACTATTGAAACATTTTCTCTAAATTAAAATTTGTACAAATAGCACGCGAAGATTTTCGTACGACTTCATTTGTTTTCTGTTCTTTTAGTATAACCAAAGGTCATGCAAAGGCACATGTTGCAGCAGGATGGCCGGATAGCGCTTATGCTGTCAGCAAAATAGGAGTTAATTTATTAACAAGAATCTATCAAAAAAAATTTGATTGTATGAAAGGAGACCGAGATTTGATAATCAATTCAGTACATCCGGGCTACTTTGCATCCAACATATCAAGTTATATGGGTAACATCAATATCTATGACGGTACGTCAACTTTTGTCGCTACATTCTATTTTGTAGGTATAGCCAACTAACACGTACAGTTGTCTCCTTATCCTTATCTCTCCCTCTTTCAATGCACCTCTCCAATTTTATTGGCATCGGTATTACCTTCCTTGATTCTACTTCTCCAAGTCCATTATCTAAAGAATCATTCCTTTTCCACACCTTCTCTCTTAAGTCCCCTTCAACCTTATTACATCTTGGTTTTAGTATACCTGTTTATCTTCTTCCCTCTATTCCTTATAGAGGGAAAAAATGGAGAAATCTCCAGAAATGCAAAAAGGAAGTTTAATTTCTTTTATAGGTGAAAAATTAATATATTTTATTACATTTTCATCTGATTTCATTTTTCTATAATTTGTCAGAGTCGAAATGTGAAAACTGTAACGGCCTGTAAACTTCGTACCGTGGAATTTTAGGTTAGACTTAGGTATAAAATCATTTTAAATACGATGGTATTCAATTTTAAATGAGAGGAGAATTTCCGCCAGTGTTGGAGAACCAACCTGGCTTCACAAGATACCTTCTATTCTATTACCATAACTTACAAATCAACACTTAGTTAAACAAAAATAATGACCAAGATATTTTATATTTCTCTTTTTTAGCTGCTTCAGCACCTCTCTACTGTGCACTTTTACCTCCACGTGTGTCTGAACCCCGAGGTCAATTCGTTTGGAGCGACTGTAATATCATCGACATAGACTCCCCAACAACTCCTGAGCGACCCGACGATATATATGAACATGATATTGTATCTGACATTCGAGACTATGCCATCATCTATTCTAGTACACCAAGATATCCTCCAATTGGGGACATTATGAGGCAAGAAATGGAAGAATACCATCAGAATAAAGCTAAGGAGTCGACACAGCCTAATGTACTTTCACAGGAGAATGGAAACGTTACTACTATCGCCATATAATACTGGTTGTGTTTCACATTGAAAAGGTTTTTTTTCCTTAACTCTTTAACATCTAATGGTCATGTGAGACGGGGGTTTTATCCTCCATTCGGTGGAAAGTTACAAACATGCTAACCAAATTGTCCTCACTCAGCCTGGGATGGGCCGACAATAACAGTATCACGAGGGTGCAAAACTACGTTGTCACCCACATAGTAATAAGTCGCTGGACGGTGCTTAACTGCAGTGATATAACGGGAACTGGTGTATTTACTGTGCCATGCATGTTGGCTGATACATGTTTAAAGCAGCCCCGGCAGACGAGATACGAGTTGTCATGTCACGGAAATTATTTCAGTGTCAATTTTTCGCGTGTCAAAGGTGGCGTATTTAGTTGTTGTCATCCTTCCAGCGGTGTTCCCATTAAAATCAACTGTTCCATTTCTGTATTCAGGTATTCAATCAAATTTCTGAAGGCGTAATTTCTTCAAATTCTCAAGGTCATACTTGAGAATGTGAGATGTTAATTGAAGGTGACATCCTCCCCGGCCAAGTACACCTGTGTTTGAGCACACCTCAATCTTGTTTAATAATTCTGTTATCATTGCATGCAAATGCATTTTAAATACAAAATTGAACCTTTGTTTCAATCTGATTATTATCATCTCAGCACATTGGTAGATGTTGTAAGAAGTATCTCAATTTTCAATTATCGTAATAGTTCAATATTTTTAATAATTTTTTCATATGCAATATTTAAAACAGTTAGTTCTGCAAAATATTTTATTGCTAATGAAATTAATTTTCATATCATATTTACAAACATTAGTTATCTGCTAATTATTCAATATTATAATTTTAATTTTACAACTTTAAAGTTAAACCTTCCCAAATATACTTTTTCTACCGTCCACCCTTCTTATCCTATGGATAAGAATCCTTACCCTATTCTTATCCTATGGATAATTAATTATTAGCCTCCAAGATTAGATGTATAATGACATTTTAGCAGCTCACAATTTAGAGCTGCATTCTCATATATTATTGCCCATACCGGCTACCATTGGAAACGAGTATGCCACCGTTGATCTTTTGACGCGGTTGTCAAAATCCGAATGCTACCTTTTTACACAAGAATAAAGGAAGATAGGTTACGAAAGTGTTCATTCAGTCGATTTACTGTACTTTAATTTCAAATCATTTTTTCTGCATTGAATCTGAAAGGCAAGTGGGTCTCTTATCTTCTGCCCAATTGACAATTCTGCAATCATCCCAAACAAACTGTCCTCTGGGTTCTCCCACATAGGGGGGAAGAAGAGCACACATGATCGATGATTTAGCACCTAGAACATGAAAATGGTTAAACATTTAATGAACAATCTGGGGTATGAAATTCTGTAAAATATCGGTCTTAAAATAATCGGCCGCATTTCGCATTTTGACACGTGTATAATTTATCACGGTCACTAGTGTTAAATTTTATTATAATAAGGATACTCGCAGACAGTCGCATAAATTACCTTATTGCCTTATACATATTTACCTTATTGCCGGGCACACATCTTTACATTTATTCAAACACAGTATCCAGCATGTCTTGACGAGAACAGCTACAAGATGACACGTTAACAGATACACTCCGACACTGTCACAAACACCACCAAGAACTACACACCTAATCGTGTATTGGGCATCAATCCACCTCCTGACATCTCTGAAGCTTTGTCGGTCTGCCAGAATGGTCCTTGCTAGGCTGCAGTATGGATGGTGCAGCCTTCTCCAAAACTACAATTCTAGGATTGACCCCTCTGTTGACGGCAAGTGTCCATCATGTAAAACACAAGTCCACACAGTGACCCACCTGTTTGAATGTCCGGCCAAACCTACAACCCTAACACCTGAATCACTGTGGACTGACCCCGCTGGAGTAGCGGCCTTCATGGATTTACGGAGTGAAGTTGATGACAACGTTAACAACAAAAACAACATTTATTCAAACAAAAACAATATCACATGTTCTTAGTGGAATCCGAACATATGTATTTGTTTTTTCTTGCATATATGAAAAATGTATGCTTTATAATAAGTAAAAAAGCATGTGGCTGTCTGCGAGCACCCTAATCCAGTCGAGAGGAAGTTGTACATATAAAAAAGATGGATATTGATAAAAAATGAAGACTTCACCCGCAAAAATTTGTAGATATTCTTTTTGAGAAAACCTTCTTTCTTAAAAGGAACTATTTTTTTCGGTTTATAGTTTTTTTAAAAAAAAAAAAAAATCATAGCCTCATTATTGTTGACATTTTTGAAAGGTGAAGTCTCTGATAATTTTATTATTATTTCTAAATGGGCTATCAATAGTTTTGATAAGATTAAGTAAATAAATTACCTTGCTCGATAGACAATGGTCCTTTATGATTGGTCATATCCGTGTCACAATATCCCGGATGTACTGGGTTGACAATAATATCTTTTCTCTTGAGATCTTGGGATAATTCGGCATGCTGAATGAAGCTCAATTTTGTTACGCCAATCTTACTAACACCATATGCAGAATTAGGCCAACCAACTTCCGTGTGATTTCCTTGTTCTGAGAGTCTAAAAAAGAATGAAAAAATAGATATACAATAAGATCAGTCATTTTTCTTCTAAAAACATGTTGACCAAGATTCGTTCGAATAAGCTAAGTCGTTTCTTTTGACATCAAGATTCTTGAACGAGATTTTCTTTAGAACTCAGGGAAGAAGTTTTTATCCTTTCTGTGTCCAGGCATTTTGCATTCCTAAAATGATATAAAATAAATTTTGATCAATCAATCAATAGTGGCATCATCATGTCCGATGTCATCCGGATGTATGAGAATGCAGCTCTAAAGACGTTGTTCTCTGCTGCTGAAATTTTAAATTGTCATCATTCATTTAATCTTGGAGGCTAATAATTGACATAAGTCCCTAGAACCACGTCAATCACTGCAACATAATTACATCAGTCAAACAAACATTATAATATTGCAGAGTTACTTTCTGATTCTGTTACTCACACCAACAACTTAGGTGAAATGGATATCACCCTTAAGTGACATCTCACAATCTCAATTATCACGTATTTTTCCAATGTAAGTTAGTAAGACGTGGCTGGTTTGGAAGCTCAGGTGGACTCAGTCCGTGAGCATGTCACCCTTAAATAATATCTCGCAATCTCAGTTATCACGTATTTTTTCAATGTAAGTTAGTAAGACATGGCTGGTTTGGAAGCTCGGGTGGACTCTGCCCGTGAGAATGTCACCCTTAAGTAATATCTCGCAATCTCAGTTATCACGTATTTTTTCAATGTAAGTTAGTAAGATATGGCTGGTTTGGAAGCTCGGGTGGACTCTGCCCGTGAGCATGTCACCCTTAAGTAATATCTCACAATCTCAGTTATCACGTATTTTTCCAATGTAAGTTAGTAAGATATGGCTGATTTGGAAGCTCAGGTGGACTCAGCCCGTAACCATGTCACCCTTAAGTAATATCTCACAATCTCAGTTATCACGTATTTTTCCAATATACGTTAGTAAGACATGGCTGGTTTGGAAGCTCAGGTGGACTCAGCCCGTGAGCATGTCACCCTTAAGTAACATCTCACAATCTCAGTTATCACCTATTTTTCACAATGTAAGTTAGTAAGTTGAGCAATAGATTGGAAATTCTAGTTTTATTTTGTAAATAAAATTAGAGCTCACTTCGTTCTGTCAAAAAGTGAAATAGTTATAGCAACAGATAAATCATATTTGTGTCTCACCCTATAAAATCATTCATCATATCAGAAAGCTGTTGTTGAGTTAAATTTTCATCCAATAACTTCCTCTTCAACTCTTCTTTAGTTACATGACACAAATGTCCACATGATGATGATACATTCACCACTCGAGCGTGTGGACGGAGCAATGGAAACAGAGCTTTACATACATTGATGAGAGCAAAGTAGTTGGTTTGCAGAGTTATTTTGGCTTGATATTCAAAGGGCTCTGATGCAGATGTCTGTAATATAGAATAGATTATTTTATTCATAAAATCAAGTATAAAAATGTCGCAAAAAACAGACGAGAGTGAACCCGAAAGTATCCGGAATTTTGTTGTAAATTCTTTATTTACAAATATTATTAAACCAAACTTTAATACCTTCAAAGTACTTCCCATAGACCAACATACCTACACATGTCCAAACGTTCTATTGTTCATTTTTCAAAGTCACTCGCCTTTCGGTCGATTTTTGTTCGTCCCCTACAGTGAAAATTCGTGACGATTCCATAAGATCATTATTGAAAATAATAAATCAAAACGCTTCCCTTGCATGTCCCTTTTCAGTCGGTGTAAGTCACAGAGAGCGAGTTTGGGTCAGTAAGGAGAATGAGTATAATTCAGTTTATATAAAAAGAATGCCGAACAATGAGGACTATGTGAGCAGGTGCGTTGTCGTGAATTCCACAAGTGGGCCCTTTTTTTTAACGCTCAACCTGCCGTTTGTACAAAATCAACAATAGCTACTCAGATGTCCTCATGACGCTGAGTGCGCCCCGATAAAGCCAACGAAACGTGATGTCCCCGGACAGGATAGCATTTGAATACGCACCACGCCAAACGTTGCTTATCTTCAGGAATCTCACGGGAATTGGTGTATCTTACGTGGTACCTTTCAGTATTAGAGGAGGAAATTTGTCTTACATTGAAAGCTATGGCAGCGTTATTAACCAAAATATCTAGACCACCGTGCTCAGACAGGATATAGCTGGCAAACTCTTCAATTGATTTCAAGTCTAAAATATCTAGTTTATGATATCGAAGCTTGTCTGGATATCTACATTCAGCCATCTGTAAAATTGAAGAGAAAAAAGGAATCTTAAAATAAAATTTCTGGCGGTTTAGAAACCTTTCAGTTTTGAAATGAAGTGAATATACATATTTATATTAAGCTAACGCTAGTTTCGCAACGATAAACAAAATAAGCGTGCTATACATATGCCGCGTACAATTCTGATTGCACTAAACTTTTATAATCACATTAGAAAGAAATTATTGAACATTTTGAAAACATTTCGGAGTTCGGAGCTGATGACTTCAGATATATACAGACAGAGTGATCCACAAAGACGTTATCACAAAACTAGTTAGTGTAGGTAGAACACGTCATTTCCAACGCAAAATACTTTGATGAGCATATGCCATTTTCCCTTCGTTTCCAGTTTGGCTTTCAAATATCCACCTTACCTCACAAAATCGCTTATAACTTTTTTTTTGGCTTCAGATAGAAAAATATAATTTGAACCAGCGGAACAAAGTACAAAACTGACGTAAATAGGTATCAAAAAAGTCTCGGAATTTTCGGTCTGATGTCGTTTTTGGATGGTTCGCCGGGATTTTGAACTGAAATTGGCCCCAAAAAATTCAACCCAGAAATGGGTATGCTTTAGATCTTTGGATAAAACCTGCTAGTATCTAAAATGCTAAATGACACCAAAATCCTTTCATAATTCATATTTTTCTTTTCAATAGATGAATTTTATTTTATTTGATCCAATTATTGTAAAAAATTCATATTTTTTTTCACCTCGCGCTTATCACGGCCAGACTGTTGGACTTACGCGAATTTGGGTTCCTCTGGCTTTAAATTGCGATTCATAAAAAAATCCCTCAAACATCATCGTTTCCGATTAGCTGAATGTATAAGCATAACGAATAGATATTCGTTATGGTATAAGACTGCAGTTCTAAAGATGTTGTTGATCGTTGCTCAAGTTTTTATTTATTTTCATCCTACATCTTATCTTGGATGCTAATAATTTGTATCCCCCCCCCCCCCCCCCCC
>CM022879.1:8552016-8563696 GCA_012654025.1 Pachypsylla venusta | reverse complement strand
AGAAAAATTTTAATGATAGGGTATCATACAACCTTGAAGAGTCTAAATTCGTACACGTGGGTACTTGGACATTGATTATCTTGAATTTATAGATATTTAATAGAGGTACTATATGAGAAGATTTATAAGTATAGATAGATAACTACGGCCACGTGGTGGTACATTTACTATCTAAAATACACAAAACAAGATGAGACGGTGAGAGTGTTAATAGAAGTCTTCAATGATAAGGATTTTAGTGATAAGAAAAAATATTAGTTAGAACAACTCACTTAGTTGTTTATCAGTGTTTGGTGTTTTTAATAAATGCAAACTGCGATCTTTCATTAAATTGTATAATGAGATTTTTCAAGTGCGCTTCAATGCTTCGTAATAACTACGTACCTTATCGGTTATGTCCTAACGAATCACTATGTTCGCCTCCATAGGCGGTTTTAGGAGGGGGTTTCGGAGTATTAAGTACCCCACAATTTTTCGTGTTTTACTCTGGATAAAATGGAGAAAAATATGGGCTATATACTATGGTTTTACAGGTTTGCTGTTTAAGTACAGAAAAAAAAATCAACCTCTCCTCCGAATTTCAGGCTAGAACCGCCTACATTCGTCTCCTCTTCAATATCAAAGAAATTTTCAAATTTGTATCGCTTTTATTCCGATTTAGATTTCCTTTTGCTTCAAAGTAATCGGTCATTACTTGAAAACAAACCAGAAAATATCGTGTTTCTTACTTTTCTTGACCAAGCTCATTGTTTTGCTAACTGTACGTAGTGGATGGTAACAAATAACCTGAGGCATACTCTCATGCGTGGCCACACAATTAGTTCGTACCCCCCCCCCTCCTCCAAAAAAATCACAAAAATCAAAATATTACCGTCATGTTCAGTTGAAAATACATTTTTTCCTTTTTTTTTTTAAGATTTATCATGCTCTTATTATTTTCAATGAAAGGTCAAACCTAAAATAGCTGACATCATGGTTTTACAGGTTTGCTGTTTAGGGAATTTCATGGTCCGTCGATTTCCTAATATATAACCTTTTCAGTTTAAAAAGATGTATATTTTTTGTGTTTTTGTGTTTCACATTTTTTTGCGTATCATACATATTATGTGTATTAATGATTATAAGCTAATAAGATAGTATCTATAATAAGACAATAAATGTTTGTAATAAGTTAGTGTAATAAGACGTAAAATCATTTGAAGTCCGGTGTGTATTGAAGAAAGTTCCGCCTTTGTGGAATGGACGGTGACGGTGGTAGTAATGAGTCTATTCCACTTACATTGACTTGGGGATCGCAAAAAAATTATGGAAGTATTTTCAGTTTTTATCATTTTATTCGAAACTCAGCGGGCTCATCTCTTCTAATTGAAAAGGTATTTATATATGTATACAAATTTATGAAATGTTTTTTTCAATTTGAAAGAATTTTATTTTATCTCCTTATTATGTAAAACAGTTTTTTATTTCTTGACATTTATTATCGTGAGGGGGCTCCATTGGAGATCGCGAAGCAATCAAAGGATAGGCTCGGGGTTGGTAAGCGAAATCTTTTAAAGATTTAATAAAAAAATCATGGTAAAAGATAGAAAATAACGAGGCAAAAATGAAATGGGAGGTCTAAATAGGATCTGCCATTGCCAAAATATTATACTCGCGCATAGGTATGTCAAGAAGTGAAATTTACGAAAACGCAATAGGTAAGTTTGAACCTTTCCTAAACAATTCATTAAAATCCAATGAATGGTACGAGAGTTACCTATGTCGAATACAAGAAATTGACTATAAACATGTCACCAAATTTGTTGATTGATGTCTAAATCGTATTATGTGCTCTCAAATTTTAATTTCCAATATTTTTTCAACCGCTGCGCTGCATAAATACAAAGCTTGTTTACCTTCAGCAGTTCGGGAATAAAACGTAAGTTTAATTTTGGGGAAATTACCTACTCGACATAAAAATGTAATGCTGAGTCATCTTCTATCTTTATTCTTTTCTCAAAAATAAATTCTCCTCCACTCAGCAAATGGAAACGCCAAATTCGATGAAATAATTCTTTTATACGTATCCAACCCAGGACCAGAAATGCATTTGAAATAGATGGTAATGAAAAACTGTACTAGACTTCCTCTTCCTTAATCATTCTATCAGACTAACATCGAATGCAGATGTTGCTCTTCTAAAGTTTGAAGTCTTTTAGTGATATTATTATTATAATTCTTTCTGCTGACGTTAATCTTTATTTTAAAAAGAATCTGCAGCCTTCGGCTGTGGACTGATAGTTTGCTGTTTGCTGATAGTATTACTTTAAAAATATTTGGCAGCCTTCGGCTGTGGACATTGCTCTTTAGTGATAGTATTATTTTGAAAGATTTTTCAGCCTTCGGCTGAGGACTTTGCTCTTTAGGGATGGTATTATTATAAAAAGATTTGACAGCCTTCGGCTGTGCTCTTTAGTGATAGTATTAGTTTAAAAAGATTTGGCAGCCTACAGCTGCTGACGTTGCTTTTTTTAATATTATGAGTTTAAACAGATTTGGCAGCCTTCGGCTGTGGACATTGCTCTTTAGTGATAGTATTTAAAAAGATTTGGCAGCCTACGGCTGGTGACGTTGCTCCTTAATAATATTAATTATGAGGTTAAAAAAATTTGGCAGCCTTCGGCTGTAGACATTGTCCTTTAGTGACAGTATTATTAGATTAAAAAAGTCGCAAAACAATCCCTATAGTGATCTTTTTCCATTGCGTTTTGCTTTGGCTCCGTTTGTTAACTTATCTGCTAAAATTCATATACAAGATAAACCAGAATAACTTTGATACAGACACGTACAGGGTGTTTGGCTATAAATGGCCTGAATATGGTGGGTAGCCGAGATCAAATGGAACATTGTTTGCGAAATTAGTGAGCCAGGCGAAGCATAGCAGAGTTAGAGCGTGGAGAAGGTGCATTTCTGGTCAACTTTCATTGGCTCTTGGTGGATTCTGTGTGACTGGACAAAGGGGGGATGGACATCAAACACTATGGTGGTGATTTCAAATATAACATCCAAAATTTAAAAAACAAAAGCAAAATGGGGGAATACCTGAATAGTTATGATTTTTTGTCTGTTTTTAAAAGTGATTCGACATAATATGAAAAGTGCTTCTTTTTCTAAGAAGCGCTTTTCATATTATGTCGTGTAAAAAGATTTTGAAACATCGAACTTTTTTTTTGCCTTGTTAATAGGGACCACGAAAATGGTCCGATTACGGTAAAATTTTAGAAATAAGCTTCAGTTGAAGTCCTGGACACAGCTCTCTAATTAAAATTTCGAGAAAAGAGCGTGAACCAAAATGGCAGCCTTCCAAAGTATGAAACATGTTTATTTAAATACATTGCTTTTTACTTTTCTCATTTGAAAACACCGTCAAAATGTATTTCAACAGAGTACCTACCTGAGCATGTCAATTGTAATCTAAACTCAGATTTTAAAAAAAAAGTCTTATAAATTAGGACAATATTATGTAATCTTTCATCAGGAAATAAAATACCTGAACTCAGGTACTGCAAATAAAGAAAAAAATACCTTTAATCAAAGATTTTTAAAAAATTGAAAGGCTGCCTTTTGCCTTTCAATTTTTTGTTTGCAGGACTTTTATTGGAAAAATATTTCTAAAATTAACATGGGAATTCAATTTTGTGTTCGACCATTAAAAAAAAATTTACACAACAAGTCTAATAAAAACACGCACTTTTCATAAGTCGAATCACATTTGAGAACAGACAAAAAAAAATATCTCTTTTCAGGTTTTCCTTCTTTTTTTTTAAAAAAAAAATTGATGCCATATTTGTTAAAAAACACTACCGTTATTTATGACGGCGATTCACGTACTTCTTTATTTCCGACTCGAGTTTCGCCTACTTCGTAGAAATTTACAAGGAAACAGTTCAAAAATGAACTTTACAGCCTATAAATCGGCTATGCTTCGTCTGGCTCACTAACGAATTTTGTAAAATATGTTCCATTTGATCTCAGCTACCCACCATATTCAGGGGTACCGTTTAAATTGTTTTAGAAATGATGCGTTTTGTACCTCCCTTAGACCTGTGGCCTATACTACAAAGCAACTTTGACTCCAACTTCTCAATTTGTGTTCCATGAACGTTTTTGAGAAGTGCAAAGTTGGAGTGAAAAGTGGAGTTGTAATGCAAAGTAAATTTCATTGAGTTGTTTACTTTCTGTTCCATGAAACTTTTATGATTGCAAAGTCAGGAGTAAAATGTGTCTTTTTCTGCAAAGAACTTTTTCACTCGTCAGTTTACTCTTGAATAATAATATATTAATATTAAACTTTTGAATATTAATTAATATAGAATATTTTTANTTTTTTTTTTTTTTTTTGAAAAGTGCGAAGTGAGAAGTTGCTTCGTGGAATAGGCCACTGGGTCAACGTTGTTCTGGTTCATCCTTTACATAAACGTGTGTTCAGAAATGCTGCTTGTATAACTGCAATTAATATTATAGCCTGAAAGTAGAGATTCACCATCAACTGATTCGAATTGCATTTTATTTCATACAGTTAATTTCAAACCATGGATCCTTCTATCCGAAAACCAAGGCGACGAGCATTTTCCTTGTTACACATATCTGATCATCATGCGCCTTTATTTCCTCGGCATCATCATATTATTCCCACAATATTCGCACCAGAAGGTATTCCAGATTTTTCAAACTCAACATCTGCATCATCGACAGGAAGAAAGTTCAGTATGGCAACTTTAAATATAAATTTAAGAAAACTTTCAACTACTGTGGTCAGTTATTTTGTGTTTTTGTATGAATTTTTTTCGCTGGTTTTTGATTTTGATTTTTTTAAATCAGGTTTTGGTTGTTTTGATTTTGTTTTCTAATATGTTGAGTGTACCAGTGTACCTACTAAAACGATCTAATAATAATTTTAATACAGTCAGGTTCTCTCAGAAGATTATTTACACTTGGCCGCATTGCAAAAAGGTAGTATTTTACGGTTCTCCTCAGAAAAAAACTGACCGTGTAAAGTTGGTATTACTTTAATCGAATTGAGACAGAAGAAAGTGCAATAATAAAATAGAATCAATAATAAAATATAATAATAAATAAATGTTGTTTCTTTGTGTTATTATGTCACAACTTTGGTGCTCATTGCATCATTGTAGGATTTTCCCAATATCAATCATTATCCAAATACTTTGAATTTTTCTATTTTACCTACAAAGCTGGCACCGGATCGCTGTGCGCATTCATGTCCATAGCTACTCATTGTCCTCACGAGGCTGAGTGAGCCCCGAAAACATCAAAATCACAGGACATTTTTGCCCCCGCTAGGATTCGAACCTGGGTCTCCTGAGTGCAACACTAGTGCAATAATAAATTTCAGTGTGGGATCAACAAGGATAAGTTTGGCCCCAAAAAAGGTATCACCATGTCCATGGGCGTTTTTTTTTTTGGAAAAGCTGTTGGAACCCACCTTTTTTCAATAATGATTTTTTGTGAGATACCAAATTTCTTCAATACTTATAGTTTTTATCTGACAAGTTTCGGCGCACAGTTAGACCCAAAATGAGACCTATATACCAAATTCCATCAAAAGCTAAGTGGCATCACGGCGTACGGCCGACAAACGGATTTTTTTATTCTATTTTTGGATACTCTACGTATTTTAAAACGTAAAAAATATAAAATTTTGTAAGAGGGGGGGGGGGCGAAGTTTCATTATTAAAAATAATAAACTGAAACTCCAGATCATTAGAATTCTCGGTTCTTCTTTATAAACAAAGGAAAGTGATGATTACACCAAATTTCATAACCCTGTATCTGTAATGATAAATATTTCAAACATATCTCACACTTGAAGAAGTATAAGTTCTATGTACGTATGAGTGTGTATTATTTCTCATACACTATGTATAATGTATTATTGAAGAAACATGCATACATCATCTCTGAGTTTATAAACAAAACATTAATTAATTTTCTACCATGTCAATAGTATAATGTTCTGTGTAGTTGTGCTTGCCAATACAAATACAACTTCCCGAATAACATTTTGTTTACTCATGTACTTATAATATTGAAAGCCTTGTAGAATTTGACACAGTTTTGTTTTGTTCTTTTTTAAAAAATTCTTAAAATTGTAAATCGAGATAAATTTTTTTGATTTATAAACAAAACATTAATTAATTTTCTACCATGTCAATCGTATAATGTTCTGTGTAGTTGTTTTTGTCAATACAAATACAACTTTCCCAATAACATTTTGTTTACTTATTTACATAATATAAGTTTTGTCCTTTTTTAAAAAAATTCTTAAAATTGTAAATCGAGATACATTTTTTTGATTTATAAACAAAACATTAATTAATTTTCTACCATGTCAATCGTATAATGTTCTGTGTAGTTGTTTTTGTCAATACAAACACAACTTTCCCAATAACATTTTGTTTACTTATTTACATAATATAAGTTTTGTCCTTTTTTAAAAAAATTCTTAAAATTGTAAATCGAGATACATTTTTTGCGGTTGTGCTTGCCAAAACACAGCCAACTTCCACAACAATATTTTTTTGTTTCTCATTTAGATACTTGACTCAACGAAGTCTGCACGAATTTCAACAAATTTTCTTAGAATGTCTGGTTGTCTGTTCTTTCCACGCTAATACTAGAACGCCTTTTGATGAAATTTGGTTTTGATATTGAGCCAACCTCGGCCTCATGGTGGTCTTTTTAAGTGAGTGAGGTCTACAGTTTATTGAATTGATATCATTTGTAGTTTTACTTGTCAATACAAGCACAACTTCCTTAAAAATATTTTATTTACTCATTTATAAAGAAATTACAATGCTTTTATTATCATATCAAAGTATTGTAAATCGAGTGAGTGATGTTTATGTAAGACCTAATATGGGTTAGTTAGACCCATTTGAATCTTTCTAATCATCAACAAGTGCAATTCGTCCATGCATATAAAGGGTTAAAAAATCTTGTAATGCTGTGGTGATGTTTTTTTCTTCATATTTTTCTTGTCACTCAGTGCCGGTCACTTTTTTGAAACGCTTCAAAGTTGCAGTTGACTGTTTCATGTAATTTATTAGTCTGTTCTTAAGCCAGCTGGCACGTTGAATATACCAGTTCTCGTAGGATCATTCAAGCAAGTCAAAGTTCGCGCCCTCGTGATGCTGCCTATTCCTGGCCCAGCCCAAACTAGGGCGAGGTCAATGTGGGTGACTGGTTGGTAATGTTCCAGCGAATGGAAGGTAATACCCCCGCCCTTGGTAGTATTTCAGGGTAAGATTTTTTTACAAGACAATTCCCTAAAAATGTAGATAAATACTATGCTAAGATTACGTTTTTATGATCTTACAGTGATATCCTATGTTAAATTGTAACGTTATGCGCTGAAAATGACGATTTTAATATAGGACCTATGTCTAAAAGAAATACTAAAATTGGTACTTCAAGGGCTAAAATGAAATAGAAAATATTACCTACATAGAAAGACCCTGGCAATGAACAGACCGATATACTCGTTCGAATGGGCTCTTCGACACCATTCATCGGATCGGAACCCGTAATCGATCTTAGCGCGACTGAGGTCAAAGGCTTTATCGAAAGGTGGGTACTCGAGAGACACCTTGAGCGGTGGAGGGCCGCTATCAGGTCTGAGACACAGCAAGGCCATGCTGAAGGGACCATCCAAGAACCTCACGATCGATCCTTGCCCTCAGTTGGAAAAATATCAGATTGGTCACATGCCTGATTACTGGCCACTGTGGCCCAAGAAAACACCTACACACTATGGGCTTTCATCAGGACCAGGTAACGCGTAGACTCTGTGGGGAGGACGAGGAAACTGCTTCTCACGTCATCTTTGACTGCAATTCCCTACTGCAACCCGGACTCGATATCCGCGAAAAATACCTAGCCAAAAGGCTAATCAAGATTGCTCAGATCTTTGGCCTTAACTAGGAAAACAGGCTACCTTCCAAGCACAAAAGGCCCAGTTGAAGCTTAGGTGCAGGGGCTCATTTAGTACTAAAGAGGAGTCTAGCTCACGAATATACGAGTAGAAAGGACATGTCTTTAAGGTGCCTCGAGAATCAGGCGGAATCGTTGGTTGTTCATATTGTCCTGGGGATAAAGTTTGCTGTTTGGGTTGATACAATTATGGGAACTAACTGCATATTATGACCTAAATATTTGCTGATGATTGGGAAATCTTGAAATATATTTTTTTCATGATACCTACCTCATTCCTCATCGTAGAAAATAAATTGAAACATTTAGAAAACATATTGTAGGAGAATATTAAATTTAAACATAAATTGCGACTTGATTTTTTTTATGCAAATGGGTTATTATAGCGTAACTTGAATGGCAGACACCAAATTAAGTAGATACAGCGTGGGTCATGTTGATTTTTTTTTTTTCTTCCACTCGAAAATTATTGAATATACAGAAAAATATAGAACACCAAGGTTGATAATTTTTCAGCTTTCTACATCAAGTCAGTTCTTTTTTATGAAATTAAATCATATCTTCTTGAAATTTGTATGTATGTACCTATGTATGAGGGGTTGTCTGTTACAATACCACAGCTCAAACGGTAGCAGATAGCGAAAAATTGATGGCAATGGACCCCCCCCCCAAAAAATCATGGTCTACGACCCCAAGAAAATTATCAGAACTAAAATATGTCAAACCGTTTTCGAGTTACGGTCAAATATCTAATTTCTTCTCCAAAATCGGACAGTCACGGTCCGATATCTTAAATTTTGTCGCGACAACATATCAACTCAAAGCGAGAAGGTTTTAGGTGGCTGTTTAGTCCTTATTTTAGACAGTTTCTGCAAAGGTATGGCCAGCCATTCCAGAGTTACGAGTTCGAAACCGGGAACGGGTGAAATAAAATTTAGAAAATACTAAAAAGTCAGAATGGCCTTGCCCCTAAGGCACCTGGCGAAACGTTTAAATCTTGATTTTTAAAGGTTGCACTATACCGGGTAGACACAAACCAATACCCTCCCCTCCCCCCCAATTTCCATTGTTCTTGAAAAACAAAAATAGCAATATAAGAATCGTAGCGAAGTACGGGCAAAACAGCTAGTTAGTCATAAAGAAATTCCTTTTTACTTTGATTTTGATTTGCTCTCAATCGAAATACAGAGATATGAAGTAAAAACGTTAAAGAAAATGAATGTCCCTCAAATTAAATAGTAAAAATGAGTCAAAATCCTATGTCTATACCGAATATAGAGATCAGGAAATAATTTTATTTTCTGACAATTTTTTTTTTTTTTTTTGCAAATATTCACTCTCTTTACAAATAAAAGTTGGAATGAATTTTGATGAGGTCAAGTGGGAGAAAAAAAGTTTCTATTTTTTCACGGCTATTAATTAAATCCCACAAAGTTAGGACATTAAAAAAGGAAAACAGAGTTTATCCAAATATAGACTTTATTTAGGTCCGGTCCTACCAAAAGCCGAGTTTTGAAACACTCGGGTGTGGATATTGTATTAACACAGGTTGACACAGTGTTAGATGAAACTCCCTGAAAACACGTCGTGGTAGGATCGGGCCTGAGAAAAGAGGGAGATACCTACCTGCTAAGATTACAATAATTTATGAAACTTTGCTGTTCATAGAAGTTTGAGAACTTGAACTAAAATTATTCACTCTGTATAAGAGTTCAAAATAATAGAGTTAGTTACAATGTTGTTCACTGCGACCGCAATCTCTAAATTTTCTGAGCAAGCAAATTGAATTCCCAATAAATATTTTAACTGTTCATTTTTTAAAGCACACAATCTATCATTTCTGCGTCTATTTCATGAAGATTGTGTCACGCCTTATTAACAGTCTCCATTCTAATCATTTTGCCTTACTCTTGTAATTTTGTTTCATTGAGCTCTTTAAAATATAAGTATATTTTATTCCATTTAATAAACTCTAATACCTCTGTCGTATTTACTATTTTTTTTTTATCGTAATTTATACAATTTTTAATGATTATCTAGTATTTTTTAATATTTATTTTTTCCATTCATATACCTACTACTCGAACATATTAGTTTTGTTCTAATTAAACACTAAACAGATATTTTTTTAAAGTGTTTTTTTTTTTATTAATATTTGTATTTATATTTACAATTTGTATAAATGTTAGCTCTGCTTAAGCTAGATTGTAATTCCTATTAGTATAACAAAATCCAGTGCAAACATTATATAATAAAACTGTCCTTGTAAATAATTATTTAATTTTTTGCTAATCGTCAAAATGACCTCTACATTTTTATGTCGTGTCTCATTAATATGATTGACATACATTATGGGAGATGGAAAAATGATTGATGGACTTTCGATGTACCCTGATTGATTACACCCCATTCCAATATGTTGCTATTATAATGCAAAGGAATAGCCAAATGAGTTTTGGGACAGTTTGGAGTCAGTCATTGTTAGATCTTCGGGTCAAGGCGTATTTTTGATAGTTTGTCTTAGTAGTGATTGAGGGCTTTGTCATCCGAGGAGTATATTTGAATATGGTTTATTGTTGGGATAAATGATTAGTGTTGCTGTAAATAAATAGTGTCTTAGCAAATAAGTGTTTTTCACCATAATGTATTAGGCCGCGTTTTTTTTTTTTTTTTTTTTTTTAATTTGGCTTAACGCCTCTAACATCTATTGGTCATTCAAGACGGGGGTTTTACCCTCCATTCGCTGGAAACTTACAAACCAGATACCCACATTGACCTCACCCAGCCTTGGCTGGGCCGGAAAAAAAGCCATTCAAGTACTGACCACGCCCGACGTTGCTTAACAAGACGGTGGTTTTACCCTCCATTCGCTGGAAACTTGCAAACCAGATACCCTCATTGACCTCACCCAGCCTTGGTTGGGCCGGAAGAAAAGCCATTCAAGTACTGAACACGCCCGACGTTGCTTAACTTCAGTGATCTCACGGGAACTGGTGTATTCAACGTGGTATGACCGTTGGCTTACCGCGGTTTTTCACCATAATGTATTAGGCCGCGGTAGGGAGATCTAGGGGTATCCCTCTCTATTGGTCCCATTTCGGAGATCACCGTAAATTTCAAGTCTAGCACACACGTTCTCTTTTTATGCAAGATTCCTAAAAACCGCCAAAAACCGCCTAAAAACAACCAATGGTAGATTTGATTTCAATCGTGATACACATATATTATAGGTGAATTGTTTCGTGCCACGTCCCATACGTAGAATTGACATTCATGCCAAAAATTTCATTACACTTGGCAAATACATCTTTTTAGACACATTCATTATTTTGAGTCAGAAGGCATGAAAATTGACTTTATTGTGGAATTTTGATCTTGACTGAGCACGTGTACTAGAAAATTTGAAATATTCCATGAAAAAATCGCCATATTTCCGGCACTGGTCGTTCAATTTTGGCTGTCTCAATTATTATAACTTTTAAATAAATTAAAACAAAACACTTACCAAAAACACTATTTATAAAGAAACTAGTTTCGAATCATTCGTTTAATTCTTTAGACTGATGATGAATCGAATGATTCGAAACTAGTTTCTTTATAAATAATTATAAATAGTGTTTTTAGTCAACTTCCATCTTTAGACTCGACTAGACTGATGATGAATCGAATGATTCGAAACTAGTTTCTT
>CM022879.1:8513434-8551981 GCA_012654025.1 Pachypsylla venusta | reverse complement strand
CCAGGCTGGGTGAGGTCAATGTGGGTAGCTGGTTTGCAAGTTTCCAGCGAATGGAGGGTAAAACCCCCGTCTTGAATGACCAATAGATGTTAAAGAGACGTTAAGCCAAATTAAAAAAAAAAATAGTGTTTTTGGTAAGCGTTTTGTTTTAATTTATTTAAAAGTTATTATTTTTAACACTTATAATTTACATGTTATTCAAAGTCTCAGTTATGGTTGACTGAGGTATCCTTTGTATGAAACATTATACGGTTCCATTTAAATTTCAAAAACAATTCGTATACAAAGAACGTCTTGAAAATGGCTTTTTTTAAAATAAGACACGATTTGACCCATAATATATTATGTGTATCATTTAGAACCAATAACTCAATGCGTTCAAACTTTATGATCACCCTGTAGAAGTCCCCTGTGGATAGGGGGTCTTAGAAAGATTTGGAAGCACCCAAGTCCATGCCAGTCGTAAAAGGCGACTAAAGGAAGGGTCGGAAACGATAACCTTTCCATCACCCATCCAGAAAGCAAGGAGAAGCTACTGCATTATCCGCAAGGATTATTTAGTATCTACAACTTATGGCGAGTTGTTGCAAACCAGCCCCACGGCTGTTGACCTATGATGATGTAGACAGAAACGTGTTATTCACTCAGTCAAGATCAGTTGTTAAGATTTTTAATAGATCTATAAATCTATATTAATTATTCCTAATTAATAATAAATTATTAAACAAACAAATTGGACTGAACAACTACTTGTAATTTGTAATATCTCAGGAGATATTTTTTTAAAAAATGAGTCCTGAGCATAGGAAACATCATCACCATCATTTACTATTTAACAAAAGGGTTTGTACCAATACATTCTTGAGGAATAATGTAATGAGTCATAGTCATGAAATTCATGTGGGCCGTCTAAGTAGTCTGCTTTCTGGAGCCAGTTCAAAAATGGATTATCTTTTGGCCCTTTGTACCTAAAGCTGGTAGAGAAAAGTGAAATTAAATTTTGAGTATACCACCATCGATAAACCGCTCATGCTAAAAAAAAAAAACAATTTACTTATGTTGCAATACTCGTTGTACTTTCCTAAATTAGATTTTACTACATACTTGGAAGAGTTGGGGGCTCCGTCAAAAATTCAAAATGATATGTTTTTTCAGTTGTGAACCCAGAAATATCGAAATATCTAGTGTAAGTTGTCAAAGCGCGGGGCCCGTAGCACGTGCTACAAGTGCTACTATTGTTAATCCGGCCCTGGCTGTGATAACCATAAATCTGGGTTTGACAATGCAATATATGTGTTAGCACAAATATTAAACACATTTAGTCATGAAATTATAGAGGGGAGCAATTTGAAAGTTCGAAACCTCCTTGGAACATAACATCGAATCATGGATATACCTCGTAGAATTTCCTAGAAGTAGCATTAAACATTTTTTGCGAAAAATTTTAAATAAGTTAATCGACTTCCATTGTCGAATTGTGAGAAAAAATATTCGTCAAACTATTGTTGACATTCAGTCCCAAATGTTAAATAAAATAATCCAAAATCGGTGCATCCGAGTCTATCAATGCTAACAGAGTCGCGATGGACATTTGAATGATATCCTATTGCTTTTTCTACCATCTGACGAGTTCTATTTTTATGTGGTCAAATACTCAAATTAATGAGGGAAAAACCTGAATGAGCTGAGGATTTGACGCACGCTCTCCTATTTGACCACTATGCTACCGAGGCATTTTCAATTTTTCTGTATTCTGTTGTATCGCCATAAACAATTAAACATACACTAAAACGGTCGCATTTGAACCTGAAGGTTGGTGTTCGAGTTCAAGGATCGACCAAAATAATTGCAATTTAAACTAATATTGGCATATATTCTTTATAATAACCGAAAATATCATTTAAAACTGGCGATTTTCGTTAGATTTTCAATATCTCCATGTTATATCTTGGAATAGGTACATGGCAAAAACATGTTATAAAGAAAATATTGTTTTGATCATTTTAATATTCAATAAACTCATTCATACGACCTACTTATTTCGTCATATTGACGATATTTCAGTGAAAACCTATTTTGCCCCATTCAAAGTGCATACCCAAACGAGCCAAAACTTTAGGCTCGCTGCGGCACCCTAGAATGTTAAAATATTTTCATGAAACTTTCAGGTAATACTCTCCTCATCATAAGGAAACTTTTGACTCCTCAGGCGTTTTGAAATTCGAACATTTTTTGTCCATAGGATTCGATCCACCCTAATAAACATGTTCTAATTTTTAATTATATTTTTTGTCGTTTTGCAGACCCTTCCTCGTTCCGAATCAATGGTGTCCCTCTGCTATCGAACTATCCAAACTTATATTATTGAAGACAATATCGATGCTCTACAAAATTTTCTCGAAAACAAAAGAACTGTTGTGGATGATAGAGATGAGAATGGCACCACTCCACTTATGTTTGCTGCTCACAAAGGCAAACTATCATTTGTACGAGAACTGGTTACCAGAGGAGCTGATGTCAATGCAGAAGATAATGTAAGCAAAATAGAATAAGAGCCCGGGCTAAAAACATCTCAATTGACGCAACTATTTCTACGGAAATATATTTTTGGGATCAACTTTGAAATCTTAAATGAAATCACCCTTTTTGTATTACATTTTGGAAAATTAATATAAAAGGAAAATATTTTGAAATCTGTACTCAAAATGAGCGGGGGTTATTCTAAGTTGAACTTGAACTTTTATATACCTATACTTTTCCACAACTCTCCAACTTTGGTCAAAAATGTTAAAAAAAAAGAGAATAGCTTCATTCCCCCAAGTAAAAGAATACGTATTTTAGTGTTATAATAGCAAATGTGTTTGAAAATATGAACTTCATCTTGAAAGAGATTAATTAACATGGGAGTCTTTTTTACCCAAACATTGAGACTTTAATCTCTAACAGGCACAGAGTTATAATAGCAAATGTGTTTGAAAATATGAACTTCATCTTGAAAGAGATTAATTAACATGGGAGTCTTTTTTACCCAAACATTGAGAGTTTAATCTCTAACGGGCACAGAGTTATAATAGCAAATGTGTTTGAAAATATGAACTTCATCTTTAAATTACTTCCACACTGTCTTAAATACAAATCTCATAATACCTTTGTTTTCTTGTACGTTCCAAAAGTGTATTACAAAAGTGGCGGCTTCATTCAACATTTCTATTTTGACCCACCTCCCCTGAAATTGTCCACTTTTTGTAATAGTTCAGCGTTTTTGTAAATTTGAAATTGTTCTCATCGTATTAAGTTCCTCTCCTTTCTTTTGAGACACCCTGTATGAAGTCATGAGATAACTCTGGAGTTAAGTTAACCAGGTTTGATTAAATAGAAAAAAATAAGTTAACTGTTTACTTAACGTTAATGGTAGTTTCGTCAATTTTGCCGTATGCCAATTTTGATTCATTCAAAGTTTGTCGCATAACTTTCATAAGCGGTTGAATTATACTTGAGATTGTGGGAAGTTACGTTATGATGGTCTCACCGCGGACCAAATACATTTTCATCGTTGACCAGAAAACTTACACTCCGGGATTGTGGGGTTGAATCTTAGTTACTCCCCTTCAGATTGATCTTTAAAATGTAAAATTGTATCTACTACTGCCTCTAAATTTCAAGTGTAATATGTTTTACTTTTGCAGGATAATTGGTCCCCCATAATATATGCCGCCAAAGAAGGCCACACGGATGTCTGTGCGGAGCTATTGGATCATGGGTGTGATCTGGAGCATCGCGATATGGTCAGTTTATTTACTTTCAAATCCTATTTAGTTTTCTAAATAAAATGGAGCCTTTTCCGTCACTACATAGTTTTGTTTTGAGCTGGTAGCTCATCAATCAGTCACCTTCTTTCCTTGCCCCGGACTGAATATTATTCTGATTGATTTTGGTAGCCGAAGCGCCTGGATGTCGTATTACTGTTGATTTCTTTGCATCATTAATCGAATATCTGAAATAATGAAGCATAAAAGTATTATATCTTCTCTTGACTGAAATTTATAGAAGATGTTTATAGAGCGAAGCTCTGATGATATACTCAAGAGAGTATGAAATTAGTTAGCCCTAATTAACTTCTTTAATAATTTTTCTTCAAGTGTAGAATGTATATATAGTATTTTTAACCTTCATTATGGTTTTCCTTCACATGGTATCCCCAATTATATGATAGATATCAACTGTTTTGAAAGACATACAAAGGAATGTGGCTTATTGTAAAAAGGATTCTCGACAGGGGTGTCCAAATTCTCAAGTTGGTAATTTTTACAAGGATGAACACTCATAAATGTTTTGATTAAACCAGAGGTCTAAAACTTTCTTTTAGTTTAGTGCTCGGTTTCAGAGTTTTTTTACCAACCACCTCGTCGGAGTTTTTTTTTTTTTTTTTTTTTTTTTTTTTTTTTTTTTTTTTTTTTTTAACGAGACATCGCCGTGAAAACATGATCTGAATGGAAAAAAAATCCCCTTTCCTAAGAGGAATTTTTAAGCCTAAATCTGTCCCAGGAGTCACGAGATACACTTTCTCTCTGCACAAAATGCGAACAGCGTTTAATTTTTAGCGCTCTATTGTAGCTATAGATTATCTAGCGCTTTATTATTTGGTATCAAACTAAAATGATTTTACCTCAGAAGTATACTTCTCATTTATTTGCATCTAGTCAGTATTGCTCACAAAATCCACGTAAATGGTTGGATTAGACGGACATTTTTTGTTTTTATAATAATGCTTAAAAAAATATTAGGAAGGGGTCAAGTCTTCAGTATAAACAATTACCTACAAAACAAAACTCATACAGGGATTTCAATTTTACAAAAGCCGTTCTTTGTTCACAACGAATGCAAATATTTGAAATGCTATGTCAGAAAGATCTACTCAGGCTTTATAAATATATATTTTTCTTTCCAGGGTGGCTGGTCGCCGCTTATGTGGGCATCTTACAAAGGTCATACGGACGTCGTTAACCTCTTATTGGAAAAGAATGCAGATGTAAATGCTCACGGAAACTATCATATTTCGAGTTTAATATGGGCATCTGGACGCGGCTATACGGAAATCGTATCTTTACTAGTCAAAAAAGGAGCCAAAGTGAATGTGGGTGATAAAGTAAGCATTCTGAAGTCTATATAAACGAAGTGTTCAGTAGCACGACTTTTGTTGTTATTCTACAACAGACTTCAGAAAAAGGTCTTTTTTTTCTTATCTGCTTATCATTTTAGAACCATAAATCTTTCTAGTGAACAAAAAATCGGATACAAACGAAGATAAATATTCCATTTTTCAGATTTTGACTTGCGGTAGGTATATTTGGTAGAAATATTGGTTGCGAAATTATCTAAATTAGAAGAACGGTTAGAGCTACAGGTGCGTGTACTCAATTTTCCATTGAGGCTGGGGATTCCAGGTGGGGGCATCTGGAATCCAGACCCCCTCCCTCCCGGATACACACAATTTTTTTTTTAATTTCACCGTCCCGATATTGCCTAGGGAATGATAAAATACAGTAAAACTAAACCAATGAAAACCAAAGTATTACCAAAAAAGCTACACTATGTTCATTGACATTTACATTTTTAAATAAAATCTGAAAATGTGTGTTTGGTTAACTCTTTCTAATCTAACATTTTCTTTGTTTTCAGTATGGTACAACCCCCTTAGTATGGGCATGTAGAAAAGGCAACGTTGAAATTGTTGACATCTTGTTGAAAGCTGGTGCTAATGTTGACGTTGCTGGACTGGTAAGTTAATGTGTCATGCTTTTGAAATGTAATGTTGAAGGAGTGGTTCCATGTTGAAATTTTAGCTAGGAACTCAAGGCGCACATTTACACCCCAAATGGGACTTACAACAAATTTAATCAAAATGGATCACCGCTGATTAGAAAAGGTGACGTGCCACTTGCGGCGCGGCGTGCGGTTTATTGCGGACAAACGAACGGATGTATTGCTATTTCTTGGTTCTGTGTACCTTGGAGCGTACAATTTTTTTCTCACCTTCTGTGTGTTGCCGGTAACTTGACAAACAAAGTTCCCAAGATTGGACCGCACCTCTATCACTCCCTACAGAGCAAAACCTTATTGAACCGATCATCTCATATTTAATTTTTTGTTTCAGTATTGTTGGACACCACTTTTGGTGGCAACTTTTGGCAACTTTGTTGAAGTTGTGGAACTCCTTTTAGAATACAAACCAAATGTTAATGCTCTTGACAAAGATGGATGTACGGCCCTTACCATTGCCTGTAAAGAAGGTTTTTATGAAATTGCTAATCTCTTTTTAAACAATGGTGCTTATATTAATATTCAGGTAAGAGCTTTGATTTGCAATGTCGAGTTCATGAGTAGGCCAAAAAATAGATTTGGGGTAGAGGGAAGAAAGTTTGTATTTTTAAACCCATTGATTTTAATTTTTTTGCACACCTCCCAATGAACAATTGGGTCGTTATACCTCAATTTTTTTTTCCTCAGACCGTGTTCAATGAATTATTGTTTTACTCACCCCTTGTGTGTTGCTGGTAAGTATCTAACATGGGTTACGCTTGTAAAGTTAAGAACTTTTGTAATTATTATACACTATCACATTTACCCCGAGCTTTGCCGTGGATCCATTAATAGATTTTTTTCATAACGTCTCTTGAACATCTCTTGGGCATTCGAGACGAGGGTTTTAACCTCCATTCGGTGGAAACTTAGAAACCAGCTACCCACATTAACCTCACACAGCCTGGGTTGGGCCGGGTCACGAGGGCGCAAAACTACGTGATCACCCGCTTGGTAAACCCTCGCTGGACGTTGCTTAACTTTAATGATCTAACTGAAACTGGTGTATTCAAAGTGTCATTAACACCGGCTATGATAATGAGTAATTTTAAATACTATATCTAACTAAAATTCATTATATGTAATTTCGTTTGGTGGTTTGTATTGTTTGTTTAATTTTCCAGGATCGAAGTGGTGATTCTAATTTGATTTATGCTGTGAAGAGTGGTCATAGAGGCATTGTAGAAGCTTTAATAAAGAAGTATGCGGACGTTGACATTCCAGGCAAGGTAAAGCAATTGGTGCTTGTTTGTTATGGCCAAAAGGTTTTGATCTTCTGTCTTAGAATAAGCCCGAACGATTTGAACGTATGTCTCAAAATAAGTAAGGTCACATTAGATCCGAACAAAGGTCGTGGTGACAATGGCATTAAGTTTCAGTGGAAACCTGCAAACACTTTTATAATAATTACTTGGAATAAGTTTTGTTACCTCAAAAAGAATAAGTTTCCTTTCATCGGACGTCTTCCGATACATTTTCAGATCTCTAAATAATTGGCCAAGATAGTGGAACATAAAATAACTAGTACTGTCAACTGTAGATCTCACTATAATTTTGGGGCGCCACTTGATCATGGGTGTACTAATAGAGTTTAAAAAACTATCAGCTAAATCCATGAAAATTTTATTTATACAAATATGGAAGGAGGTTGGTTGTCATAGAGAAATAATATTTTAAAATTAACTTGTGTATCAATTACTAGAAATAACTTGTATTAAGTCATGTTGAGAATGTCGTATTAGACGAATGCGCTCCGTAACACTAAAAAATTATAGTAGTTATACATAAATTAATTTTAAAATCTTAATTTTATGAACAGAATGCATTTTCCTCAAAATTAAAGGATATTGAAGTAAATAATGATTGTGTTGTTGAAAATGTCTATTCCAGGAGAGAAAGACTGCAGTGTATACGGCTGTTGAAAAGGGCAATATTCAAATTTTGAAACTCCTTTTATCAGCAAATCCAGATTTAGAAATTGCAACCAAGGTAAGACCTTATATACAAAATGTCTAATGTGTATCCTATTTCGCAGGGCCGTACTCAAGATTTTTTTCGGTGGGGGAGGGGGTCCGAAGCATTGACAGCCAAGCCAGGACTAACACCTGAAAATGATGAAAGGTTATATTGTCTTTGATGCTGTTTTTTTTATAAGTCACGAGCAAAGTAGATTATTTTCATAAAAAAAAAAAATTGAAATTTCGGGGGGTCTGGACCCCCCTGGGTAAGGCCTTGGTCTTTCGACTATTTTGGTCACTCACACTCACCAAAATCAACGCAAAATGATATCCGACAAAAATAATTAATAAATACTCAAAGCGGGAGTAAACACCAAAAAAGTTCATAAGTTAATTGTGCCCTAACTAAACCAAACTGACTAAGCGGGGTTCCCAAAGGAATGGTTGTTTAAATATGTGTACCTTGGGGGGTACCATGTGAGTGGTTGGTATTTAACCAAACATTTGTTGGTGTTAAACCAAAAAAAAAATAATTTTATTTTTTTGTCTTTGCATTAATTCTAGGATGGTGATACGCCATTATTAAGAGCAGTGAAAACACGAAATATAGAAGCAATTCAAATGTTAATTGATAAGAAAGCCAAAATTACCGCTGTTGATAAGCGTGGCGATACTGTTCTACATGTTGCTATGCGAGCAAGGAGCAAAACAATTGTTGAGCTCTTTATTAGAAATCCAAAGAATAATAATCTATTGTACAAACCGAACAAGGCGGGTGAAACACCGTACAGTCTGGATATGAGTCATACGAAGAGTTTACTTGCTGAGGTGAGTGAAAGTTATGACGGATTCTACAGTACAGTCGACATGAGTCATACGAAGAGTTTACTTGCTGAGGTGAGTGAAAGTTATGACGGATACTACAGTTTGAAATGAGATAAACGAATGATGTTTATTGGACCAGGAGATCAAGAGTTTTTTTTTTCATTCTCATCTAACAGAGCAAACCAGAATATTACAGAACATTCCAAGTAAAAAAAATAAATGGTCTGCTTTAGAGTTATCCAAGGTACACCACGTGAAGGTGAACTAACATTGTGCCCCAAAAGTTCTCGCAAAGCACTTGTTAAAAAGATCGTCTGGAGATTCATCCTCACAATGACCGGTTCTAAGCGCCAGGAAGACCTGGAACGCATATCATCACAGTGTTCCAGCCAAGAGCCATCAAAACCTTTTCGGTAATCTAATATCAACTTGTTTCTACCATTTTTCCAAATCCGGGAACAATTAATTTCAAGAGAACATCGCTCCAACGATAACATAATATGTGTCACAGGATTATCTTTGCCATGCGTCCAAGAATAATTTAGGTATTTTTGAAGCAACTAAAAATGTGCTACTCAGTCCAATACCGCCTAACTAAGTGGAGGCGAACGGATTATTTTTTCAATTTTTGGATTCTATCTTTAAACGTAAAATATCAAATTTTGAGAGGGGCTGATATTTTTTTCCGTGTTCGATTCCGAAGGATTGAAATATAATGAAGACCAAAGTTTCTTTCCCACAGCTCACTTCGGATGTAATCCTATTAAAATGTAATCGTATTATTATTTGTGGCGGCGCGGCTCTTCCTTTCGGAATTCCATTATTCTTTGCCTATTGGTTGGGTACACATAATTTATTATTATTCATTTTAATATCAGGTACCACAATATCATTTTATAAAAAAAATTGTTTTCCTATTTTCAGGTTCTTGGAGCAAGACGATTAAATAAAAACGATGAAAATGAAAATCTTCTTGGTTACGATCTTTATAGTTCAGCACTCGCAGATATATTCAGTGAACCTGGTCTTACATTGCCAATTACCGTTGGTCTTTATGCTAAATGGGGATCCGGTAAATCATTTCTATTACCAAAATTAAAAGAAGAAATGAAATCATTTGAACGTCAAGGCATTGATCCAGTATTTACATTCTCAAGTATTCTATTTGTTCTTATTTATCATATTGCTATCTTGATTGGTCTTGCTGTAGGACTCACTCTTATGTCTCTCAGAACCGGTCTCATATCAACGATATTAACGATAGTTATCATATATACTCTCCTAGGATGTCTGTATTTAGCAGATCGGAAAAATGATTGGGATTGGCCCTCCGTATGTTGTATTACATTACAGAAGAAAATCGATTCGTTTCAATTGATTCTGGAAATGATGTTTTGTCATCCACCAAATGTACAGTTAGCAGATTCGTCAACCAATTTTGTACCGATTCGATTTTATTTTACTGATCAAGCTCGAGTCAGCAGTACTGCTGGAGGTGAAAACTATATTGTTCAGATGATCGGCTCACTGTATGATTCACTAGAAAGAGATTGTGGAAGTTTTTCAACGCGATTGTTTAGAGCGCTACAACCAAAACCTATTAAGTCATCAACTGGTAAGTGAGAAAGTGCTTAGAGCACTACAACCTAAATCTTTTTGTGGCGGTGTTCAGGTTTGGTGTTCGATTTATTACATTTAAATTTACTTAAAACGTAAATTCAATTACCAACAAGTTTTATTTTATACTATAGTTTCACCCGAACTAATCTAACAAAATACCGAGCTTTTTTTAAATTTTGTATGACTGATTCACTGACTGACTGACTGACTGATAATCAACGTAGCTCCACGATGACTAAACCTGGAGACTTGAAACTTTGGCACACCGATCCCTTTTAGTATGTAGGTGCGTAATAAGAAAGGAAAAAAAATCGAAAGTTCAAGTGAGAGCAAATTACCGCCAAAATGACGGTTTTTAGCGGGTCTTTTTGTAAATTTTTTTCTGGACAAACTAAAGGAGATATCGAAAAATGACCGAGAATGGACCCCCCCAAAATAGTATATAAGGACCCCCATAAAAAATATAAATTTTAAAATTTTCCGGTTTCTTCCCGATTTATACCGATTTTCACCACTGGAAAATCGGAATTGACAATTACCACTTCGGGACGAGCGAGAAAGTAGAAATTCGATACAAAGTTGTTCCGCAGTACAAAAAGTAATATCCTTGAGTAAAAGATTGATTTTTTAAAATATAGGAGCCCTGCTCACCCTGGGGGTTGATTCCAACAAAAAATTGAGAAGTACCACTTCGGGATGAGCGAGAAAGCTGAAATTCGAACCAAGATGTTCCGCAGAACAAAAGGTAATATCCTTGAGTAAAATATTAAATTTTCTAAATAGATGCCGTGCTCTTCCTTGGGGTCAGTTCCACCAAAAATCCAAACTTGAGAAGATTTAATATCGCAATCTTTCTGTTGTTGAATTTCGTAACCGTAGCGAAGCATGGGTAAACAGCTAGTTTGTTTATAATATCAAATTTGATTGTTTCAGGAAAATGGCGGAGTGTATGCTGCATTCCATACGTACTGCTATTTGAGCTCACTCTAGCCTGTGCTCTTATTTTTATATCAATTGTAATTATTTACAAACGAGAAATCAACAAATCTGAACTTACACTCGATCATACTGAAGCCTCTGTGATAGCCATTGCATCCGCCACTGTAGTCATTTTATCAATTTTATTTAATTTACCCATTTTTGGTCGTTTATTAAATTCATTATTTTTCTCACAAAGAACACAATTGCAAAGATCTGTTTCAAAATTAGAAACTTTAAAAAGTGAAGGATTTTTACAAGCACTTCGATACGAAGTCAATTTGTTGATTGATATGGTAAGTGGACCTTTGCATGATGAATTGATTATAGATATATGAGCCGTGTCTTTGCGAACGTTGGGTCTGCGTCATATGGCGTACAGTTTGCAGACAATCACCAGTAACGAGTCACGCATTTTTATTTTTGATTGAGGAGAGTACGGTCTGAACAAATTTATAGGTATACTTATAACTATTTCAAAGAAATTAAGTGAATATTCGAAGTATATCTTATGTTTCATTATGGGATATAAGGTAACGAGACTGACACTGCAAAACTTCTCACTTCTAACTCACCCAAATTTGGGATTTTTTTTCTACTATGGAGCGAATGATTTCAACTGGGCTACTACAAATTCTGCTACTTACTAGCGATGTGTAATCATATCTTTAGTACCACTAGAGCTAGGATCAATCGTTATTAACACCATGTCCGGTAATCTCATCTCTTTCTATTTTTACTCTCCCTTCCTATAGAAGATAAAGTATTGTAAACGTGCAGAATTTTTTTTTTAAAAAAAACTGAATCTAGAAATAGAGGGAAGATTTGTTTATGTATAATCCCATAAATCAACATCTAACTAAATCCTTGTTGCCTAATTTTTATTGATGATAGAGGAATTTTATGATTTCCTTCCTGATCATTTTAGTTGCCCTCTTGTTTCAGACTCGTTGTGTGGATGGTTTCATGAATCAGCGCTCTCGTTTGGTCATCATTGTTGATGGTTTGGATAGTTGTGAGCAAGATAAAGTACTTCTGGTCATGGACGTCATTCATGTTTTATTTCTAGACATCAGTCAACCATTTATTATCATTCTGTCCATTGATCCTCATGTTCTGTCTAAGGTAAAGTAAACACTCCGGTCAAGTATAATTTGTTCCCTCAAAATTTGTTATTTTACGTTTTAAGGTAGGTATAATTCAAAAATCGAATAATACAATTTGTTCTATGTTATGAACTTATTTTTTATGAGCCTTTATTAAGTTTAGGGAGGGCATTTTTTTTAGACAGATAACTTTAAATTGCTAACTGTTTTAATTACCTTTTAGGTATTAAAGTTTTAGATCATTTTATATTAAGTTTTAGTTGTAATAATTTTATGAGATTTTTCCCAATTTTGAATGATGATCTATGACTGATTAATAATAAAATAGCTGGTCAGTCAGCGCTTCACCACAGTAACACTGTTTCTTTATTTCAGATAGTTCGTTTAGAGAACTCATAGCAGTAAATCAGGCTTTAGTTCGGAAAAAACGTGTCGGCCTCCATGTGCTTAATTGTTTCATGTTTATTATTTTGAATAATAATAATAGAAAATAATAATAATAATAATAAAAAAAAAAAAAACGCCAGATTTACTGTAAAATGTGTGAAAATTGGACCTCTCGATTACGCCATCTATGCACCAACCGCGGCGACCAACATTAAAACATTATTACCATAAAATTATCTGCCAAGCAAAACCAATTTTATGGATATTAAAAATATTTTCAATCTTTTATTTTAATTAAAAAAAACCTTTATTAGTAAAAAATATTTATATGAGTTCGGTATCTCCATAGATATCCCTATATAGAGACAAATAAACAAATTTGACTTCTTTTAAATATTAAAATAATATACATCGCATTTTGTTTTCAGGCGGTTGATGTGAACACTCGCCGATTATTTTCTGAATCGAACATCTCTGGTTATGATTATTTAAGAAACTTAGTTCATCTTCCTTTTTATTTACAAAATTCTGGACTTCGAAAATTAAATGTCGCTCAGAGATCTAGTCAGTCTTCTTCTCAAAGGAAAAGTATTTCAAATGCTGTTTATGATGACAATACTTTGCATCCCTCTGTAAGTTTACTGTCGACGGAACAAATGAAAATGCCTTGATTATATTATCTTTTTTTAATATGTTGTTAATTTTAATAATTTTATGTTGTTAAGTAGAAGTGACGCTCTTAAAATCAGGGTTTGATGGCTCTCAGCTGGAACTTTGATGGTATGTGTTCCAGGTTGTTCTATAATCTAATACCTGTCCATTCTTAAGCCAGCAATAGTATTGTATAGGATGTACTCAAGAAAATGGACCAATGACAAATTCCTTTGTATTTGTGGGCAAAAATAGAATTTAGCAAAATGACGAAAACACATAGAGTAACGTGTTTTCGTCTATTTGGCAGTTCTAATAAGTGTTTCAATGGTTTTCAATTTAATAATTCATTCTATAAAAACTATTAAGAAAGAAGTCCCTTTGTCGGAGACACATATACATACAGGAGGATAACGGTTATAATTCCAACTTACTCTCTAAGAAATTGATATTTCACGTTTGAAGAATACAAATATCAAATAAAAATATCATGCTTTTCATCGTAAACTTGCAAAAAAGAGACTTCTAAAGATGACCTAAAGAGTGTTTTAACTCTTAGCTCTATTTTTATGTGGTCAAATACTTGAATTAATGAGAGAAAAAAAAAACTTTTGTATCCCAACTTTGACCAATTTTGATGAGATTTGTTATGCTGGTCCCATTTCGGTCACCATATCGTAACCCGGCTGGCATATCCAAAAAGTTCCTTCAAAATTAAGTTTATACCAAATACACTTAATTTGTTTTTTTCCAGGCGTCTTGTCGAAAACTATCCGCTGAACTTGGTGGTTTTAACAGTATGGAAAAACTTCGAGCTTCTCAATATGGATCTCAAAGTGGTTTAGGACGTACAAAAGGAAGTCGAAAATTAAAAGGCAGCGAAAGTATTGCGTCAAGTATAGGAAGCAATATGAATAAAGTTGGAGCTCACGATGTTACCAAGATGTTACTGACGGATGACTATTTCAGTGACGTCACACCAAGGACAATGAGGAGACTGTTGAATGTAGTGTCCGTTACAGGTGAGTTAGTAACCGATCGAGGAGGGGTCTAGTTTTATCTCCACGATTTTTCTTTAAACGTCTGTCTGTTCCTTCCTCGATAACTCTCAATCGCCCTGACCAACATTGATGAAGCTTGGTATTCATTATGCTCATGGAGTTATGATATACCAGCTGTTACGCCCGTGCTTCGCTACGATTATTATATTGCTATTATTTTCAAGGACAATGGAATTCGGTTAGGGGGTGGGGGCTGTGGGGGTTTGTATCTACCCCGTATATTATGAGAAACCTTTAAAGATTTATAGCTATGCTTCGGCAGGGGCCTTAGCGGCATGGCTGTTCTTGGTGGTTAGTATTATCTAAATATTATTTTCCCTGACCGCGGTTTCGAACTCATAACTTTGGAATGGCAGGTCATAATATCGTAAACTATGCCCTAAATTGAGGTGGTAACGGTCAGAAACTTTCTTGCTTTGAGTTGATGTTGTCGCAACAAATTTTAAGATTTCGGACTATGACTGGCCAAATGTCTTGACATATTTTAGTTCTCATAATTTTCCTGGGGTCGTAGATCATGATTTTGGGATCCCATCGATTTTTTTGCCATCTGATACCGTATGGGCTGTGGTATTGGAACACCACATGCATACATACACAGAAATTTCTGATTTATATATTTAGATTTTAAAATTGTATAACAAAGGTCATTGTTTCCATCTTTTTTATATCTTGAATGCTTATAGCATATTTATTTATTTTGTACCCTAAAGGTCGACTGTTGAAAGCATTTACAATGGAATTCTCCTGGTATCGTCTGGCAACGTGGATCAACATGACCGAACAGTGGCCGTTCAGAATGTCTTATCTTATATTTTATCACGAGACTACCGATGAAAATATTGATGATAATATGACTTTGCAAGCTCTGTTTGAAAAGTAAGTCATTCCAGATTGTACGGCTGATAAATTCCAATGTTTTTGGTTTATTATTTCGTTTTATAATTTTCAATGTTGAACCTTAAAAATCAACGATGACCCCGGCCACCCTTCAAAATGTTATATTTAAACGTTACTATATTTAATTTGATATACATTTCAAGGTTTGATATACTGACTCTATGAGCTCAGTTCTTTAAGCAGAGGGGTTTCATGCCTTGATTTAGCGGTTCGAGCTCACAGTTAAGAAGAAATCTTAATTGAAAATTTATTATTTCTATCATTGTGACAGCTATTCTTACTTTAACAGAAACATAATTCGTTCGTTTATACGTGAATCCAAAAGTAAAATAAAAAATCTGTTCTCTCTCTATTTTTTTAAAGTGGCACTTTGAAAAATAGGCCTTTGGGTGGAAGGTAACCATCAATAGGCGATGTTTATGCCAAAGGCTTTTCTAGCACCTTTAGAGCTCTATTTTTATGTGGCCAAATATTCAAATTAATGAGAAAAAAATTCTGCCTAAGCTAGGGATTGATCTCACACTTTCCTGTTTACGAGGTAAGCGTTTAATCACTATGCCACTGAGACAGCTTAGCATTGACCTGTTTTAATGACCCCCCCATTTGGGGCATAAATGGTCTACGAATTTTTTCGTTAGTCTCAGTCACATAAAAAGTTTTCGTAATAAATCAGAAAAAAAGATGTCATATAGAAAAAATATTATAATAGTCATTATAATAGAGTTTAATTTTAGGAACTCATATGCTAAATTGTTTCAGAGTTCGGCCTCAAATTCCTATTTCCAAAGAAGCAGAACCTTTCTTAGATTTAGACAGAGATGAAAAGAAATTTGATCACTATCTCAACTATCATCGGTCTCATCTGCACGTCAGCGACCTCAGAGTGTTCTTACCCTTCTCCATCAACCTGGATCCCTTTATTAAAAAAGTTATCAAAGGTATGGTATAGCCACGGGACTTTATTTTATCAAATACAGCTCATCGCGTTTGGTTTCAAATACTTTCAATTATAGACCATGGTCTATCAATTATGAGAACTAACTTTTCGAAAAATTCTCGAATCCATGTGCACCAATCAGTAGACCCAAAAATTTGGTGCTTTGGAATTTGGTTATTATTAAACCCCTCGAATTCCGAGTAGTTCGCCGGGATCCAGGGAACTCAATTCTGTTCTATGGTCTTTTTGCATAAATAATACAACACTTAAAATTCAAGTGATCCCATATCTATATTACTTCCACTGACTGTGTACAGAAAGTTGCTATTTATAAAAAATAAAATATTTACAAACGACAGTGACATGTTTGTTGTATTCATAAAATTGAAACTGTGTACCCGTACTTCGATACGAACCGGTATTATGGCTGTTTAGTATTTTTAATGCTGCAGCTCCGTATAACTTTCTATCAAAGTGGTACTCTCAAATTCGGTGCAGAGAACCTGCTGAAAATCAACAAAAATCTGACTGGAGAATTCGGGTTTCCAGAAATTTACAAGAATCTTGTATTATTGTGGTCCTAATATACAGTTTTAGAGTAATTTTTGTTGTTATATTCTTTTCCACAACAATTCAGATACGAAAACCGCTAAAAAGTGTATTGCATACTAAAAGAAAACTTTGAAATTTCAAGTTTCTAGGTATAGTTATCGTAGAGTTACTTTTTAGCTTTTGGTAGGTTACTTTTCCGACTTTACCCTGCTCTGATATACAGAGTGTTCGAAAAGTCCCGCAACGGATTTTTTATTTTTAACGGCTAAAGATAGAGACTTGAAATTTTATTTTTTATTTCATATTCAAATTTTACGTCAAATTCTACACACAATCGACTCCTCACTCGATACTTTGATCAGACGATCTCTTATCAAACCCGCCCAATCATTGATTTTTGTTCGGAATAAAAGTGATAAAACCAAGAGTGTAATACATCAAATCAGTCATGTTTTTTATGCTGAATCTCGTGTTACCATTGGCTTTTGATTTTTTACACTTTTTGTACACAAGGAGGGAAATCATTTTTGAAATTTTAACATCAACCAAAAATGAATTTCTATCCTCCTTAGGTATTAAAAGTGTAAAAAATCAAAAACCAATGGTAACACGAGATTCAGCATAAAAAACATGACTGATTTGATGTATTACACTCTTGGTTTTATCACTTTTATTCCGAAGAAATACACCCCGGTTTTATAACACACTTGGTTTTATCACTTTTATTCCGAAGAAAAATCAATGATTGGGTGGGTTTGATCAGAGATCCGTTTGATCAAAGTATCGAGTGAGGAGTCGATTGTGTGTAGAATTTGACGTAAAATTTGAATATGAAATAAAAAAATAGGGGTTTCAATTTAAAAGTCGAAAGTTAGTTTCTGCTTACCCACTTTTGAGACACCCTGTATAAATTTTAATTACGTCAAAAAATATATTAATTTGTCTTAAAACTACATATAAAATTTCAACAAGTCTCTATCTTTAGCCGTTAAAAATAAAAAAAAATCCGTTGCGAGACTTTTTGAACACTCTGTATATTTTACACCCCTTGTCTCTGTTCTCAGTCTTATATTGATTGAATTATTTTATTTTTTCAACTTTAGAGGACATCCAAAATTATGAAGAAGTTGCCGCTAGTGGTTTAGTACAAAGTCCATTCCGTAACATTCCGCCTTCAATACCAACTTGGAGTTCACAACATCACTCTCTTCAGTCTGCTGACCCATCTTGGAATCTAGCAGCTAACAGAAAGCCTGGTCTTTTAAGACGTCAGGTAAATCATATTGAACTTCCGAATTGCTGAAATTATTTTTTTGAAAATTACATTTATGTGGATCAATATGTTTATGTATTTTTTGCTTCCCGGTGTGTCCTGGCCTTTCCGTGTATTCTTACTTATGGGAGTTCCCTTGTTCACTCTTTCAAATATGAAATATTGCACATTGTTTCTTGGCAGTTGGCGGCTATCCATGACATGTTAACAAAAAGCTGTCAAAATTCCAGCTCTTTGCGTCCAGTGATTTGGTTTGAACGTTATTTGTCAGTCAGTCACGGAACCACTTTAAGTATAAATATTATTAAAATGTGTGTTATAATGTCACCACTTCATTACACCTGTTCAAGGTATTTTGCATAATTCTATTATCTCTCTGCTTTAAATAAAATAACGATCGAGGTGCGATATGGTAAATATTCGAAATTATGATTTACAGCGATCCCTTTCACGTCCTCCCATCCAACCTCCAATGATGTATCAATCTCCTGTTATTTGGCCGACGCCACATCCACCGTCTCAATGGATGACAACACCCCAACCAGAAGTTAGCGTTCCAGTTAGACCGACACTTCCAGTTTCACAAAGTATTCCGGTGAGTACTTAACTAGATGGAAATGAGTGTTCCTATCTTTTTTAAAAAGCGAAATAACTACCTACTCTGGAAAATAATGCAAATGCCTATAATGTAACTTTTAAAAAAAAATGTTGGCCTTATGACAAAAGGTGGTCATGTAATTTTTTTTATTTGCTTAACGTCTCTTTTACGTTTTAAGGGGTTTAACGTCCATTCGCTGGAATCTTACAATCCAGCTACCCACATTGACCTTACTCAACCTGAGTTGGTCCGGAAATAGCCAGCGTCACGTGGGCTCAAGTAAAACATGGCTGGACGTTGCTTAACTTCAGTAATATTAAAGAAAATCACATTTTTCAGGAATATTCCCCTTCTAATTTGATCCATGAAACATGTGTTTTGAAGGAACTCACTTTTTTGTTGCGCCCTGTTATTATTTTTGTGATATTTCTTTTTACAGACTGAACTCCAAAGTGTGAAACTTTCTATTTTATCAATCGACGGCGTTTGTGGATTGTTGGATAAAATTCCAGAAATGCGACGAAGTCAGGTGTCAACTTACAAACAGTTAATTCAGCAGAATAATGTTAATGGACGAGTTCTTCTCCATTGTGATCTCAATGAACTTAAAAAGGTAATTATTTGGGGGGGGGNAAAAGGTAATTCTTGGGGGGGGGGGCAGATTGGAACTTTCAAACAGATAATTCAGCAGAATAATGTTAATGACGAGTTATCCTCCATTGTGATCTCAATGAACTTAAAAAGGTAATTCTTGGGGGGTGGCAGATTGGAACAGATAATTCAGCAGAATAATGTTAAGGGACGAGTTCTCCTCCATTGTGATCTCAATGAACTTAAAAAGGTAATTCTTGGGGGGGGAGGCAGATTGGAACTTTCAAACAGATAATTCAGCAGAATAATGTTAAGGGACGAGTTCTCCATTGTGAACTCAATGGACCTAAAAAGGTAATTCTGGGTGGGGGGGGGCAGATTGGAACTTTCAAACAGATAATTCAGCAGGATCATGTTAACGGGGAGGGACTAAGAGTGAGTTTAGGACTCTGTATCTAGAAGCGATTTCATATAAATTTGTGACAAGTTTTAAAAAACTCAAAACAAAAAGAAGACACTGTCCTATTTACTAGTAGTTCTGTCAACAATAGGCCCCACTTAAATAGTGGGCCGCAACAAGGCTTATAGGGCCCAAAAACTAATCAGTCAATTCCGAGTTTTATCAAACACGGATAAGGCATTAGAAAGTTACCGTGGAACGGACAGACAAACAGGCGTTGAAAGGAAAATTGTGTTTGTTAAAACTTGATCTTACTACTTGGTATATTGTGAATCAATAGAAATCTAAAATTTTCGGTATAATAGAACTCATTGTGGTAAGGATCCGGAACAGGAATGTTTTTTGGTGTTGATGTCTTATTTTTGTACAAATACATACGATAGTTTCTCGATGGCTAAACGTACCAAATAAGAAAACAAAAAATCGGTTTAGCGATATAATTAACTGATAAGAGATATCAAAAATGATATCTCTAACGATATTGTTCACAGACAGACTGCCAGGTTAAACGGAAAAATATAAAACCATTCTTATCTTCGTTATTATCCCAGCTATGGCAGATTTTCCGATATTTCTGAGAAAAAAAAAACTGAATTATTTTGTATGAAAGGAATTCGACAGCCACGGAAAAAGACGCACACGAAGTTGCCGTCATGAAACCGTTTTTGTATAAAATTAAATGTTATATGTTACTTTTTCATAACACACAACCCAACCCAAACCGAAACATATTTAAAATAAGTCTCTTTTCCTTAATGTAATTTTTTAGGTGTTAGAAATGAATTTTGGCGATTGGGAGCTATTCAAAATGATGATCGTATCTCTTCGAGAATACGAAAATTGTGTTGTCACCCAATGTGACGAAACTTTGTCCCGTGTGAAATTTAACACAATTCCATCTGAAATGAAACCACCCGTTGTTCCACAACCCAGTAACAATGCCACCACAATCACCATACCAAGTACGAGTCACCAGACGGAGAGAGATAGGAGCGAGAGACACACTTCATCACCGGCACTAAAACAGCAGAGTGTTCTTGAAAAACAGGTAAATGTGTATTGTTGTAGAGGTTTGGAATTCTGATTCAGGTTTGGAAAAATGCCAGAAATAGGTTGATAGGAAATTGATGACCCTTGATTTGAAGTTTGATGATATGCGTTCCAGGCCATACTGGTCCGTAAAAACAGCCATCGTAAGGACCTCAATTGTCAAGTGGCCATTATCTGTCTGATATTCTAGATAGGAGACTCAGGTTTGAAAAACGATCAGATTGGATCGGTGTATTTAGGTTTGAAATAGGATGGGACAGACAATAAAACTTGGAAAACAGTTAAATTTGTATTTATTGAAACCTCTATGGTTGACTGACCATTTTCAGTGTGACATTGTGGATAGGAGACTCAGGTTTAACAACCAGATTGCATCAGGGTAACTCAGTTTTTTAGGCGATATAGATTAGCTATAATGACAGCGACAAATGGTACCATTATAATGTTTTCCCATAATCTGCAAATTCTTCCATATTGTGGAGTTCTATTTTTGACATCAAAAAACGTTATACGACTTAAGGCTCTCGTCTTTTGTGTCCATCGACGGGTGAACTTGTTCACAAATTAATTGTTCTTTGATAATTTTACGCCTGTTAATTTTTTCTTTGATAATTTTACGCCTGTCAATGGGGAAATAATGTTGAGAAAATAAAGCATCATAAGATTACGTGTGTTACAATTTCACCGGTCGATGGACGTCGAAACCCCTTTTGCGTATGTTCATTTCTTTCCACTTACTCGCATCCCTAATTTATTAGACTACACTTTTGTGAATTAGTTCTCAACTTCTGAGTTTCATGATAGCTAACTAAGATTTTCTCTTTGAACGCCGCTTTGAATGGATATATTAGAAATTGTATCAGGTAAAAATAAACTCTTTTTTTATTTACTGTACAGATTATTACAGAAATGGTCCGCCAAATGTTTGAGACATGTTATTTTGCATACAAGAATCTCTAAACATGGATCCGTAAATGCGCTTCCCCAAATATCAGGCCTTTGGAGCTCAAAAGAAAATATCTTTATTTTGAGTAACGAATTGTATTTCCAAAAGTATCGAATAATATTTGTGTTAACTTAAGAAACGGTATAATAATAGACATTAATTTCCAATAAAAAAAAAAATCTTCATTACCCGAGCTCAAACCGTCGGCCCTCATGACGAAAACCTCATGATTTATCTACTGAGCTAATTGAGTGGTCTTTCCAAAAGTATTTGTTATTAAAAGCTGAAATGTATAAGTCGAGCCCCTGGGTCCAGCATCCTCTTTGCTAAATGTTGACAGCATCTCAACACTTAGCAAAAATTGTGTATTTTGTTTTGAATATCGCATTAAACATTGAATTTTTCTGTGATTTGTGTTGAACTTTTGGTTTGTTTTGAACATTAATTGCATTTGTTTTTTTATTGATTGCCTGTTTTTTAATCATAAGGCCAATACTCTTTATTTTGGGGCTTCTCAGAAATAAGATTAGTCTAACTAGTTTATTTATTATTTAAACGTTTTTCATCAGTATAGCTTCCTCACTATTCACTTCAAAATTAACCCGCCGTTTTAAAGTTATGAGTGTCTAGAAAAAAATCATTTGCGCATGCGCAGACGAAAGTACTTAAATTTAAAGAAATTGATATCGACCATTTAGGGGACCTACCCTAATAATCCCAGGAATTCTATGAAATTCCATATCAACTGTATAAGAGTTATTGTGAGGAAGCTATACAAATCTAGTTGGCGGAGGGTTTTTTGTTCGCCTAAACATGCAAAGCTTTGCATTCATGCAGAAGTTTTAACAATCTGATGTGAATATCACACAACTTTCATTATCTCTGTACATAAAAAAGAAGAAACTATATGTAATGGTCTGAAATTGTCTATTATAATGTCAGATTTAGAGGTACCCACAAACCAAATCTTGAGTTCCAGCTATTGTTCCATGATTATAAAAATACAAAGATTCGTGGCGCGTTCCGTTCTTGAGATATTTTGTTCACAGATAGACACACGCGGACCAATGACTGAAATTTGAGATATGGCCTCTCTAAACCTCAAAATGTGTTTGGACATTGAAAACTCGACAGCAAAAATTTCAGTCCATTACAATATTTTCCCGAATGTTTGTGTATGATCCGTACTTGGCGCAATACCTTCTCACCTAATCTCTTCATTAGAAAAGGAGGGAAAACATCTATTTCATTCACTATCATTACTGGCATATTGAGGATCAAGTTTGGGATTTTTTTTTTTTTTTACTTTTTTCTTTTGGGCTAATTTGGTCGGTGCTTGTGGGTCTTTATTTTTGTTTCTATTTGTTTTAAAGGTGACATTAGAGGAACAAATGATTTGTGGAGCCCTTCAGACTCTTAACGAAGAGGCTTGTGAAGATGTTATGGATGAGTTGGAAGAACATGTGGGAATAATTTCTTCATCAAATCCGAACGTGGCAGAGCCCCCTCCAGGTGATTTAATTTCCACCATTCATCCAATGAGTGATTAATTTATTTTTTCTTTCCTAGTTTATATTTTTGGTGTCGGCACTCATTAAATGAAGGATGAGTTTTTGAGGTCTAACAGATCACTCACCCAGTTTTCAGTAAGGTTATAAACCATAACAAATCTTTGACTTTGCTCGATTCGTAAGAATTCATATTGAATCCCCAAAACCTTTACTGAGTCATTCGAGAAAGGGGTTTTACTCTAGATTCGCTAGAAACTTAAAATCCAGGCTCCCACATTTAACTTACCCAGCATGGGTTGGCCGAGAATAACCAGCATCACGAGTAATTGAACCCAGTGTGGTCACCCACCAAGCACTAACCTCACTGGACGTTGCTTAACTTCAATTATCTCACGAGAATTTGTGCCATTGACGTTGATTAAAAGTTTTTTAAAGTGAAATAATATTTTGTCCATGTTATTAAAAAAAAAAAACAGAATGAGTATCCATTTAAAAAAGCGTGTTCGTACTGTGTCCTGCTAAATGACACGAATGTAGTTTCGTTATTAACAAAGGTTGTTTGTATTCTTTGCGGCGAACAGTCTTTCATATAATGAGTGGTGACAATTCTATGAGTACAACTTATTAGTATTTTATGTTGGTGCAATTTAAATTACACTTTCTAAAATCAAAAAAGAAACCTTTCCTAGAAATTAATTAAAAAACTCTTTTTTAAAAAAATTACTAACAACAAACTTAAATAATTCCTCCAAATTATTATCTAACTAAATAGGATGACATCCAGTGAAAAAACAGTTCGTTACACTAAGGAGATATGCTCCTACACAAGAAGTTCTGAAGTTATGTGTGCCGCGTTTTTTACATAATTTTTTGAACACTGAAAAGTGAATTATAAATAAAAGTAACAGAATCCTAGTTCAATAGTATAGTATACCTAAAACACGAAATTAGATTTGAGTAGCACCTACAGGTATTTCCAAGCGGGTGTATTTCTAAGCTTTCTAGGGATGATTTTTAAATTTGAATGTGTATCTGAAAATCGAGCAATGACAGTGGCTCACACATGTAAGTTAGGTGTGACAATAACGTCCGTCAAATGATTGATTTTAATTAATGCGACATTCTGGACGTTTTTTGATATTGGTGTTTACTGTGGCCAGCCTTGGTTGATCAATTAGATAAATTTCATGTCGGACGACCTCGTTTAAATCGTTTAGAATCCCTGGCTTGTAGGTACACATACAACTAAGACTGCAAACAGCCCCAGAAAAAAATTGAAAGATCAGGTGAAGCGGTGGCCAAGATAAATTTCCAAAACAAGAAATAGAAAAAGAGAGCTGCTACTTTAAACATGTGCATTCTACGCAAGTATATGATGTTCTGATAACCAATTTTCCATTGTAAATTAAATGTTATACAGATATGTTCGTTAAAATGGTCGTTATAAGTCTGTAAAATCAATATCCAAAACAAAAGAAATATGAACGTGTGTCAGTTATTTTTTTTTTTGAGTCACCCTGTATTACCGTTCTTGAGATAGAGCTTTGTGACTGACAGACGGATAGACTTTCTAAGCTTAGGGTTCCATTTTAGGGTTCAATACCTTTGAGGTACGGAGCGCTAAAAAATCTTCACACCCCTTAATACTTGGTGTGGTTGAGTAACTGACATCTTGGTCTGTACGTATCTGTTTTATTTACTAACCATCTAATCTGGGTTGATCTTACCACATCAAGTTAAATCAAGTTTAGCAAAGCATGAGGGCTTTGCAAACTCAAGGTAAATCAAGTTTTGCAAAGCTTAGGAGCTCAAATAATCGAATTTTGTTCGAGACGCAAAAATACTAATTCATGTGTACTTTTAATATGTTAGGTTTATACGGCAGTACTTTTAAGATATAAACATTAATCATATCGTTACGACCTACCTCGGCAGCACAGTGGTCTAGCGCTCGCCTGGTGAACAGGACGCGCGCTCAATCCACAGGAGAGAACGGATTGTTTCTTCGTTAATTTCAGTATTTAACCACTTAATAATAGAGCTCAAAGGGTTTGTGGAAAGCTAATCTTCCACTCAAAAATCTATTTTTTAAGGAAAATAATTCAATGTTAAAGCGTGGAAACCTTAAATTTAGCGCACAAGTCGTTGTGGTAAGATGGACTCTTGCTTAAAGTCAAGGGATTTGATCATTAATGTAGGTATACAATTTTATTTTTTTATGCTAAAATATTTTATTTTTTTCTGTTCTCTCAAATTTGATTTGAGGAGCACGGTATTTAAGTAAACAGATCTCTCTACCATCTAACATGAAGGGTAAAATTTGAACTTAGCTTTAGATTAAGAAATATATTATAGTTTTTGCATTTATTTATTTTTTCTTTAGAAAAAAGGTCAATTTATAGAATTTTATAGAAATTTAGTTTTTGGAGATAACGAGGTTTACCTATCTTCCTACACTACGATATATGTATGAATTGGAAGCATTTATATTTTCGAAAAACATTCGAAGTACTATAAATTGACTCAATACTATTTTCTTCGTTTCACTATTTTCATAAAGCAATGCAACATATCACTTATACTAACATTCCCCAAATCACTTACACATGATATTCTTAATGAAAAGAAATAATATCTCAGTAGCCTCTAAAATAACAGCTCTTAAGACAGCCTAAATTTGTTTTTCTTCTCACGCCATACTTTCTCTGTAGTCACATATATTTGTTATCTTTAGTGACATACATTTTTAGTCTCAGTACTTTTTTACGTAATTCGCTTTTGGTGCGGAAATTTTATATTGTCCACTATATATACTCGTATCTTGTTGTTAATTTTTTTTGGTTTAATATTTTCAATAATGACAAAGGTTCAATAGTGACAAAAGGAGTCGTTACTAAAATAGTATCCCCCTCAATTTTGGATATTTTACGCTTCAAGGTATGTAGATTGATTCAAAAAATCGAATTAAAAATAATCTTTCGTACGCCGTGAACAGCACTTTTGCCACTTAGCGTTGACCGAATTTGATGATATTTGGTATGTAGGTCCCATTTGGGTTCAAAAAGTTTCGGGAACAATTACGACCCAAAATGTGACCTTCATACCAAATTTCATAAAATTCTGTCAATGAAAAGTGCTGTTCACAGCCGACAAATGGTTTTTATATTCGATTTTTGGAATTAGCGAGTAAAATAATAAGTTTGCCTTTTTTTAGAGCGCGTGTCCCCAATACGAGTATTAATTTTGAAATTTGATTGTGACGGAATGTCAAAACAGAGAATATATTAGAGAACAAAAAATCAAATCAATTTTTTGTGCAAAAATGCGGATTAAGTTTAAGTACTGCAACACATGTTTAAAAAGTTCTGAGACGATATACATATTTTAAAATTAGCTGGGTCGATTTAGTAGTAGCGGTTATGTACTTAATTTTTTATTCTTACTATGTCTATATGAAAAACATGTTGACCCTTCATTACGCACAACTTGCACATATGAATAAAAACACATTTTGAAATGTGTTTTTATTCATATGTGCAGTCTTCACTTCTTATTGGTGAGAATTCAACCTATAGGAAGACATCTTCTGGGAGCCCTGACAGGACTTACCAATATACAAAAGATAGATTTGTTTTGAAAAATTAAAAATTTAATTTTTGGCTGTAATATTTTTTTTTTATAAAAATGTAAATTCATGTACCGTAAAATGGGGTGAGATAAACAAAACCTTAGATTACAATGATTCTTTTGTTCAGGATGTTTTGTTATTAATCTCTTTAGATGGTCGAGAATTAGAGAAGTACTAAAAAATACACCCTTAAAAAGAGAATCATTATTGTCTATCCCCCATTTTATTGTAATCAAGAATTATTAAGATTGACATGACTTTTTATCATTTCTTTGTCAATTTTACAGTAGTCCAGTTATCAGTTCTTAATGATTGGTCAATAATAAGAATATTTTACAAAGAAAATACTCTTAGTAATCGTCAGCGAATCTTTAATAATTGGTTTCTAAAAAAACTATAGAATCGACCATTAGAGTATGATGGCAAGTCCATAAATTTCTGCATGAATGCGAATCTCCTCTACCTTTCTTCGGTGTCCTAACGATCGTCACGACGACTTAAAGGCTTACCATCATAGTTCCAACAATACCCTTTTTTACCATTTTTTAAAATGGGTAGAACAGCTGAATTTAAAGGGAATACCGCTATATCAACAACCCTCCTTCGTTGCTGATAGATCAAAACATATCTTACATACAAAGAGCAATATAATGCTTCCGTAAGAAAATTTTCATGTTGGTTTTATAGCAAATAAAAATCTTTGCATGTGACATGAAGGGTTAGCATTGATTTCCTACGTCTGTAATACACAGCATTCTATGAGCACGCTTTAAATGTATCGTAATAAAATATTTTTTTTGGTACCTCTTTTTCATATTTGTTTTAGTGTTTACGTTTAATTTAGGATGTAAAAATATTGCCATTAAAATTATATGAGTAGAAATATATTCAAATCTGTTCTCATAGAGAAATAAATAAGAAATAGTATTTTGAAGAATTAATTAAATATGATATTTTTAAAAGAAAGGGTCTATTTAGATTTTTTTTTAAATAAAATTTGTTCATGCGATAAGGCTAATGGTAGAAATTCGGGCAGAAAATTGGGCTTTATAAATTTAAGATTTCTGGTTCTATGTAACTTACTATAAATTCATAAAAAATGAAACTCCTTAAGAGAACAAAGTATTGCACAAGGATTGAGTATAAGAAGATCCTTAAAATAATTTTCACATTTTCAATAAATTCATTTATTTTTTATTGATGAACATACGAGTAGTAAATTTGTTGGGTAGTGGAATATAACTGAACGCCATTGTTAGGTTTATCAAAATTTAAATTCGTAAAAGTTTGATTCATTGAAATATCACCTAGCGGAGAGAATTACTTGTTCACTGTTCAACTTTAATTTTTTTTTCGTACGAAAATATTTTTATTTATATAAAATCAACCATTTTTTGTACTATTATATTACCGGTAGTTGAACTTTTAAGAACTCAGCCCAATAGAAAAAGTAATGATGTAGGTATTCTATTAGAAATTTTTCATTTTTCTTAAAGAAAAATCTGATCGAGCCTGTATTTTAAAAATATTTTCTTTATTTTTAAATTGTCAAATGTCCTTTTTTCCAAACTTTAGGAATGATTTATTAAAAAGTATGTTTTGTTGAATTCAGTTCATTCAAATTATTACCAAAACGTGCATTTTTAATATTTTTTTTGTACTAAATGTCCGTTTCACTATTACTATCATTTGTTTATTTATTTTTCATGATTCCCTTTTTTCATTTCTTCACTATTACTTTATTAGTATATACCCTTTTCATTATTATATTTATTTAATTTGTTGCACAGGAGATTCTGTCGATTATCTTCTATTTTAAGTTCTTCCTGGTCTATCGAGCACGTTTTCATTTCAATTAATTTCTTCGTGCATAGGCGATGTATTATCTGTTAGTAAAATCAATTATTTGATTATTTTTAATTTGTTTTTCTGAGTGTGCGAAAAATGCCATTGTTTACTAATCAAAACTAATACCAGGTTCTAGAAAAAATGAGCCCATTAAAATATTTTTTTATAGGATAAGATAAAATTGCCAACATTGTAACTCCGTAGCTCTGACACGGGTCGTCTTTGTATGAAAAAACTTACAGGGTTCCATTTAAAGATCCCTAAGAGACATCCCTACCTTATCCCTTTAAGTGGCTTTTTTAGAAACTATATCTAATTTTACAATTTGAAGCCGAAAATTGAAAGTTAAAATGGGGCAGCTTTACGATCACCCTGTATATTGTTATGCCTGGATTTTTTGACATTTTTGGGTATGGGGTTGTTTTTTCTTGTTAACAAATTATTATTTGAAACTAGATTTTATTTCACATTCTCGTTTTGTTTTATTATTTTAATAATAAACCTTTGGAATTGTCACTAAAAAAGATCCCCCTCCGAATTATAATCGAATAAAAAAAAATCCGTTTGTCCGTCGTGAAGGGCACCTTTGCCACTTTAATAAAATATTGTATGTAGGTCCCAAATTTTGCGCCAAAACGTTCCGTCACTGTCGTTCACATGTAACGTTCTATACTAAAATTTTAGAATGGATAATTATATTAAGTGGCAAAAGTGTCCTTAACGGCGGGAGGTGTTCGGTAAGCAAGTTACTGGGAACGCCGTACGAAATGTTTTTTTAATCGATTTTAATGAATTCTATGTATTTTTTGGAAATGAAAAATATTAAATTTTGAGAGGTTTTTTTTCTGATTCAGGTGTTACATTGGCAGTGTTTTTTGAATGTGAATTTTATTTTTTGCATTATTAACATTTTTTGATTAAAAACTATGAACCTTTAAAGTTTTCTTTAATCGATTGAACAAATTGCGTTTTGTGATCTAATTAATTTTAAATTTATAATTATTTCATTTTTAATTTGGTTTCATTTGCATGCAGTAGTTTTCACTTTATGCACCGATGCACTCTTCTCACTATGTTAAATGCACTTTGTAAAAATATATATTCTAACTTTGTATGGTTGTTATCAGTATTCTACAAGCAGGTAATTTGAAAACTATTATTTATTTCTGTTGGTTGATCTGTAGTTAAATTCCAGACGTTAGAAATAGATGAGCAGAGACAGTGGGGTTTAAAAGAAACGAAATTTTCAATCTTACTTTTGAGGGTGTCTTTTTAATTATTTCAGGAAAATTTCCTAAATGGTCAGGAATTAGAAATATTTCTGACCTCAAATAAATTAAAGAATGCTAAAAAAAATGTAGATTTGATATGGTCGCCATTTTTATTTATTATTTTTGTTAACATTGTCATTTATATTTTTGTCTCTTTTTATATACGGTTCTTTCTGTTATCATACCGTTTTTTTTATCGTTTTTAGTAATTGATTTTGTTCTATAGTAATAGAAAGGTACAGTAGGGAAAAACGAGGTTTACCGTTTAAGCCCAATCTGAGCATACCCCACATAGATTACATATTACATGTTTGTCAACCTGTGTAGAACGTGGGGAGTAGTATTGGAAAAAATAATACACCTTATTTATACTTCCCGAGTAGGTCCTTTTACCCTTTGCGTTTTGGGGTGCCGTTAACATATTGTATATATTTCAAATTCATGGATAAAATCCTAGTGGTTGACTATGTTTGAAACCAAGCCCTATTTATTAATAGTTGGAGCGTCTTACAAATACACCACTAACCCAATAATTGGCTTGGTAAGCTGTTTAGAACGCGTTTGGGGTACTTGAGGTAGTGATGGATTAGTTGCGCAGTGATTCTACCCCACTGTTTCTATTTCAATTTAACATTTTATTTTAATCAAAAGTTTGTAAATATGTTTTAACCCTAAAAAAGAATGGGTAAAAGTGTATTACTCCCAAATTTTATGTCTAGTACATTTTATATTAAAAAAATATTATAATTTACTTTACAGACCTTTAACCTATTAACGCATTTAGATATTTTCTGTTTTTTTGTAGTCATTACATGTTTTTTTCTGTATTCCTGATGTAGGTAGGCCCTTTCACTACTGACAAAAATCGAATTGTTACTTTTGTGAACTTATTAGATTAAGTTAAAAGACTGCTGAAGTGTTTTTAATCACTTGTAATATTAAAAGGAAATTTTCAAAATATTGAAAAAATCGACCCCACCAAAAAATTGGTATAGTCTACTCATCTGATTTTCAGCCTTTTCTCATGCATGGTCCCCACCTTAAACATCCATGCGCAATAATCATTATGTTATTGCACCTCCTACTCACCCCACTCCAATTGTTTCCCTGGAGATTGATAAATTTAACACAATCTCCCTGATGTCTGGAAAAAACATTAGCTCTATTTCATTCCATAGACTCTTTGTTTGGTGCTTAAACATAGAAAGGAGACAATAAAATAATTCCTCATATGTAAATTCCCTCAAATTATCATCAGTTATAAGCAGGGGCGGACTGGAAGAAAAATACATGTAAAGTATGTGCGAGAAACGGGCCCACGGTTCATCGTGGACATTATTATGAAAGAAAAATACATGTAAAATATGTGTGAGAAAAAATATGTGGGGCCCTTCTTCCAATATGCCCGGTAGGCCCCCTGAAGCCCCAGTCCGTCCCTGGTTATAAGGTCTTAAATACGTTGCCTAACCTCTCTGGTTGGAGGAAATAGTATATACTAAGTAGGTTTCTGTATTATTATGGCATGTGCCTACTTAATGTGTATGACATGTACTACTTAGACATGTATGACATGTACCATCTTGTATTTTGTACTATTCCCGCCAACCACAGAGGTTGGAAAACGTTTTTACTTGCGTATTTCGTCTATACAAAATAATAAATAAATATTTTCCATCTACTTCAATCGAGAAATATACCACTTTTTGAATGGAGGAATTCACGCGTCACCTTTATTCCTGGTTTGGGGAATGTATATGTTTTACTTCTGTTGAGGGAATTCACCTCAGTGATATTTAACCTTTTGAGAAGAATTTACATCTGCCCTCCCCCTCATTCCTAGCATATATTTTTTTTTTTCATATCCGTGTACACTATTCAGGCACCTACCTGAATTTATCCACATTTTAATATAGTTATCTGCTTTATGAACCCGTTTTATGTATCGTTCACTGTTTACCTCCGCAAAATTAATCAACTCCCTCATCGAGCCTCCTTCTCGATAGCCCTTCCAGAAATCTCAAATCGCCCCCTTAGGGATTTTATATCGCTTCGTTGAGAATCACTCCCCTTATATACCCAAAGTATCAAGAGAATAAAGCAATAGGTTGCGTTTTTCTTTTTGTATAATTGGGAAATAGCTAATCGAGTGTATTTTTTGTATTTTCAGATATTACCTCACAATGTGGTAATAAAGGTAGACCTCGTACCTTAAGTCAAGGAAGTTGTTTGAGTGATCGTGGCTCAGAGGAAACGGAAATGTTACTTGTCCAAGTAAGTATTATGGAGGTATCTGAGTATCTCAGCCATAAACACAAAAGCCAAATAGAAACGGAAATGTTACTTGTCCAAGTAAGTATTATGGAGGTATCTGAGTATCTCAGCCATAAACAAATAGATATTACTTTGAACATCCATATTCTATGAATACAATCTAACTACCTGGGGCCATGTAATAATTATTTAATTCTAATTTCAGAATTCTCCCCTACATACTACCATGTACACCCCTGTACAAAATCCTACGACCTGTTTTACATTGACACAAGAAAGTCCTGTTTCAACTCCAATGTCTGGCAGAAAAAGTTCCCTAGATAGTAGGGTAAGTATATTAAATATTTGACTCTTTCACCGAACAAGGCGAACGTCTAGTTTTAACATCACGATTTTTCTTCTGTTTTTCTTTTTTTATCACGATGACTCTCGAACGTTCATCTGATGGACATTTCTTCTATTTATAGAATTAGCTGATTATAGCCTATTTAGACACCCAGGGAAAAATGGTAACCATTTGAAGTGGGAGGTCTACAATTCACACAATTACTAGTAGTCAGCTTGTGTCATTTTCCAATCGGACATATACAGCGAGGTTTTCTTTGAAATTTAGCGCGGGAAGAGTGTTGAAGAGTTGGAAATTTAAGGAAATACCATCTGTATAGGCTATTTCCACGTATTTCTCGGTTCAATCGTTGTAGAGGGTAAGTCAAAACATTTGACACACGGAGACGAACTTTTTTTTAGGTCTTTCCGAAAACTAATATCACATTATTTGAACTTGACACATATCTCTTGTTGCAGCTCCTGTATGAAACGATAAGCAATCCCCTGAGTCGTGGGGTACCTCGCCCCTCCTCTATGTTATTAATGAAGTTAGATGACTTTGATGACACCTCCAGTACGAAACTAAACGGTGCGGCGGCTGTGATTCCCATTGATATCGATGACAAGGTAAGACGTGGAAAAAGATTTTGGTTTATTATTTTCAATAATGAACCCTTGTAATCGTCACGAAAAAAATATCCCCCCTCACTAAATTTGATATTTTACGTTTCAAGGTGTATCCAAAAATCGAATAAAAAAAATTGTCTGTCCGGCACATTTTATATTCGATTTTTGCATTCTTCGTTTGCACCTTGAAATTAAAATAACAAATGTGCCACATTGTCAGAGTTTTTTAATATATTTTAAAGAGAAATGGTATTATTCATTGCCTTATCTTGAACTAAGATGAATTCTTTCACTTATGTCACTATCTCTGAGTAATATAAGCATTTTTTTTTTTAACTAACTATAATATCATTTTAATTAAACCCAATATCTTTATCTGGATGCCCAAAAATATGTTGGTAAAGTTTTAATTGAAAAATTGACCTTGAAATTAAAATAACTAAGAGTTTTTTAAATATATTTTAAAGAGAAAAGGTATTATTCATTGCCTTATCTTGAACTAAGATGAATTCTTTGACTTATGCACACTATCTCTGAGTAATATAAGCTTCTTTTTTTAACTAACTACAATATCATTTTAATTAAACCCAATATATTTATCTGGCTGCCCAAAAATATGTTGTAAAGTTTTAATTGAAAAATTGACCTTGAAATCAAAATAACTAAACAATGTGCCGCATTGTCAGAGTTTTTTTAATATATTTTAAAGAGAAAAGGTATTATTCATTGCCTTATCTTGAACTAAGATGAATTCTTTGACTTATGCACTATCTCTGAGTAATATTAGCAATTTTTTTAACTAACCACGATATCAATTAAACCCAATATCTTTATCTGGATGCCCAAAAATATGTTGTAAAGTTTAAATTGAAAAATTGACCTTGAAATTAAAATAACTAAGCAATGTGCGCATTTTTAGAGTTTTTTTTAATATATTTTAAAGAGAAATGGTATTATTCGTATAAATAAATTTAAAAAAAAAAAAATGGTTTGTAAAAACAGTTACCAAATCAGCCCTCTGTTGCTTCAGTTCAAATAAAATAGCTTCACCTAAAGGAAAGAGGAGCACGATTCCTAAGGGCTACTTACCGATGTTGATGGTGGAAACACTTAAAACTCTGATAGGTCGGTAAATGTTTGTTATATGACCATGATTAATGCCTCGGTAGCTCAGTGGTTAAGCACTCGCCTGGTAATCAGGAGAGTGTGGGTTCAATCCCCAGCAGAGACGGGATTTCTCATTAATTATTAAATTTGACAATCAAATACTCAATTTAATCACATGAAAATATTTCTCTAAGAGTTAGGTGGTAGAAAATGTCTCAGACATTAACCTCGCCTGGTGGTAACCTTCCACTCAGAGTCCATTTTTAAATGTTTATTTAATAAATATGAATTTTTTTTTTTTTTTTGCTCTCGTTTAGGTCAACTGAGGACACGAAGATTTTTTAAACTCTTTCATGATTAAGTTTTTCTTCTTTGCCAATAGGATTTCATTTTGGCAGAGTGTTCTTCTTTCCTTTGCTGAGTCCATTTACCAGCAGGACGGAATATAATATGAATTAATATTATAATGAATTATTAATCAACAAATGAATTTATAATATTAACAAAGGGTTTCTTGCACTTTCACAAGAATTAAACTCTAAGATAACTTTGAATAATAATAATATGCGTATATAATAAACCGCTCTATTATGATTCACTATGACGACTGGTTTGGTTTGCTCTGACAACAGCTAACAGGGAATATTTTGCTATTGTTATAGCCAGTGGTCACGGCACAAACACTTTGGGGGCGGGGGAGTAGAAGGAATTCTCAAATGTTTATAGTGTTCACATCATCGAACTGGCCTTATAAACACTAATCCATGTGTTCATTTCCGTGACACTGAATTTCATTGTTTTTCCTAACGCAAATAAAATTAACATTTATACTTTATTTCATTTTAGACGCCGGTTGCTCTACCATCCAGAAACATAGTTCCACCTGCTGTCACTATCACCCCAGCGTCTTCACTGGAGAATATTATCCGCAACAGCTTAATGCAAGAAGATTCCGACGACGAAAGTACGCCTCTAGTTAGTGACTTGTCCAGTCCTTTGTCAGATTCAAGTTCCAAGTTCAGGTGGGTTTGATATCTCTCGCTTCAAATGAGATAAGACCTCAGGGTAAATTATACGCGCGGCAAGAAGCTAATTAGAAAGTTCTGCTGATAATATGGACGGTCATTTTTTTACATTTACAATTTTATTACATTTGTTTTGACGTATCAAAATAAAGAGGAAGTAAACTATTTTAATTACAGACTAGATTAGCTAGCGTCAGTAGCACGTTGAATACACCAGTTCCTGTAAAATCACTGAAGTTAAGTGGTTTTACTTTGTGGATGAACATATGTTCTCAAACCTTCGTGATGCTGGCGGTTTCTATGGATTACTGAAAACATTAAAAGGTCACTTCTCTGGCCGTTCCCGGCCCAACCCAGGCTGGTTGAGGTCAATGTGGGTAGCTGGTTTGTAAGTTTCTAGTGAATAGGAAACCACCGTCTTGAATGACAAGGAGTAAGATATGTTTATAACCATAATATTCTCGACTTATTTTGACTGAGTCCGATGGTGATTCCGATGGGTGATAAAGAGTGTGGGGCAATTTCCTTCCATCCAATAAATGACCACGACTAAATAATGTTACATTTCAGGGGCGGAAATAATTTTGACGTTGAAGATTCTATAAGTTTACATTCTGAACCCAGAGAACTTCGTTATTCACATCACGAGTCAATGATTAGTTTGAAATCACCTGATTGGGAGCAACCGGAAACTACGGTTTGATAAATTAATTTGTTTCAAGGTCAGATCAGGTACAAGAGTCAATGATGACTTCCATAGACCTGTTCCATTAAATGCCTTCTTCTGCGAGAAAATTTGGCTTCCTATTATTGAATATATTTATTATTAATCATTATTTGTTAGTCAAATGAAATATTTGAGATTATTGTTTTCCTAGGTTCGATATCCAATTTGGTATTTTGCAGGTTTTAAATTATTAGAATTTCGACTACCTATTGCACTAACGGCATTTCGTTATATGGGGGTCCTTATTGATAGAATTTCGTGTTATCAAGTTTTAACACATGCGTAAGTAAGTTTTAAATGTTCACTTCCCAAACCTTGCTGGCGCATGTGGACAAAATAAAAAGGAAGGGGAAAAATGTTGTAACGAGGTAGCAAGTATGATAACTTCAAAATGTTAGTTATAAGTTTAGTACGTTTTCTTTTCATGTTATTCGAGGGAAAGAAAATGTAGATTTCTTTGTAATATTTGTTTGTAATGTGTGTCGATACTTGTATTAGGCCCGATCCTACCACGACGTGTTTCAGGGAGTTTCATCTAACACTGTGTCAGACTGTGTTAATACAATACCCAAACCCGAGTGTTTCAAAACTCGGCTTTTGGTAGGACCGGACCTTATTGTGACGAGTGAATGTTTTATGTTTGAATGTATTAATGTTTCATTTTCAAATCTGAATCTGATTTGGGACATATATTTTAAATTGTTTTAAATGAGCATCAAACACTCCGAGTTATTTTCATTGCGAGGTTATAACACAGAATTTATCTTTTGAGTAATTTTAAACAGAATAGTTAAAATATTTTGAATGCTATTTTACAATTTGTTAAAAATTGAGAAAACCTTAATTGTTAATTGTAACTTTAAAAAAAAGACTCAAAACATTTGTAAGAGATAGAGAAAGTTTGATGGGAATAAAAATAGACTCATAGTGTATAAATCCAAAATATTTGTAAGAGATAGAGAAAGTTTGATGGGAATGAATCCCCCAATAACGTAGAGTGGGTCCCCAAAAATGGTTGGAACTCAGAAATATCTAATTTTTTGGTCAAATTATTGCCAGATAGGATTTGACCCCTCCAACCTCGTATGCTCAGATCCCAGATATATTATCAGAAATAAAAATTGCAAATCGCTTTCTAGTACGACTAATTTTCCCATTTTTCGGATATACATCTCAAAATTTGTTACGCCATTATAATGTAACCAACTAATTGATGAGGAAATTTTAGTCAGTCACTTAGTTTTAATAAATAATTTAAGACATAGTTTGCATCACTATGATAAGAAAATATTAATAATAGCCAGCGCCTATGGCACGTTGAATACACCAGTTCCCGTTAGAGCAACGTAAAGGTTGTACCATGTGGGTGTCGCGCCCTCGTAATGCTGGCTTCTTTCCAACCCAACCCAGGCTGGGTGAGGTCAATGTGGGTAACTAGTTTGCAAGTTTCCAGCGAATGGAGGGTAAAACCCCCGTCTTGAATGACCAATAGATGTTAAAGAGACGTTAAGCCAAATTAAATATATATATATATTAATAATACGGAGTGGTCAGTGGTCATGTCACTAAAGACGCCTGGAGAAACAGCTTGTAACGAAATTTTCGTTTAATTTTTTTATAATAAATGAAAATAAAAGATAAATTTAGACGATTATTTTGATGTTTTCGTAGGTTTGATTTGCAACTGAAACATAGGAACAGTAACATTGCCTTTAACATGATATTAAATTTACCATCAGTATTTAGCTACTTGAAGATATCAGTATTTATTTTGTAAAAGTAATATATTTCATTTTGTTTTCTGTTAATTTTGAGGCTGGAAATAACTTGATAGTTTGATTTATCAGGGTGCTCGCTGGGAGTTTTCCAAGTAGAAAAACTCCAGGTCTCGAGCTTTAAAATTTTGCTTTTTGAGTTGTCTTCATTGCACCCGATTTGGTTCAATGTACCCTTCCCCGAAATGTAAATTGCATTTCTGTCCAATAAATTACCAAATTAATTTATCCCTTTATTCGTTACTTATCATCCTATGGTAGTTTAGTTCTTTTCATCTATATTCTTGTTTATTATTCCCCGCCTTCAATAAATTACCAAATTAATTTATCTCTTTTTTCGTTACTTATCATCCTATGGTAGTTTAGTTCTTTTAATCTATATTCTTATTTATTATTTCCCGCCTTCAATAAATTACCAAATTAATTTATCTCTTTATTCGTTACTTATGATCCTATGGTAGTTTCGTTCTTTTCATCTATATTCTTGTTTATTATTCCCCGCCTTCAATAAATTACCAAATTAATTTATCTCTTTATTCGTTACTTATCATCCTATGGTAGTTTAGTTCTTTTCATCTATATTCTTGTTTATTATTCCCCGCCTTCAATAAATTACCAAATTAATTTATCTCTTTATTCGTTACTTATCATCCTATGGTAGTTTAGTTCTTTTCATCT
>CM022879.1:8488074-8503389 GCA_012654025.1 Pachypsylla venusta | reverse complement strand
TTACAATTTACCTGCCCCCCCTTCCTACGCCCATGCGAACAGTCAAATTAGTGATCGGTGCGAGTTAAAACATAGACATCCATTTGTTTTTCAAAACATAGACCTCACTTCGCGTCTCCGGAGTAAGGTCAATAAATGCAATACTATTGTCACAGCCATGGAAGACCATCAACTTCAAGTTTTTTTTCAAAATGTTTCTAGCCTAGCGTCAAAAAAATGTACTATTTATGTAAACACTCAACAAAGAGGTATCTTCCATTAACCTTAACCTTACTTTCTTCTCATGGTCGTTTTTATCAAGAACTCAAGAAAGTGTTTTGATCAACGGTTTTGATTGATTGATTGATTACCTACTTTCCTCTTAATTATTTATTAATTTTGTAAGTAGGTACATATTTAAATTAATTTAACTGAAAAGTTCCTGTATTAAATAATTGTATCTTTATATTAATTATAAATAAGTACTTAAAAATCTTATAATTATTATTAGTACTTATTTCCATGATTTCCTTTGGATTTTGATTAAAATAGCAGATATTTAAAGTTAGTGCAAGTACTTCTATAAAAAAGTATCAACAAATCGTGTCAACGATTTTTTATCATGAAAGTTAACCCACATGCTTTCTCTTTCAAATACCATGGATTTCATTCAAGAAAAATTTAATGTTTTCAATTTTTTTCATTCTATATACGGTATGTATCAGAACACTCCTTTTCCCACGAGCTGTTTAAGTATTTTGCTCAAACTGTTTGCAACAAGCTCGAAATAATAATAATAAAAAAAACATCCATAAAGTCGAACCTGAAGATCTTTAGGAAAATATTTAAAACATTAGCCCACGACCCCTAAGGTAATGAATGGTGGGGATGTGCTTCTAACTTGAACGGTTCGTGAGAAAGAGATTGTAGCCGGGTGGTCTGAAACATTCTGTATATGGGCCCGATACTTGTAAAGTCAAAAACTTTTCTGAAATACACACGTAAAAATATTTACATACCTGGACTTCTGTTTCAACTAATGGAGGTGAAGGTGGTGGCCAAATGACTCTCCTTAACCCTGAAACACAACCAAAAAAATTGTTAATTATCTTAAGAGAGTATTTCCAACAGCAGTTTAAACTTTATTTAGGAAACTTGCTAATTTTCAACAGATTATGTAAACATTTCGATGGATTTTTTTTTCTACCACCTAACCCTAGGCGTAATAAAGAAAAGACTGACTCAGCTGGGGATTGAAGCCAAGCCCTTCTGTTTATCCAGCGTGACCACTGACTAAATTTTGTTACTTCGTTTTTTACTTTCCTTGTCGTATAAAAAGGAAAGTATTGTAATTATTATAAAAATAAAAAACCTGTCTTTATTTAACGTATTGATCCAGATTACAATGTTGAATATCATACAATAGAAAAACTTTCAAATTATTTTCTCTTTTGTAAAATTATTTTACAAAGATTATTTTCAATTCACCTTATTTGTTCAAAGCAGTCTAGATAAAGATATTTTGCGAGAAATACATGAAAACGTAATCTCGCAAAATATCAAAATAATAATATTAATGCTTCTAATATAAAATAGACTTGTTGCCAAGTAATGGTAATTGGAGACCCTCACAGGTCAGCGGGGAAGAAGGGGATTGGAGAAGTACCTCCGTTCACTCTGATATCAGATGCTCCGGGTTGGGCACCAGGTCGGGCAAGTGTCAACAGACGGGGAACGCGATTATCATCCTTCACTCTTGCGATGACATTATCCGGATTTTTGGCACGTACAAGGTGGTAACAGACAGAGACCTGCCTACACGTATTTGTTAAAAAATACCGGGTTTCTATCAGGTTGCACATGTGATGAAAGGCAGGTAACATTTTATAAAAATAGTTTCAGAAATATAGACGAAATTGCTGAATATGTCGAGGAAGATATATAGAACTACATTAAGCGTCTACCTAAAGTATAGCCTCCTCAACATTTGACCTTTGCTCAAATTTTCCTAGTCCTGAGTTTTCAAAAGGGTAGGGTAAATGTTGAATGGATTAAAATACTGGCATATAATTTTGTAAAATTCCAAATCTTCACTTGACTATAAAAAAAGTCAAGCGAAGATTTAGTGTTAAATCTACTACATTTTACAGGTATACATTTCTTCAAGTTTCGGAATATACTCTCCAGGTATTAATTTTTTTTTAAAAAATATGTCTTTTTTTCAGGAAGTGAAGAGAGAAATAGGGATCTATTATTTTCTGGCATTGAATTTTTCTCAAGAAATTGCAACTAATAGTATACGTAAGTTGTAATGTTTTCATATTTTAATTAGCTAACACGCAAACCACAAAAAATCTCTGAGGTTCGGGGAAACAACCAAAAAAGGTGACATAATTTTCGTGCAATTTCATATCAATAGGTTTTTTCGAATTTCGTTTGGTTAACCAAGTGTCATTTAAAACAAAACAAATACCTTGCAAATACGAAATACGGTAAAAGATGTAGCAAAGTGCCCCCCCCCCCCAAAAAAAACAAATCTACATTGTAAAAAATAATAGGTTCGGAGCTCAGAAAAAATATCAAATGTAATTTTCCCATTTTTCGGCCAATATCTCAAAATGAATAGTACTGCGGATTTTGAAAGGGACACCACTAGTGCCTCCCCAAATTCAAATCTTTGGATATCTCCGTCGCAGAGTGCACATCATTCTCGGCTTGCACCAAGGAGGTTCCGGGTTCGATTCCTGGACGGGTGGAAAATTTGATAACGGGTTTTTCAAATATTCTACTTGGTCTGGTTGTGTTTGAAGGTAACTCAGCCTCCTGAGGACAATTGAGTAGCTATGGTAATAGCGACAAGTACTAGCATTATAAGGAAATTGTTAAAGTTTAGTTATATTGGAGTGATTGTTGAGAATGCCTTGTAATGCTATAGCGCCCACAAACATTGTGACATAATAACACAAAGAATTATACATTTACATTTTTTACAAATTCAAATCTTAATAATAAAAGGAAAAAACTCACTCAGTTATAATGATCACCATGAGGCCTTGGGTGGCGTAATCATAATAGGTCCCAAAAACTAATCAGAACTTTTGGTTGGGTGGAAGAGAATTCCTCAGGAATTAACCCCGCCCTTTGAATTAACTTTTTTTTCTCTCTCTTTTCTTTCTTTCCTTTTTCTTCTTACTCTTTCTATCCTCTTCTTTCTATGTCTCTTTCTTGTTTGAAGTTAATTCAAGTGTATTAAAACAAAAAAAAAGAACTTAATACCAAGGTTCATCAGATAAAGCGTTCGGCTACTAGAGTTATCGTGGAACAACAGACGTTTAAAGGAAAATGTTTTTTTAAACTAAAATCTCACTACCTTCGATCAATAAACACAGAGTGATGATTAAAGCACAAAGTTTAGATCTATTAAAATATTCTTTTACAAAACAAACGAGAAATAAAATGAGATCAGACGACTTTTTGTTTTTGTTCCATCCAGAACATCAAATGTTACTTAGGTACAAAAATTAAAATTTTAACACTTACACAAATTATGTTTGATCACAGAAAATAATCTTAACAAAAATTAAATGTTGCATAAAATTGACAAAAATATCAAAGAAAAATGAAATTTTCGTCAACACAGCGTAAAATTAATTACACATGAAACTAAACACTATCTTTCAAAAAGTGCATCTCGAAAATTGCAAACCTTCTTCATTAATCCATAGAGGCGATCATTTTTAATTACAAAAATAAAAATAAAATGTTACTCAAATGATAAAAATAATTAAAATACGAGCAGCTTACCCTATCAAATGCTAAAATCCAAATGTGGCTGTGCTAGTCTTTTATCAAAATTTTGGCAGCGTATGATCCAATGTAAACTACGAAATTATTATTTTCAAAATTTATCAAGGACGCTTCATAAAAAGTGAGTGAGGCTTCATGATTTTTTTTTAAAGATTCTTTTCAAATTTATTTCCCTAAATTTATCGATTTTTTCCGTCAGTGTAACAAAAAATAGAATGGCATGTCTTCTTGTGACGCATATAACAACGTTATAGACATTGAGTGATCAATTTTACTGTGGGCGGATCCACTTTGCGATATTTTTGTCTATTTTTTATATAAATAACTACCTGATGCCCGCAACTTCTTATGAGTCTCATGGCTGAAAAAAATTGCCATAGCTGCAGATCCAATCTAAGATACGGTGAATTTTATCTAGCAAGGTTATAGACATTGTGTGACCAATTTTACTTTGGGCGGATCCACTTTGCGATATTTTTAACCATTTTTTATATAAATAGCTACCTGATGCCCGCAACTTCTTATGAGTCCCGTGGCTGAAAGAAAATTGCCATAGCTGGCAGATCCGTTTTAGGATACGGTGAATTTTATTCTAATATATAAAATTCTCGTGTCACGGTGTTTTTTACCATACTCCTCCAAAACGGCTTAAACGATTTTAATAAAATTTTGTATGTACATTCGGTAGGTCTGCGAATAGGTTTTTATCTATAATTTAATAGAATTGAACAACAAGTTTGTTGGGTAGGACGTGTTGGGAGTAGTATTGGGNAAAAAAAAAAAAAAAATGCATGTTGAATTCTGCGCAAGGTTAGGCTGGGTCGCAGAACCTAGCCTAAACACAGCAGACTTCAACACCCATTTTTTTTTGGAACCTAGCCCAATATTACTCCCAACACGTTGTACACAGTTTAACAACCTGTTACTACTCCCCATCTTCTCAGTTAGTTATTTTCCTAAAATTTTTAGGAGGGCAATTTTTGATATCTTGTACTGTTTTGGATGTGTAATTGTACCGCCAAAAACTAATGTTCTTGTAGCGATAGCTTGAACTTTTGATTTTTCTTTCTTTATACCAATTGAGCTTTGCGTTTTATAAAAATTGATTTGGACTTTTTTTTATATATATTTTTCCAATTTCGTACTTTCAATCCAACTCTAATTTAAAATTAGTAAAATATGCTAATAATTTGCTGGTTGCATTATTTGGACTGAAGATAAATAATAATATACCTTAATTCTGCTGCCCGAATAGGAATAAAAAGTCATATGCGGGACTTTTTAGCGTGCTACTATTACGTGTCAAATATTTCAAATTTATGAGGTTATAAGTTTTGCCAAACTGATAGCGGTCAACGAGTTTTTAAACTTGAATCTAGAGCAATTGATTTTGTAAGGAACACCATTAAAACAAAAAGCAACAACAACATGACTATGCCGCTCATTCGCAGGGCAGAAAATCGAAAAAATTTCCTTCCGAGAATAAAAAGGTGCACGCTATCTAAGTACGTGGATTCCTTTCCTTACTACTAGAAGGAAAAAACATCCTTCCAAATCTTCCCTGACATGGCAAGTAGATTCCTTTCCTTACTACTAGAAGGAAAAAAAAAACATCTTCCCAAATGTCATGTTCCCTGACATGACAAGTAGATTCCTTTCCTTACTACTAGAAGAAAAAAAAACATCTTCCCAAATGTTCCCTGACATGACAAGTAGATTCCTTTCCTTACTACTAGAAGGAAAAAAAAACATCTTCCCAAATGTTCCCTTATTTGACAAGTGGATTCTCTTCCTTACTACTAGAAGGAAAAAACCATCTTCCCAAATGTTCCCTGACAGGACAAGTGAATTCCTTTCCTTACTACTATAAGGAAAATTTTATTGTATCAGGATTTTTAGTGCACATTTTTTATAATAAAATTATTCCTATATGTTATAAGCTTACGATATACAGTAATGAGTTCATAAAGTATCCCTCTTCTTTACCTTTGGAGGCTCAGCCTAGATACTTGATATTTTGCTTGCGGGTATAACTTAAGGTCTATTTTTTTTCTAGGCGCCTTCTAAAGATTTTATTTCCTTCTAAAGATTCTATTTCCAATCTTGTGTCGAAAAGGGCGGATAGAGTTGAATTCGAACCAACAGCCTTTTGTTTAGGAATTCACCGCCTCAACCAACTGGGCTACTAAGGCTGTTTCATGCTATTGAGGCTGTTTAACATATGATGTTAAAATGCAGGTGCATTCGGGGAAGGCTTGGGAATCCCAACATCAAAATCTTAAATAAATGACCACTTTAGAATTTTTTACACTTTTATTAAACATTTTTTTAGCGAAAATAAGACATCTTTATCTTTTACCAAAACAAAATGGCGGTCACTTAAAGTTGAAATTTGAAGTCCTCCCTCCATGAAGGTGCCTTAGCATTTTACTATATCATAAAAAAATCTAGTCCTGAATTTATGACCGTAACAAAAATTTCATTTTTTATATAGAGGGCCGTTCAAAAGTTAAGAGGGAGGGGGAGAGACTTCATGAACGCACTCTGTAACATTTACCTCATAATTTTACTACTTTTCAAAGCGCTTGCTTGGTAATCAGTGGGTTGAATCAGTTCTAGTGTCCGTCTAACCCTGATACCAGACCAGCTCATATCATAAATGACTTGTTAACATGTCGTTGAAATGGTTATTTGTGTGATATGTGACGCACTTTCAAATGATAAAACACATTTTGTGCAACATAAATTTAATTGCAGCCATCAATTTTGAGTATTTTTTTAGTTTTCTTGTCCTCGTAGACTGTGATATTGCCAAAGAGGTGGTGATGACAGATGAATTCTTAGATGTTAAATTCTTAGTTACAATGCTGACGTTTGATTTTTTTATTTGGAGCATGAAAAAAATCATGTTTTTCCTCGCTTGTACGATAAAAATGTATGAATCGGTTCCATTGTATCCCGAAAATTCTCAAAAAAAATATTGACTCACTGAAGCCCAATATTTTTTTGGAAAAAATTACGAAACAGAAATGGAGTGTTTCTTAATAATTCATACTGTATTTATTTAAATGGGACAATCTCGTTTAAAATTTTGATCAGGGTTGTATTTGGGGTCTTCTCCCTATTTTGCGAGCAGTTTTCGTAAGTTTCTTGCGAATGAAGTGTAAAACTTCCGTCTCGAATGGCCAATAAATGTTGAAGGGATGTTAACAGGGCCACCAAGAGAAAATCCGGGCCCGGGACTGAATAGTTACGGGTCTCTATATAAAAGTCCATGAATCTTCAAAAGCAAATAACCTAAACACTAGATATAATATAAACTACTGTTGTTAAATTACTATCCATGATGTATAATATAAACTAATGATGTTAAATTACTTCTATTAATAACAAACCATGATCAATGAATCAAATCAACCAAGTTTTAAACTGTATGATCTAGGTAATCGAGGTGGTAAAAGTTTCGCCTTGGAATTCCGGGCCCCTCCGAAAACCCCGCCCCGTGGGGATTCCCCCCATTCCCCCCTCCTTGGTGGGCCTGTAACTTAAGCACCCCAAAAATATATACTTCAATTTTTGAAATGAAGCCTTAGTTAGCCTAACATAGGAAAAGTATGTCCAATAAAAAAAGAAGATAAACTTTTATAGACATTTACAATTTGTTGGCAAAACATTAGAATAAGGTGAGGGAAACTTCTCCGGCTCGCGGTAGACCTTATTTTGAAGATCAAACTATAGCCAGGGCCGGCTGTACCATATAGGCGAACTAGGCAACCGCCTAGGGAGGCAAAATCAAAATGGAATTTTATTTTCAGCGAAATATGAAAAAAAATGTATATGTGTAATGACTCTAATTTTTTAAATGTATAGTGACTTAATTTTATGTTACATTCTTGAGTGAAAAATTCTAATTAAAATTGGTCGGATTTAAGAAAAAGGTTTAGTGTCCATTATTTCTGTTGTAAATATATATGACTCCTGAATTGTTCAATATTAACCAGAGGAAAATTCATGGCCAGATTTTGATTGAAATTTGTGCAAAAATCATGAATTTCACTACTAGGAGGGATAACTATTCAGTATTATCATTAAAAATATGAATATGAGTACTTTTACAATTTATATTAATTAACGAACAAATTAAATATTATATTCAGGGGGCGGCAAAATTCATTTTACCTAGGGCGGCAAATTCTCTTGAGCCGACCCTGACTATAGCACATATTTTTAATGAACTATATACATACGTCTCACTTCCTTAGGTACTATGGTAGCCTGTTAGATAGGAACCCCTTTTCATCAATCAGCTGTCCTGATAATTCTGCATGAGATTCAAGTGACCCAAAAACCTTTGACAAATTCAGAGCGGAATTCCAGATCATATTCACTCACTTTTTTTTTGTTCAGGAAGAAGCTGCGTTAATACAATTAGGTCACAGACGAAAAATCTGTGAAGGCTTATCATTAAGGCCACAAACACTTCCCTTATTATGTCACGCAGATGTCATTCTAAGTCATCTTCATAAATTTGTAAAAATTCTAAAATTTAAGAATTACAACTCTCTGATATACGTACACTTCATGTTGGGTGAACGTATTATATTTAATGGGTGGGAGTCAGTAATTATTTTTGAATCTATCAAAATCCAACTAATGTCACTTCCTCATATACAGGGTATTTCACACTTCCCGGCCACTATCATTTTCTCCCGAACCGTTCAAGCCAGAAGCTAGAAATGAAAAAAAAAAATGTATAATGTTTACCCTGAGGTAGTTTTCAGGAAACTATTTTAAACACCCAAACACATTCCCTAAGGGGGAGGGTGCATGGTTTTTTTCTTCTTAGGCACTTTCATGATTAGGACCTTACTTTCTTATTTATATAAAATCTCTAAAATGCAAAAGTCGAAAATTAAAAAAAAAAAAAAAAATCTTTCCTTAAACAAAAAAACTTATTTATATAAAAATATGTCTTCGTGGGGGGCCATTCTCGAACATTTTTAGATATCTCTTACCGTTTGGGCTCTGTAATACTGAAATAGTAGGTACCTCTAAAAAGCGTCGTGTTGAAGATAACTCGCTTCTCCGGAACTTTCCATTGTTTTATTTCTTATTTCGTACTTAAATTGTAAGAGGAATCGGTATTCCAAAGTTTAATTTTTTACGTTTAGGCATAGAGTATACTATCCGTCATTCAATCAGTATTCCAATTGGGCTTTGCATTTTATAAGTAGGTATACCTACAGGGTGTCTAAAATCCGGAGTGGCCATCAATATCTTGAGAACGGTTTTGATTTTGGGAAAACGCTAACAGAATTGTTTCTCATTCCGAAGAGGATTTTTTTTTTGGTGGTTTTAAAATTTTGGGCACTATCAGAAATTCCAAAGAAGATTTTTTTTTCTAGTGGTTTTCAAATTGAGCACTTTCAGAAAAGGCCAAACGGGGTCAACTTTGAAGTCTTATATGGAACCATCTCATTTGTCAACTTCATCTGGGAATATCTCCAAACCTATTTTAGACAAGTAAATCTCAAAGTACATTTATTTTCTTGTACTTTCCAAAAATCTATTACAAAAGAGGCAATTCCGTATGTGATAAAGTTGACCTCCTGGGTCTTCCCCTGTTAGGCTCAACGTTTGAAAACAACAGGAACAAGTATCCTTTGCATATTGGAAACACGTGTTCTCGCGTTTCTGAAATTTAAAACCGTTCTCAACATACTGAGCTACATAAGACGCCTCCGTGACAGAGCGCGCATCACACTCGGCTTGCACCAAGGAGATTCCGGGTTCGATTCCGGGACAAGTCTAAAAATTTGATAAAGGTTTTTTTTCAAATTTCCTACTTGGTCTGGTTGTGATAGGGGGTAACTCAGCCTCCTGAGAAGTTGAGTAGCTATGGTAATAGCGTGTATTACCATAGCTACTCAATGGCAGCTGTGGTAGCATTATAAGATAATTGTTAAAGTGTAGATTCGGCTTAGTGATATTAGAGTAATTATTGAGAATACCTTGTAATGCTATGATGCCCACTAAAATTGTGACATAATAACACAAAAAACATACATTTACATATTGAGCTCCATTTCTTTTTATGAATTCATTACACGGCCGCGGCTTGTATTCTAACACAAATTATTGGGGTGAAATAAGTTACGCTCAGATCTCCATGTTAAATCGCATATTGAACAACAGAAGGTTAAGTTAAATATAGACTTAACCTGGAAGCAGACGATCCCAGTGTAATCTTGAGAACATGATATCCATTGTTTGTGAGTAACCAAACGGAACGATAGATTCCCAAGACGAATTTGCCGAGCAGGGAGTACAGAGTTAGTTTTAAGAATAGGATTGGCACCAATTTTAAAATTAGCAGATGGAAGTCAAGCAAACTAAATCCTATTTAAGTTAGAGCGAAAGTCCTGTTGTTGTTGTATAAGTGGAAAACATGTGTTATTTCAAGTTTAACATATCATGGTTGAAATAATTTTGAGCGCGGAAAGGACATTCCTTTAAGTCAGGGGTTCCCAAACTGGGGGGCGTGAGACAGGTTGAATCATTATCAGTTAGTTGAAATATATGTACACAACTTTTTTACAAAGGTAATTTTATTGAACATGATGTTCAGAAAATTTGAATGAGATTTGATTCAGCAACACCTATTCTTATTAATAATTTATAATGTAAAGGGGGGGGGGGGCTTTTATTTCAAGAAAAGGGGGCGCGGCACCAAAAAGTTTGGGAAACCCTGCTTTAAGCCGCTTGGTGAAGCTGGTTGTTGTTGTAACGGTCCCCTAAAATCAACTGTTCCTCCATTTCTACATTCAAGTTTGGAAAAATGGTAGTAACAGGTTAATATGAGGTTACCAAAAATGGTTTGTTGGCTCTTGGCTGAAATTGTCACGGTATGCGTTCCATGTGCGTAGAACCAGTAACATATTATTCAGGTAGCGAGAAAATACCTCTTGTTGGCTAATGCCTCGTCGATTTTAACATAAATTGTAACAAAAAAATTAAATGTATATTTCTTTGTGTTATTATGTCTCAATGTGTGTGGGAATCATAGCATTACAAGGTATTTTTTAAACATTCACTCCAATATCACTAAGCCTAAGCTACATTTTAACAATTTTTACCTGATAATGCTACCACTTGACCGTATTGTTTGGGGGTATTAGTTACCCCCACACACAACCAGACCAAGTTGAGAATTCGAAAAAACCTTTACCAAATTTTCGACCCGTCCAGGAATCGAACCCAGAACCTCCTTGGTGCAAGCCGAGTGTGATGCACACTATACCACGGAGACGAACATAAATTTATGTTCGTCTGCGTTATCTTATGGTTTGAGATTTTCGGGTGTTTCCTTTCTAACTGCCTAATAGGAGTTAACACGGAATTTTGGTGATTAACGTCGCCTAGTTTCACTCAAGAGTCATAGCCATCCAAACATAACATAGCCTTCCATACATTTATTTTTTGATTTGAATGGACTCGGAAATTTGATTGGTCCTCAGATTTTACACATATTTGATTGGTCTTAAGATACACAAATTTCAGTTAAATTGAAGATTCATGTATTTGACAAAACTCCAAAACCTTTCTATGATAAAGCCACCAAGAGAGTTTTGTTTAACATTTTAAAAGAAAACATGAATCCCACATCATGAAGATTTTATTTTTCATTTTGTCAAAAATTAATTAATTTTAATTTGATTTGGAGAACGGTGTAGCGAAAAGTCATTTTGTGAGAGACGAGAAATAAAAGGTTAATGCGGAAAATTCTTTTGTTTTGAGTGAAATTTATGATGATTGTTGTTTGTTTTTGATATCTTTTGACGTCATTACGTGAACTGCCAAGGTACATACGAGTATCTGTATTCGAACATTCAATTTTGGTTCCGTTCATAACATGCATACTATCTTTCTGATTTTTTTTTTTTTTTTTTTGCTTAATGTCTCTTTAACATCAGTTGGTCTTTCGGGGGTTTTGACCCTACCCAAACCCCCCACTTTACTTCATTGACAACTTTGTCATAGACGCTGGCTATTTACCTAATTTTGTTCATGAAATTATAATTACGAGTATAATGAACCATTAAAATCGACTACGAAAAAAAAGAGATGTACCTAATTCGTTTTTAATTTTTAGTTGAGAAATTGTCTTTTTTGATTTCAATTCCCTTTCTTTTTGGCTGAACGTTTCTTTAACATCTATTAATAACATAGATGTTAAAGAAACTTAATAACATAGATGTTAAATGTTAAAGAAAATTTCTCAGACAAACATAAAATATCAAATTTTGGGGTGCAGGTTATATTTTTTCGTGGTCGATTCATAGGTTCATCATTTAAAATAGAAAATTCATATTTGTCTCGTCAGCCAAGGGAATTTCTTCTCTTTTTTCATCTTCTCGTCAAAACAAAGATTACATTCCTAAACAAATTCTATTGATACATCAAACTATTTTGGCACCAGCTCAAAGTTAGGCCTATCTGTTCTATCAAAAAAAAAAAAAAAAAAAAAAAAAAAAAAAAAAAAAAAAAAANCTTAATGGACCGTGTAATTGTGTTTGAACGTTTCGTTTATGGGCAATTATTGTTAAATACCTTTCATATTTTGAGTGATCTTGACCATAAAAAATGTTTATTTGTTTATGTTCACATATTAAACAAATAAAAGGGCTCTCTTTATTTATTTTGAGGGGCTATCTGCTTTAAGGTGTTCGCACAGAGAATTTACCTGTCTTATTGCATAGCACATAGCTTTGTTCTTTTGGGTCCGTATACACATGTCCGTAGATACCTAATTGGGGTGAGGTCAGGGCCGGATTAACCTTCCGCGGGGTTCGTAACACATTCACGGAGCGGGCCCCCTCCACCCCCCGCCGGCGCTGTCTAAGTAGTCTACTTTTGGTAGACTTCTTAGAGCCAGTACAAAAATTTATTATCCTTTGGCCTTTTGGTCTAGTACCTACAGCTGGTAGATAAAAGTAAAAATAAATTTTGAGTATACCAACATCGATAAAACATGGTTACCGCTCATACTAAAAAAACAATTTGCTTATGTTGCAATACTCGTTTCATTATTATGTTCCTAGATAGTAGGTACCTACTTCTACTTTCCTAAACTAGATTTTACTACATACTTTGTCAACCCAGAAATGTCGAAATATCTAGTGTTAGTTGTCAAAGCGCGGGGCCCGTAGCACGTGCTACAAGTGCTACTATTGTAGCACTTGTATCCGGCGCTGGGTGAGGTCATATTAGTTATTCAATGGCGCCACTTATCACAGGATTTGTAAAATGGGGTGATAAAAACAAAAAAATTCTCTACATCAACGGTTCTCAACCTTTTGTACATCTTGAATAGCCAGATCTATTCCTGTGTACCCCGCCCTACAGCCCTACACCTTACCAAAAATAATTTGTACCCATTTAAGTGCACATTCGGTATTACTTGTTTATGCAAAGCTAGCTGATATCCAAGGCCGTACCCAAGATTTTTTTCGGGGGGGGGGGGTCCTAANGAGCGAGGCATTGACAGCCAAGCCAGGACTGAAAATGATTATCATGGAAGGTAGTGTTGTTTTTGTTGTTGCCGCTGTTGTTGTTGTTGATGTTTTTTTTTTTGTTTGTTTGTTATTGTTGCTGTTGTTTTTTGTTATTGTTTCTGTTGTTGCTGTAGTTGTTTTTGTTGGTGTTTCTGCTGTTGTTGTTGCTTTTGTTGTTGTTTTTATTATAGGTCACGTGCAAAGTAGAGTATTTTCATTAAAAAAAAAGATTGAAATTTCGGGAGGGGGGGTCTGGGCCCCCCGGACAGCCCCCGTTTTCTTGCCCAACCCTAGGCTGGGTGAGGTCAATGTGGGTAGCTGGTTTGCAAGTTTCCAGCGAATGGAGGGTGAAACCCCCGTCTTGAATGACCAATAGATGTTAAAGAGACGTTAAACCAAAGAAATAAATAAAAAACTAAAACTAAAAAAAAAAAATAAAAAAAATTTTTTTTAGCCGGTATTATAAGCCCATGTGTTAGCCATGTGTCACATTGGCAGAGATTTCGGCAAACATACTGAAAGTCAACTACGAGTATGTTCCAACCTAACACATTTTAATTTCCTAGGTTAACCACCCACAGCATAACAATTTATGGAGAAATCGAAAAAATGATTTCATGAACTAGATAGATAATTTTTGTAAAGTAGGTACAAACAGTTTGTATGTTGGTAACAAAAAATGTAGGTAGGTAGTACTTGTACATAAATAATATATATTATTATTAATAGATGGAAAATTTTGCCAATTTTTTTTTTTAAACTAATTATGAATTATGAGCGAAAAGTAGGTAAAGATTAGCATTTTGTAAAATGAATATTAATATATGATCATTATTAATATCTAGGTGACACACTTATAATGAATTGTATGCATCTAGCACAGATTACAGTGTGGGCGACGAACGACGAGGGAAAATGCTAGCCACGGTAAGCCACATTTTCTATGTTTTTTTAAATAATACTGTTACAATGTGGCACTGTGCAATGTTTTTTTTTTTTTTTTTTTTTTTTTTTTTTTTTTTTTTTTTTTTTTTTNTTCGATACGGGGGTTTCACCCTCCATTCGCTGGAAACCTGCGAACGAGCTACCACCATTGACCTCACCCAGCCTGGGTTGGGAAGGAAAAATAGCCAGCATCACGAGGGCGCGAACCCACGACGAACACCCACATGGTACAACCCCGCTGGACGTTGCTTAATGTCAGTGATCGAACATGAACTGGTGTATTCAACGAGCCATAGATGCTGGGCTGTTGTGCAATGTTTAATTTTGGTAAAATAGTGACAGTGTCGGCGGAGGCGCCCCAAAAATTAAAGGCTTAAAACGATTAAAATATTTTTTTTTTTTGAAGGCCCCTTCGTTTAAAAAAATCTTCCCTGAAGAGAATTAGCAGGGCACCTGATGGACCCAAAGTATAGTCATTTGGTGCGGGGTGGCCCCAATATGACTTGCGCCGCCAAAGTGTTTTATCTCTATATATAGCTATAGATCCTTATCGTGGTAACATCACTACGTAACCACGATAATGGAGCCCCGGATATTTTTTAGTACCAAGAGGGGCCCTTTGTGTTTAGGTTTCGTTGTCACCTTTTAGGTACGGAACCCTAAACACGATTTTTCTATCTATTTCCAGGTTTTATATTAATAAGTACATTTTATTGACAATCTACGATGGCAGTATATTGAAAGTTTTAAATTAAAAAGAAAAAGCGGGAAAGAAACTACATGTGGTACTTCCGAGGTTCATCTTCGGCTAATAATCGAAGTACCGCTAAGTTCAATAAGTACATTTTATTGACAATATAGTATGACAGTATATTGAAAGTTTTAAATTAAAAAGCAAAAGCGAAAAAGAAATTGCATTTGGTACTTACGAGGTTCATCTTCGGCTAATAATCGAAGTACCGCTGAGTTCAATAAGTACATTTTATTGACAATATAGTATGACAGTATATTGAAAGTTTTAAATTAAAAA
>CM022879.1:8457408-8476309 GCA_012654025.1 Pachypsylla venusta | reverse complement strand
AAAAAAAAAAAAAAAAAAAAAAAAAAAAAAAAAAAAAAAAAAAAAAAAAAGAGCTTCAAAGTGGGTTAGGATGTCACCATCACGGGAATGTGTTTTTCTTCTACAAATCAGGCCATGACGAATATGTTTAGTTCGTATAATCCCGAACATCTAAAATCAAATTTGTGCGAAAAAATATCCACATTTGTGACCCTTTTGTATGAAAGAGTGAGCACATATCATTATATCACTATGGTTTTGGAACTAGGGAGGAGTGTCTGACAACTCTTTGAACATTTTTAACCAATTTTAACCCAATTAGAGACGTTAGGAAACGTTTGTACGGCCATGCCTCTATTGCATATGTACCGTCCATCATGGACGGTACATACGCAATAAAAAGCGAGTTTATTATTTTTTTTTTTTTTGAAAAACACAAGTTTTTGTTGCCAGACACTCCTTCCCGGTTCCAGACCCATATCACTTTGATGTATTCATCACACAAATTGGATGTGTGTGCAAATTAAAAAGAAATATTTACTCAGAAAATTTTAATTTAAAATGGTTATTCACAAGTGTCATAGAGCACACGATCTCATATTTAATAATAGAAAATATGTATAGGTGCTCGCAGATACCCGCATACTTACTCAGCTTATTGCATAGCACACATTTTTGGATATACAGTGTGTTCATAAAGTCACCCCCTCCCCCAAAACTTTCTGACGGCTCAATCTAAAAACAAGTGTCTAGGTTGTTTTACAATTATTATAGATTTATATAACAATAAGGTGTTGTTTTTGTGTGATATTCGTGTGTTTAGAGGTAGGCCAATTGTGCTTCGGCTTTTCCTTCCGGAGTAAATTGTGCATAGAGGATTACGAAATAAGTATTCATGCACGAAAAGTACAGAATATATCAAAAACAAAGTTTACTTTGTGGGCATAGAAATATAAAATAACAGATCCCCCGTCCCATAAGAGGCGGATAGGTTCAAAGATGTTTTGTTTTGCTTAACGTCTCTAACATCTATTGGTCATTCAAAACAGGGGGTTTACCCTCCATTCGCTGGAACCTTGCAAACCAGCTACCCACATTGACCTCACCCAGTCTGGGTTGGGCCGGAAAAATAGCCAGCATCACGAGGGCGCAAACCAACATGGAACAACCTCGCTGAAGGTTGCTTATCTACAGTGATCAAACAGGAACTGTTGTATTCAACGTGCCATAGACACTGGCTTCAAAGATGTTTGATAGACGATAATAATATCTTCTAAACTCTGAACTAATTTCAAATCGCTATTCTTTCATATCCTGACCACAACTTTTGCTATGACCATTTTGTAAAAGTAAATCGGACGATCAAGTTGGTATAATTTGATAGCAAATGATCCCCTAAACATTGCGCCTCATGTTAAACTTTGGGTTCTACGTGAACCCAGATTTGCCAGCGTCTATGGCACGTTGAATACAACAGGTCCCGGTAGAACACCAAATTTAAGCAACGAGATTGTACTTGATGGGTATGAGGTATCCACGTAGGTTCGCGCTCTCACTCGTGATGCTGGCTATTCCTAGTTAACCCAGACTGGGTGAGGTCAATGAGGGTAGCTTGTTTTTAAGTCTCCATCGAATGGATAATAAAACCCTCGTCTCAAATAACCATTAGATGTAAAAGGGACGTTAAACAAAAAAAAACTTGTTTTGAAAAAAAAAAATTAAAAAAAAAACCTCGACATCATTATCAAAAGTTGGTCCCAATTAGTTCGGACACCGTACTTACATTCTTCTTTTGGTGACACTTTTGTATGAAAGAGTGAGCAGATATATATTTCTCACTGTGATGTATTAATCACACAAATTGGCAATTACTACATAAATAATGAGTGTACAATTGAAAAATAAATATTTACTCAGAAGAATTAAATTTTTGAAATGGTTATTCACAACTGGCATAGTGCACACGATCTCATATTTAATAATAGAAAATATGTATAGGTGCTCGCAGATACCCGCATACTTACATATCTTATTACATAGCAACCCTTTCTTAACTTTTGAACGGTTCAACTCAGAAACTTCAAATGTTGCTTACGGTCATATTTTATGTTCATGTGCTAAAATGCAAGAGCACGCCAAATTCAAAATCTTAAAAGAAATTAGCAAATTTTCAGTTTGATTTTCTAACATCTTCAGTAAAACATTTTTTACATCTTTATCTTTTACCACTGCGTCCACTTAAATTTAAAAAAAAATGCGTCCACTTAAATTTGAATTTTAGAAATTGATTTCTTGCGGAGCGGTAAGTGATAAAAAAAATCTGTTTGCCCTGATTGACTGACTTCTTTTAATTTAAGCTTTCGAATGATATGGCATTCGATATGATCCAAATAAAACGCCGGCTCAACTTTTTTATTTCTGCTAGTTAACTGTAAAAAGTGAAGTCTAAATTTTACTCGAAGATTTTTCTTTAACCGTCTGTTTGATAACACTACAAAAACTATCGAATGTCTTGTTCGAAATTTATATTACATTCATAGAATTATCTTTTAACACATCTTTATCCTGCATGTCAGACTCCAGATTTTCTTTTTTCCACACTCTTTTGATTATTTGCTAAGACCATTGACTCTTGCTCCGGTGATTGTGTGTTCGAATCCCGTCCGGAGCAAAAATTTTCTGATCGAGATATCTCGTTTCCGGAATGGTATGGGTGTAAAAAGGAAAGCCCTGATGAAGTAATGCGAATCTACAATCATAACTTGAATCTGATAAATATTTTAATTTTTTTCAGTTGCATTGACAATGTCGTCATTTGACACAAGTTCATCGTGTTGTGACAGTGAGACAGACACTCCCCGCTATCGCACGAGTGGCGAAGTTTCTTTTAGTTACATTTCATTTCCAGATTGGGATCAGACTACTTTGAGTAAGTTTTTTTTAAGTGCAGTGTGGTTCATTTTGTTTGAAAATGAACCACGTTTGATGTGGTTCATTCTCCGAAACTGTTTGGAATACAAAAAATTTATTCTCACCAATATGTTTTATATTTCATAATTCATTGTTACGATTCGATTCAGCATGACATGTACCTTTGGAGAGGAAAATTTCCCAACACTGAAGGAAAAAAAATAAAAAATAAATAAAATGAATACTCAATTGAATGTAGAATTGATCGAGAATTCGATTGTGTGAAAACAAAAATTCAGGTCCTCCTATTTAAAAAAACAAATGTAGACCTTGAAATATCCTTGAAAGGCAATTTTGATATATTTCCTAAGGTCCATCATGGACCCATGGCGGCCAATAAGAAAGCGAGTTTTTTTTAAAAAAACTCGCTTTCTTATTGGCCGAGTTTTTTTAAAAAAAACTCGCTTTCTTATTGGCCGTCAATGTTTCTTTGAAAAACATAAGTTTGTATTGCCAGACACTCCTCCCCCGTTCCAGACCCATATCACTTTGATGTATTCATCACACAAATTGGATGTGTGTGCAAATTAAAAAGAAATATTTAATATTTACTCAGAAAAAGTAAATTTTGAAAATGGTTATTCACAAGTGTCATAGAGCACACGATCTCAAATTTAATAATAGAAAATATGTATAGGTGCTCGCAGATTCCCTCATACTTACTCAGCTTATTGCATAGCACACATTTTTGGATATACAGTGTGTTCATAAAGTCACCCCCTCCCTCAAAACTTTTTGACGGCTCAATCTCAAAACAAGTTTCTAAGGTCACAGATTTTGGCCGGAATAGATTTTTTGTATTCTCAACAGTTTCTGAGATGTTTAGACTGCGTATTTTATAGGTAATATCAGGAGCCCGCAATTTCGTAATTGTCATCCTCGTGGCTTTAGATTTCATTTTGACCAAAATAATCTCTCTGTAATCATTGAAAAATAATGCCATAGCTGGGGAATTTTTAGAAAATTTTTACCATCATAAAGTGTATTTGATTTTTTTCTGCTTTTCGTTACTTTTTTTTTTTTTTCTGCGCTCATTCTCGGTAATTTTTGATATCTCTTACCGTTTGGGCTGTGTCATTCTACCACGATTTTTTTGTAGAGAGAATTCGCTTAGAATTTTTTTTTTTCTAATTTCAAGTTTCTAGGTTTAGCTATTGTAGAGCTCCGTTGATTATGTCAATTATCTTAATATATAAATCGGAAATTTGTATGTTTTGTAACTATGTAAAACTTAAAAGTTGTTATTTTAATTACTTATGTAGATGGAAAACCTTTTTTGGGCCACTATTAACGAATTTCTACATCAAAATAATATTCGGTTTTCATTATACAGGGTATAACAAGTTTTGGTTTTGAATCCTTCTGGCTGCGCCCCTGATTATTTTTTTGAAAAAACAAAAATGGGAATCTTCCTTATTTTATTAGCACTTTTATTTTTTTTAAAATATTTGTACCATTCCATTTAAATTTCCTGAGAAATCGACTCTTTGTGTCAAAAAAAGCCACTTCCGGAATTCGAACCTGAATACTGAATATATTCGAATGACCATGGGCCCTTTTCTATCCCTAGAAACAAACAAAATTCAAAAATTCCAAGCGGTTCAAAAGTTATGGGCACCGGGCAGGACTTCTGGGACATACTGTAAATGTACGATGCATTTCTGGACGTTTTCTGACGCTTACATCTTAAAAAATGGGTCTATAAAATATATGTACCGTCCTTCTGAGAAATCCTTGCAACTTTACCCCGAGCCAATACTATAACATTGGTATTAGCGACGTCTAAGAGTCATATTTTGTTTAAAGGCCAGTTGAATTATTATCGATAATTTAGTTAAAATACACATTTTTTTTTATTGAACATGATGTTTTTAAAATTTGAATGAGATAGCATTCAGGAACACATTAGCATTTTGAATGAGATAACATTCAGCAACACATTAGAGTTTTGAATAAGATACTCGTAGCATTCTGCAATTTGAATGAGATAACATTCAGCAACACATTAGCGTTTTGAATGAGATAGCATTCAGCAACACATTAGCGTTTTGAGTAAGATAGCATTCAGCAATTTGAATGAGATAGTATTCAGCAACACCCATACCCATTCAGAATTTATAATGTAAAGGGGGGCGTGGGGGCTTTTATTTCAAGAAAGGGGGCGTGGTACCGAAAAGTTTGGGAACTCCTGGTGTAGACAAAGTACGGAATGTATGGAAGGGAATGGAAGCGTGAGAGGCTTTTATTTCAAGAAAAGGGGGCGCGGTACCAAAAAGTTTGGGAACCCCTGCTCTAGAGAGTGTCCAATTTGAATGAAAATTAAAACAGTCACTCTTTGTAACATACCACCATCAAATGGGCCGATCTCTATTTTTGGTCGTTTTTGGGGGTCGTATCCATAAGAACTTTGATCTTGGCTAATTATTTATTTTATTGCAGGAGAGAGCATTGAATATTGGTTAAAAACCGCTAGAGAATCTAGACCTAAATTTTATCAAGAAATTTGTTCTGTCAATTCTTGTCTTCCATATCTTTCCGTGTTTAGCAGCGCTGTGGAGATGGTTTATAGAATTGGGGAAGTTTTGAACTTGACAAATGATGTGCAGTTTTTAGCATTGGATTTATTTGACGGGTAAATTATAATTACTTGATTAAAACAGAAAAAAGTCATCTCAATAACTTATGTGGTTTTAGAGCCTGTTCACACTGTCCGTTTATTTACTGGATGCCCAGTGGCAGCTTGGTTCAAATGGAGCTGTTCACATTGCATCCGATCCGTTTTAAAAACGGAAGGTAATTATTCTTACTGGATCGCTGTCAACAGCAATCCAGTAAAAAAACAGATCGGACGCGCAGATCCTGTTCACACCATCCGTTTTTTTTTCCGGATGCACTTTTAATTTCAATCAGTAATGCTCTTGATTCTGTTCTGTGAAGAAGGGTATTAAAAATATAGGCAGACGTTGTTCTCTCCCGATGCAATCTCTGAAATTTGTGTTATTATAAGATATAGATCCTGATACTCTTCAGTAAATCATTGAAGGAGGAAATAGACATTTTGAAATAATTGAAAAACTTAGACTCGTCACTTCTTAATTCACTGATCAACGTATGAAAAACTCTATTCGATGGTCTTTTTTGACAAATTGGATGAACCCAATAATTTCATTTCTTTTTGTGATTTTCTGCTTATTGTAAAAATACCACAGGACCATAACTTCGTCGTCGTCCAACACGTCCATCTTGCAAAGCAGCCTTGAATTCAAAAGAAAGAGAAAAAAACGGACACTTTCGATCCGTAAACGGATAGTGTGAACAGGAGTGAAAAATATGAATCACATCCAGTAAAAAAACGGATCGGACATCCAGTAAATAAACGGACAGTGTGAACAGTCTCTTAGAGTTATAAAATCAGAGTTTTCCTAATTTATCTCAAGTGACATGAAATTAGCCTTGGAACTTTTTTGAGCAAAGTGTAGCCTAGGGTATTAGGAAGTTCCTGCTTTTTTGAGGTTTGAATAAGAATTTGTGGTTTGAATATTTCTATCGACTTTAAACTGCAGTAAGTGAAGTCTATATATATTAATTTATCATACTTTTTACCGACCCTCGGTTGTGGTAAAGTATGGAGGTTCTTTTCGAAGATTTACGATCTCTCTTTAAACGTCTTCGTATTTGTTTAACAGACTCAACGATAACATAGGATTTTTTTTTTTTTTTTTCAAAAAGTGACTTCTAATAATAGATCATTGTATGTTTTGCATATTGTTTTTTGAAAATAATACCAGGCACTCACAAAACTTTCTTCATTAGGTGGCATCATCGAATGCGAGGTGGTTGTGAGATGTGTGTGTAGCAGCTCTCAATGAGATTCAAATTGCAAAGTTTCATCATACATCTATTTTGGAAGCTAATAATTGAGCCTCCAGGACCATGTCGAGACATCCCAATCCAATCGTGACGTGGGTCAAATTTAGTGTTCTTGAATTTCCCAGGTACAATATGAAACTGTACGATAAAAAAGTTTCCAAATATAATGAAACGATTTTCAAGGAACCAATGTGGAATGAATTTAAAAATAAAACCTCCAATGAATATCTTTTAAGGTTACTGTCTTGTATACAACTCGCCTCCAAATATATGTACACCTCAAATGTGGTAAGTCACAAAGTGCACCTACCAGCCAAAAGTTATAAATATTATAGTAGCCACATCTTCACCAACGCCATGTCACCGCATCGTCTACGGAGATTGTTAACTTCAGGAACTTACCAACAACTACTGGTTTGAGTCACAGGTACATTGGTACAGTGTCTGGGGTCCTCAATATAATTTGTATCTATCCTGCTCATAGTGCTTATATACGATTTTAGTGTTTGGGACCAGCTAGATCACAGTTGTTAATCTCTCGACACTATAGGTACATCCTCGGGGAGAAAAATTAAAAAGATTAAATATAAATATATACTTTACAGATGTAATGCCGAGAGTGGGATAGCGCAGTTGACAGAATGCTGCTCCTGCTTCTGTTCAAAAACTTTTTTCTCCTGTGTCTCAAATTTTGTCAATTCGTCAATGCCCAATTTAATAATAATAATAATACTGCTTATTTATACTGCTCGAATGAAACTAACGAGTCCCTTTACCCCAGCAGTAAGCTTGTACTATTATTGTGGTCAAATTCTCAATTAATTGAGAGGAAAAAATCCTACCTTGGCTGGGATTCGAACCTGCGACCTCCTGATTACCAGGCGAGCGCTTGACCACTGAGCTACCAAGGCAGTTTTAATAGAGAAACTTTTCTCCCCGAGGATGTACCTATAGTGTCGAGAGATTTACAACTGCGCTCTAGCTGATCCCAACCACTAAAATCTCTATTAATTTGGACGTTCTCAAATTAATAGAGAATGTTCAAATTTATAGAGTAACTTTTTACTACTTCTCACAAAGAGTGTTATAGACGAGGAACAATTTTATATGTTCGGCAAAACTCTTGAGGTATTTTTTCTTTCTTTTCAGAATCTTGATAATAAAATTATAAAAAGATGGTTAGATAGATCAAAATCTAAATTTAATATCAACGATATTCGAAAATCTGAAATTCAAGTATTTAAAATTTTAGATTGCTCTGTTGGAAAGAATAATAATGTTTTGTTCTACGTGGAATGTTTGCTTTATGTGGCCATTCCTCACACTCTGATAGATTCGAAACAACTTTATTCCACTGCCGTACAAGTCCTGTCGGTGGCATATCTGAAGAGACAAGAAATATATCACAAATTGTTGAGCACAATGACTCAGACTTGGGAGAAAGATGTAGAACAAAGGTAAGTGGCTACTTGACGCGGTTGTTGTTATAGCGACATTCTTCTTAAAATCAACTACTCTCCCCCTTTTCTAACATCCGGATTGAAAAAAAATAGTTATAGGTTGAGAAGATATTATTGAAAACGTTGAAAAAAGTCCAAAGTTGTTATTACTTATGATCCAATTGTGACTTACTAAAATTCAATTCGAAAAAGAGGTCATATTTGAAATTGTGAGATTTTACTTGAGATTGACATCCTCACCAATGGTGAAGAGCTTTCCATTAACACAGAAAGAAACTCTGCAATATTATAATGTTTGTTTTACAGGGGACTATGTCAAGTACTAGGTCTCAAGATTAGATATGTACAATGACAGTTAAAACTTTAGTAGAATACAACAATCTATATTCAGAACTTATTTAAAGCACAAATAACTCCGGCCCTGTTTTGATCTCTAATATAGGCTATATTAGAATTCTAAACATCTTCTCCCTTAACTTACCTTCTCTCTATTTGGAGCCGGCGTTGCTTTCCTTAATTCTACCATGCCACAACATTTTTTCTTTGCCTACTCTCTTTAGCTGTACCTTTTCCTGGCATGGTATCTCTCATTTGTATCCATAGAAACTGCGTAGAAGCTCGCATTTCGCGAATGGCCTATCATCATTGGTTTGAAGCAGACTTTTTCAAAGGTTGGATGTCCTTCCTAACATCATACCTTCTGTATTTACACGGGTTTAGAACCGTTATCTAATGAAGCTGGCTTGCTTCTCTCGGTGGCTACATTATTAGAGATCTAAACATGGCCGAAATTATTTCTGGTTGAAGCTGAGTTTTTGCTGCTATTTTGTTTGTTTTCTTGTTTTAGACTTAACTTTCTGCCTGTACAATGTGATTATCTTTTGTTAGCCGCGGGTGTTGTACTTACAAGTATATCCGTACAGGTTCAGGACGATAGAGTCATCAACTCCATCTCAACAACTCTTGCCGATTATATTCAACTCCCTAAAACTGATCTTAGACATCTCTGTAAAATTATGTTGCATGTAATACTCATTTAAATGAGAGTATAAATGATCCAACTGAATGCAGTCCAAAATTCTTGCATATCCAGAAGGTTTTTTTTGGTTGGGAGAGATATTCCCAATTAGTTGCTCATTTTTTTTCTTGCGAATTCTAAAATCGTTTGGAAACCAGCTCTTGCGTTCAGCTCTCACCAAAATGTAAATTTATTCTGACCAGAAGTTCAAACTTCCTTTGGGTTGACCAGAGGAACAGACCTCACATTTGAGTTTGAGCACCAAAGGTCTTGTAACTTTTAAATCCGTTAGCTAATATTAACTGTTACAATATACTTCTATTCGAACCATCTATCACTCGATATACCTTCTTATATAAGATTTTGAATATGATGCCAGCGAGGTCAAACGAGCCGAAATTTTTCATCTCAAAATTGTTTCTAAGTAATATTTAATTTGTATTGATATAATGTAATTTGTAAAAAAAAAGATTCTTTGCAAAATTCTCATCAAAATCTACTTTTAAGAGAAAAAACTCATTTTTTATCTAAAGTAAAAATATAAAATTTTATTTAATAAAATTGATTTAGTTATAAATTGTTTTGGGGAAAAATGAATTAAAATATCTATTCAGGCCTTTATTGTTAAACAATAATCACAATGGCAATTTTTTCTTATTTAACTAACCACTTTCCAAGCCTAAAAATATTGGTCTCAATTTCTAAATTTACCTAATTATCTAGTTTTAAATTATTTATTTATAAGAATAAAAATTTAGTTTTTTAAAAAGAAAAGTAAATAAAATACAGTTGTGTCCAAAAAGAGAGCTTTTGTAAAATGATTTTTTTTTTTAAAACAATGCTAATTAGGTTTACCTGAATTGACAAAAATTGTTGTCAAATCAGGTAAGGCCTTTTTTTTTTTTAAAAAAAAAAAAAAAAAAAAACTTGGTAAAAAAATACCCAAGTTTAGTAGAAAGGAAATTTCGGTAAAAATATTTGAAAATTTTCAAGGTCAATTCAAATTCTAGAAGAATTGAAAATTCCTCTATTCTCCAATATTTTAATAATTTTTGAAAATTATGAATTAAAAAGTTGTGTTTGTTGGTCTTTTAATTGCGAATTAAGTCATAAGAGAAACTAGAAAAAAGTAAATAAAATGAATTACTCGGTTCAATAAAAAAAAAAAAAAACAGGCTTATTATAATCAGTTGAATTTAAAAAAGATTCCTTAATTTTCAAATTTGGTCCCCATTCGTCCATATTTATTTGTAAATGGGCTTACCTCTTTCATTCCCGAAATAGATAGTACACTCCACTGGTACATATATTCTTATTATCAATTTCCTTGTTGTATCGGATTTCTTCTTAAAATCAACTGTTATATCCATTTATAGATTCATGTTTTAAGAAATAGGTTGATGATATATGTAGTAAAAAAGTTTTGATTCCCCTGATCAGGAACTCTGATGATAGTCGTTCCAGATTGTCCTAGTGCTATGGACGTACAAATAAAAAAAAAATGTTGTATAAAATCTTGGTTTACAAAAAGTCAAACCTAAAAAAAAAAAGATTTTTTTTTTAATTCTACTTACTCTTTCGTGCTCATTGCCACTGAAATATGTTTATATACTTCTTACCTACTTTTTCGAAAAGCTCCAATAAATTTTAACTAAAAAATAACAATTTAAAATTGGTTCTACCTATTCTATGAACTAAAAATATAAAATTTGTTAACAATTGAAACTAATTGACAAATAAATAATCAAAAATTACGTAATTTATATCTACTTTGTATTACTAGTAATGAAAATCCTACCAGAAAAATTAAAGTAGTATTTTTGACTAGAAAAATGAGAACCTCTTCAAGCCTTTAAAACAAAGACAGCTTTTCTGATAAAAAAAAATAAATAAAAAAAATCGTTTGGTGTCTTTGTTCGGGCGCCAATAATATTTTGTAAATTCAAGACAGCTATTCAGGAAACCAAATAATAAGAAGAATGAAGACAGCAATTTTCATAAAATTTTCCATAATTGTGACCTCCCTTCGGGCTATCAATAATATTTTATAGCACGAAGATCGCCATTTTGATAAAATTGTAATAACTAGAGGCTTCCTTTCGGGCGCCCACCATTATATTTAAGAATTAAGACAGCCATTTTGAATAAATTGTGTTACCTTGTGGCCTCCTTTCGGGCGCCCAATAATATTTTGTGGCATGAAGACCGCCATTTTGATTAAATTGTGCTACCTTGTGGCCTCTGTTTGAGCGCTCAATAATATTTTGCAGGTTGGAGACAGCCATTTTGATAAATTTGTACAAAGATGTGGCTTCCGTTCGGGGAAAAATAATATTTTGCAGGGTGGAGACAGCCATTCTGATAAATTTGTACAAAATTGTGGCTTCAGCTCGGGATCAAATAATATTTTGCAGGGTGGAGACAGCATTTTGATAAATTTGTACAAAATTGTGGCTTCAGTTCGGGATCAAATAATATTTTGCAGGGTAGAAACAGCATTTTGATAAGTTTGTACAAAATTATGGCCTCAGTTCGGGCGTCCAATAATATTTTGCAAAATAAAGACAGCCATTTTGATAAAATTGTAACTTGTATTCCCAATTGGGGCCCAGTCATGTTGATGTAATTGTTACTTGTGTTAATTTACAATCCTGATGATATGATATGGCGTAGTTGTCATTACATTTGGGTGATATGCAATGTGTGCTTGAACTATTCAGCTTATTCATGCTACAATATGTAATACTTTGTTTATAAATACTGTTGTTGTTATTATTATAAAATATTATATTATTATCACTATTTTGCTTTTTAAATAAATTCCTTTTATTTTGTAAATTTTGTTTAATATCATTTGGATAAATATTTGTATTCAACATAACGTCAACATGACTGTCTTTGTTAGAAGAAATGCAAGAACACTTTTTACAATAGGAAATATCTGAAGTTGAACTTTTATCGGAAGGTGTTGCCAAATTTGTTGTCTTATTGGTTAACAATGTTTTGAAATCGTTTATAGTTGTTCGTTCTGTTTTGATTGATTTTAAATTTGTCATCTGTGTATCGTATTTTGAAGTTTCATCCAAGCATAAACTGGTTGGACGTTTCTTTAAAAGTAATGAGGAAGCAGAAAAACTTGACCTCCGATTTGATGTGAATGAATAAGACATTGTTCGAGGGCGATGTGTTCGACACATTTCGTCTGATTCAATATCCTAAAACAAATTTAATTAATTTTTTAAGAATTTGTACTGCAAAAGTACTTGTACTGCATTTGTACTGCAATATATGTATAGAATTACAAATTTACCTTTATTTTTCAACTCTTGCAATTTTTTATATGCTGACAAGTTGATGTCCACAACTTCATATAAGTATTTTCCTGTGGCTACAGAATATTTGATATGTTGATGTTCGGACCGAGATAGAGTTTAATTTTTTGATATTTGTTAACACTTGGTCTGTCAAAAATCGTAAAAGGTTTCTGTCTTGAATTTTATTATTTCCTTATTTTGCACCTGCATTGTAAGAGGAATATGTGTTCCAAATTTCAAGTGTTAAGATTTACCCTTCGTAGAGTTACATTGATTCTGGATCGGACAGTCAATCAGTATGTCAGCCTACAACTAAGAACTAGGCTCTGTGATTTATAGTAAAGATTAATTAATTTCAACTCTTTCTTAGTGTTTTAAATTTGCTTCATCCTACTCGTCAAGTAGGTATAATCCTTCTCCCTAACTTAAGTCCAATCAGATACAAACCTCAGTAGGGATACATTCATTGTGATCTCTGTACGTTGTCAACAACAGAATCTCTAATTTAATATTCTTAATTCACTTAAGACTAGACGAGTTTAATGCCCAAAGCATTTTGTACCATCTAAAGAGCTCAATTTTAATGTCATATATTCAAAAGTATAACGGAAAAAATTTCCCTCAGTTGGGGATTGAAATTGGACCCAGGTTCTTCTAATTACAAATCGGGCGCTTGACCACTACTTACATGATTTTTAGAGAATATGGAATGTTTACTTGGTGTTTTTCGTTTTCTAAGCTCTTTTAATAAATAGGCGAATTCTGATTTGAGATAATGAAGCCGTTCCGATTCTTCCCGAGTCATTTCAATTTCTGGATCCATCAGGTCTTCAATCTCATCTTGTACTTCTTTCATTCGGCGCATCACCTGAAATCGGTCCACAGATATTAATTTTAGAGCGTGAGCCAAAATCATAGGCCAAATATTAAATGCGTAAAACTTTTTAATGCGAAATGATATTCGTCTTTTGTTTTCGGATTCAGTAACTTTATACTTGGGTTTCTTCTCTTTTTTAAAAGCTCGTATAGGGATTCAAAATTATCTTTACCACAAACGTCCTTCACTGTCATCAGTAACAGTGAAACGAAATTTGACTTTACCTCTTTAGAAGATGACGTTCATATTTGAGGACAACAATAAAAAGTTATTGCATGGAACTCTGTACGTGATTGCATATAACTTTAGAAGATGACGTTCATATTTGAGGACAACAATAAAAAGTTATTGCATCGAAAACTCTGTAGGTGATTGCATCTAACTTTACCTCTTTAAAAGATGACGTTGATATTTGAGGAAAATAATAGAATGTTATTACATCTAACTCTGTACGTTATTGCATCTTACTTTACCTCTTTGATGTTAATATTTCAGGAAAACAATAAAACCTTATTGCATCTAACTCTGTATTTCGTTGCATCTAAATTTCCCTCTTATAGGTTTATATTTCAGGAAAACAATGAAACGTTATTGCATCTAAATTTGTATGTTATTGCATCTAACTTTACCTCTTTAGAAGATGACGTTGATATTTCAGGAAAACAATAAAAATTTATTGCATCTAACTTTGTACTTGGGTTTCTTCTGTTTTTTAAAAGCCCGTATAGAGATTCAATCTGAAACATTTTGCAAACGAAATATTTAAAATTTCAACTTACAAAATATCTATTCTCATTGTCGTTGGACCTTTTTTTAAAGAAAAGACATAGGTCCCCATATGAATTTTAGAAGAAAACATTATCATAATGAGTGTTGCACTTATAAGAGTTAGGCCTAGCATAGAAATTGAATTCAGAGATACATACTAACACTAAACCAAATTGGTTACTGGATGTGTGCAACGCAATTAGCAAGTGAAGATTTTCAACTCTGACCTTTCAACCCCTTTTAACGAAAAACATGTTTGTTAAAAGTTTCCAAATCCCATATCTCTCATCCCATATTTCTATATATCTAAAACAAATTTTGAGAAACAAAAGTTATAGCCAAAAGTTTTAAGTGGATTTTTTACTGACAGCATTATGTTGTTAGCTTTTCCCCACCATTCAAACTTTTGTTATCACCAAAATTATTGTATTATTTGCCCTTTAAATTATTCCATTTTATTTTCATACATCCAATGTATCTATCTTGTCATTCAAATGTTGTATCCTGTCTCATGTATTTCTTTTGGCATACAATGACTGGTATTGTCACCGGCAATTGAAATACATTCAACACTTGTGTCATCATCATTAAGTTAAGAGTTAAACAACTGGTTTGTAGTAGCTCTCCATTTCAGTTAGGGTCATATTCTAAAACTCCACTTGAGTGCAAGTTGGAGTGGTCACTACCACTTAAGTGTCTGATTTTTATTTTAAAAAATGTTCTGACCAAAAAAATTACATGTAATTTTATTATAAAATAAAAACAGAAATTTTACAAGTGCGAGTGGACACTTTTTGTAGTCTAACTATCTTGTCATTCAAATGTCGTATCCTGTCTCATGTATTTCTTTTGGCATACAATGTCTGGCATTGTCGACTATTGTCACCGGCAACTAAAGGACATTTGTAGTCGGAGTGACAACTCATACTTGAGTGGGGTTTTAGAATATGGCCCTTAAACTATTTTGTCTAAGGATTTGAATTGAGGAATTCCTGCTGTCCTTTCTATTTTCTTTCTCTTCATCCCGCTTTTGCAAAATGAAATGTAGAAATAATCGGAACAATGCTTACATTATATTTTAACACCATCAGCTCAGGACGACCTCGGACCCTGAGACGGTTATCCCTAAATATCTTCGAGTAATATCTTGTATTGTATAGTTCGCCTTCTCTTTAAATAAAAGCCAACGAAAAATATCTTGTATGACCTAAAAATATCCCTTCGGAACCCTTGAGTAACTTGTCAAAATATAATTTGAATATATTACCCCCCAGCAATGTTCGTCAACGGTTCAGAATCATGTTCAGTAGTGGACAGCCCTTATATTTAATCATAGCTAGTACTTCTGCCAACTGTAAATGTCTTTCAGTGAAATGGTCCCGGATGTTTGAATAGGGTCAAAAACCAGCAAATTCTATCAACATAATTAATGCACATACCAAGGTTCTTCAACGGTTCAGAATCATGTTCTGTAGTGAACAGCCCTTATATTTAATCATAAGTAGTACTTCTGCCAACTGTAAATGTCTTTCAGTGAAATGGTCCAGGATGTTTGAATAGGGTCAAAAACCAGCAAATTCTATCAACATAATTAACGCACATACCAAGGTTCTTCAACGGTTCAGAATCATGTTCAGTAGTGGACAGCCCTTATATTTAATCATAAGTAGTACTTCTGTCAACTGTAAATGTCTTTCAGTGAAATTGTCCCGGATGTTTGAATAGGGTCAAAATCCATCAAATTCTATGAACATAATGAATGCACATACCAAGGTTCATCAAAATTGAAATAATCTTTCAAGAGTAATTGATGTGGCTCGGAAAAACAAATCGTTTAAAAGTAAGTAAATTATTCCTACCTGACTATTAAGATGGTGCAATAAAAAGCCGCCAACATCACCCAATGCTTTATCAGTTGTGGAAGTCACATAAAGAGTATTGGCATAAATAAATACAGATACTGCTATGCCTAGTCCAGGCTGGACTGGGAGTAAAGAATAAATTCCTTTCAAGGAGCATCCTCCAATTTCTAAAATAGATTCTGGTCCTTTTAACCAACTAAATTTTATAGTTGCCTGGAATAAAAAATGGTGTTTTTTAAAAGCAAAATATGGAAAAACTTGCTAGGCTAAAATCGGTTTCTATTGAGAAAAATCAACATTTTATCTCAGGATATTATTTTTTGTTCTGTAAAAAGTCTATGTACCTATCGGATTTTCTGCTTTTTCCGAAGTGGTACTTCTCAATTTCGGGTTTACGCTACTGAAGCTCGATCATATATTGCGGAGAAACCGGGAAAAATCAAGCTTCATATTTTTCTTGTTTTTTATTTTTTAATTATTATTATTATAACCTTTATTTATTCATACATTTAATTTTCGAATGCAGTACAATGATAAATATTTCAAATGCATTTTTTCGAAGGACAGTTAGGTACTTGTATTCAAAAATCTTTCTTTCTTAATGTCTTATGGTGAGACAACCCTATGGAAGCTATTATGTTGTAGATAATAGCTTCCGCGTTGGGTTACACTTTTTCTAGTCCGGTTCTAGAGAGTTGAAAAAAAAAATAGAATTTATTCAATTACAACACACCATATTATCCGTCGCCTTTGTCAGCATATTTCTGATGTATTGACTCGGCACGAGTGACATGAGTGCAGAAGAAGCAAGATATATTACAAAGGGATCTGAAGACTTTTGAACATTTTTGATAATTTGTCGAGTTTTCCACAATCTGGGTACTCCACCCTCAACACTCACTGGAAGAGATATAACTATGGAAGATTTTTTACTGCTTAAACAAACGTCAGAACATTCCTCATCTTCTTGAGGGTAGAGATCAATTGGTAATACTGCCTGAAAATTAATCAAACATTAAAATAGTAATCTCTTCTCGGGGAAATGACCTTTACTGGATGTCAAGTTCCGCTGACTGAAAACCTACCACTCTTGCCGCCCTGCTCCCAACATTCCAAACATTAAACAAAAGGTCGTCGTTTTTGGCACATTTTATCTGTTTTTCTTCTTCTTTCTATCTGCTCATTGTATTGTCTGATCGTATACAATTAGGTCGAACCAGTCTTTCCAAATAAGGATACATATATTGAAGGTAGTAGCCGAAAATAGCCTTCTTCTTGGAAACTGGGCTGGTGAAACACAGCTCCAAACAATTTACTGAATGGAAGAATACTTCAGCCGCTTTGGCATTCATTCATTCAATAGTGACATCATAGTGTCCCATGGTAGCCAAATGAATGAAACAGCAGCTCTAGATAGGTTGTAGTCTACTGCTAATGTTTTTATTGTCATCATACATCTGTTCCTGTAGCATGTAGGCTGATAACTGACATGACAATCACTGTAGTATAATTATGTCAATAATACAAGAGTTAAGAACATTATAATAATACAAGAGTTGCCATTGTTCCTCTTGTTCAATATTTCAGGTGTAAGAATCAAATATTCGTGTACTTAAACATGGTGTCGTATGAGAGGTACCAAGCTCAACCTGACGCGCGGCAATTAAAATTACACGAAAATCTTTTGCTGTAGAAGGAATGTTATTAGAACAAGTTAAAAAAATAACAAAATTTACTTTCGATGCATGTATAATTTATTTATTTAAAGTTTACAGATTTCGCACTGTTGCGGAAAATCATGATTTTTGGCCCAGAATTCTCATTCTTAGGAATTTTCAGGCCGTTGGGACACGGGTTAACGATGTCCTATCTGATTGAAACTTTCTCAGTATCATTTTTTCTATCAACCTCAACTTTTAAGGGGATCCCGCCAAAGAAAATAGAATATCGAAAAATACCGGGCACCCTACTATTACAGGTTATTTTACAACATCAGCTCAGGTGGACTCAGTTTGTGAGGATGTCACCCTCAAGTGTAACTTCTCACAATTTCAAGTATGATTTACTTTTCCTCATGGATATTTAGCATGTCATACTTAAATGGATTGGAAGAAATTGCGCCTACAATATATGAAAGTCTTATTTCGACCTGTTGGATCAATACTATTTACTTACTTTCATATCAGCTGGTTGATGTATTCCTGAACTTTGTAATAATTCTCTTAAAGCTCCTGACATCGCCGATAGCAGGACACTGTTAATTGAGGATCTTGTAACTTGTTTGATATGAATTATTTTATCCATGGAAAGACTTGCTGAACAATTAACCGAATATTGTTTGGACCAGGAATGTTGGGAAGTCACCAATTTGTAGTCTCTTGATGAACAAAGTGTCCAACATAGCAACGTCATTGGACCAATGAGACAGGCACGGAGGTACTTATAGTAGAAAGAATTTTTAGAATATTGCTGAAAACAGAGGAACAATATCAACCACAACTTTCTATAAAACGAACGGCAGGTCCGACGAGAGGGGGGAATCTCCCTAGGCCCAGGATTTCCTAAGAGGCCCTGTGAGAAAATTATCATAATGAAGTTTTTCATACTTTTTTCTGAATAATAAATAAATCAACTTAAAAGTTTGGAAAAATTTTCAAAGACAAAAAAATCAAAAGTTTAGCGATAGTGGGCTGATATGGGGCAATGGCTATTGCAGGACACTGATTTTAAAATATAGTGCGACCTTTCAGCTTGTACAGCAATCATAAATATTGGTATATTTC
>CM022879.1:8431744-8449554 GCA_012654025.1 Pachypsylla venusta | reverse complement strand
CCCTGGGGGGGGGGGGGGCGTGAAGGAAACACAAGGGAGGCGCGAGACCAATTGAATTATTATCATTTAGTTAAAAATTTTGTACAAAGGCAATTTTATTGAACATGATGTTTCGAAATTTTAAATGAGATAGCATTCAGCAACACCCATACCCATTCATAATTTATATTGTAAAGGAGAGGGGGGCGTGGAAGGCTTTCATTTCAAGAAAAGGGGGCGCAATACCAAAAAATTTGGGAACCCCTGCTACACCTTTCAAGCAAGCACTTATATAGGGCGCGCAAAAAGTATGGAAAAAGCTGAATAGCTTGGGATTGAAAATAGACAGAGTCTTGCGGTTTTCTCGTTCTTTGACATACACATTTCTTAACTCTTAAGAGTAGAATCAAAACTTTAAAATTGTATATTTGAGCCCCCAATTTATTTTTATTTATAAAAATTTATATTTAATTTTATAAAAATATTTTTTTTATATTATTTATAAATATTTATATTTATAAAATTTATATATAAATATTTATAAATTTATAAAATATAATTTATATAAATATTTATAAAAATATATAAAAATTTTATATATTTTTATAAATTTATAAAAATTTATAAATTTATAAAAATACAATTAACTCTTTGTAAAAGCATTTAGGGAGAATTTTAATTATTTTTTACGTTTTTGTATGTATGATTGTGGGTCATTCCAGAACGAGGCCCACCCTCTTCTATTCCTGAATCTCCCTCAAATGTGTAAAGCCGCTGCTGTGGCGACTAGAAGTACAAAGTAAGTTATCATCGGTCAACCGCACACGGAGAGAAAGTCCATCTGGCAATGTTCCAATGTTTTTCACTATCAATCATGCCACTAAGCCAGCGTCTATGGCACGTTGAATACACCAGTACCCGATAGATCACCGAAGTAAAGCAACGTCGAGCGAGGTTGTGCCATGTGGTTGTCCACGTGGGTTCACGCCCTCGTGATTCTGGCTATTTTTCCGGCCCAACCTAGGCTGGGTGAAGTCAATGTGGGTAGAAAGTTTCCCGCGAATGGAGGGTGAAACCCCCGTCTTGAATGACTAATAGATGGTAAAGAGACGTTAAGCCAAATTAAAAAAAAAAAAAATCATGCCACTAACTTTATCTCGTACTTATTTTGGTTTCACAATAATTTTCCTGTCGAAGCTGAATCACTCGCACATGCAACTTTGCCGAAATTTGAATCCTAATTTTCTGTGGACACAACTTCAGCAGGGAGATTGTTGTATTCTAAGGCATTAGGGTGCGGACATCGGAAATGGGGCTGTATGAAAATTCTTTTTAATTTTATAAGTAGTGGATAAGTTCTCGTAAGAAATAATAATAATAATAATGAAAAACTGTAATTCTTTTTAATGAAAGGAAAACACTACAATTTTCTTAATTTGTCACGGGTAAACTTTTATTTGAAGTAGGTACCTCTACCTACTTTCTAAAAGTTTCAAGTGTTTGTCTTCGCCATTTCAAGTGTCCCCTTCAAATTTAGTACAATTTCTCTTTTTCGAATAGAAGATTTTTTTTTACACTTCTTCAAAGTCAAATTGAATTTAAAATGGTGTTGAAAAAGTCTTCTGTCACAGAAATAAAATTTGAATTTTTTTTTTAAGATTTTTTATAATTTAATGTACCTTGAAAAGAACTCTTCTTATTTAAAAGTTGTTTTTTTCTCTTTTTACAATATGAATTTGTTTAAATGAATAGTGATTTCTTAGTGGTATAGAATTGTGAATGTTTCACAACGTTTAAGTGTTCATCACAGCGTAACAAGGATTTTTTTCATCTCCCCTAATTCAAATATCTTCTGCATTGATTCTACCAAATAACGTTGTCGCCTTCACCTTGGCTACTCACTTGTCCTCACGAGACTGAGTGCAACATTTAACACATTCAAACACAAAATCAAAATAATCGAAGATTTTGTAAACCTTGAAAATTCCGACTTACCGAGGATCGGAGTCTTTAACTCTATATGCAAGTCCAGTGTGAGTGTGATGACCACTTGACACGGAGACTATTTGTTAAATTTAATAATGCTCGTTAAATTAAATACATCTAAGGGCGTGTGCCACATTTCCGAACTAATGAAGTTGTAAGTGTAAAGTTATATGTATTCATAAAATGATTATTGAATTGTCGTAAAGAGATACGGGCGTCTCCGTGGCAGAGTGCGCATCACACTCGGCTTGCACCAGGGAGGTTCTGGGTTCGATTCCTGGTCGGGTCTAAAATTTGATAAAGGTTTTTTCAAATTTTCTACTTGGTCTGATTGTGATTGGGGGTAAATCAGCCTCCTGAGGACAATTGAGTATCTATGGTAATAGCGACAAGTGGTAGCATTATAAGGACATTGGTAAAGTGTAGCTTAGGCTTAGTGATATTGGAGTGATTGTTGAGAATACCTTGTAATGCTCTGATGTCAACAAAAATTGTTACATAATAACACAAAGAAATATACATTTACAAAGAGATATTGGATTTTTGAAAGTTTGAACAGCCCAGACAAATCCTTCCTATATTTTATATTCAATATAAACATCCATTATTGATAAACTACATTAGAAATGTACGAAATCAAAGACATATCAAGCCAGGTGAACCCCTCCAATATTTTATTCAACATTGTTGGTTTACATTATTATCATGATAAAATACCGATCTTTTATAAAATTTACAATACGATATTTATTGTAACTTACATATGCACAACATTATATATATTAATTAATGATAACACAGAAGTGATTGCTTTATATAATAACACAATCATTATACCTTTAATATGTTACTATATATTACATGTTATAAACATATGTTTGTTTATATCACTCTATATAAACACGTATATAAATCATTCTAAAATTAAAAAAATCTACAAAAAATTAAATAAAATTGATTTTCTTCTTGTAACTTGTAATATAAAAATCGAACATAATAACAAAAAATTTATAATCAAAACATTTGCTATTACTATTTGTGTTTTATTAATTGATTTAATATTCTATTATATGGGATTAAAATATAATAATTTATTGTTAAACTATATTCATTATTGTGTTTTAATTATTTTACAATATAATATATACTTATTATTACATTTTATTTATGTAAGATTTCATTATATAAATAAATACATAGAACAGTATATAAAAATTAAAACAAATAATGCAAATATTTTGTTTCCTCATTGTAATTTACATAATTTATGTTTAAATATAAATACAGAGAGGAAGATATGTGCAAATGATTATAAAATGGAGTTTAATCATTTAAATGTAAATGAGATATTAAATGTTTCAAATACGGATTCTGTTGATTATATTAATAAAGGTAAGCTAGAACCCCAGTCTCCCAAGTATACCTCAAACACGGAGTTGGTTGATTATATTAATAAAGGTAAGCTAGAACCCCAGTCTCCCAAGTATACTTCAAACACGGAGTTTCGCCATCCAATCCGGTATTTTCGGGATTGACAGTGATATAATAAAAACAAACAAAAAGCATACTTTTTTATTGAATTTGAAAATGAGGCCCCAAAAGTCCCAATACATCAACTTTGATTCAAATTCAAGACCTTTTTAAATCTTGAATTTTTTCTTTGTGTAGACCGATGACCGATGTGTTGTTTGTATGACTCAGGCGAATTATACAAAAATAGGTACCTGCTTTTTGGTAAAAACATAGTAGTCGGTATTTCACTTGTTTCAGTTTCTTTTTATCTTCTGACAAAGGCTTAATTTTTAATGTTCTAATATATTCTAACATCTTTTTGTTAATATATTCACAACTTGTGTTAAAATGGACGGTTTTATATTTCACAAAAAATATTCAGATCCTTCATCTGTTTGGAGTCATTTTTTAGTGTCTAAAGACGGTAAAAATGCAAAGTGTAAAAAATGTGATGCTATTTTGAAAACTCTTGGCGGTTCCACAAAAGGATTCCACACACATCTCTCAAGTTAAAAACTTGATTTTGATTTTTATTTTATCTACTTATTATAGTAACTACCTACTTCTACTTGATATTTGGGGCGTTCCTATTTTTTTTTAAATCCCGGGACCAGTCCCGAGATTGTGATCGTTCCAGTCCCGAAATTTCGGGATTGTCAAATCATAATCTCTATATGGAGTCCATCCAGCATATTCTGCGCTACCCAGCTTTGGAGACGCACTTTCTTCTAATATATTTTGAATGTTTAGATTATAAATTGGTTAAATTGGGATACTATGTCAAGTAAAACCATAATGAAGGTTGTTTAGACAAACTGAGGTGCGTGAAGGAAAGCCAAGGGGGGCGCGAGACAAGTTAAATTATTATCATTTAGTTAAAATATATACACACAATTATTCTCATTCAAAACGCTAATTTGTTTGCTGAATGCTATCTCAGCAACACATTAACATTTTGAATGAGATAGTATTCAGCACCACCCATACCCATTCATAATTTATATTGTAAAGGGGAGGGGGCGTGGAAGGCTTTCATTTCAAAAAAAGGGGGCTCGGTACCAAAAAGTTTGGGAATCCCTGTTTTAGACTCATGTGGACAAGAGCACTGGAAAAGCTCAATTTTTTTTAAAAAAAAAAGTTAGTGAATTCACTTTGTCATTTTTAAAAGGACCAATATGTTTCTGTATTATATATCTTGTGAGTGATATATGACCTTTTTCATTTTTAAGAGTTTCATATACAATCCTGGATTTTTTTTTATTATTGTTCAATGATTTTATTTTATTTTTAGTCAAGATATTTTGTGGTTGATAACTTGAGATTGTCACTATTGGTTTTCGTTTTATAAATCAATACGAATAGATTTTGACCTTTTCACACTTGTACCATCAAACTGTACACGAGATTTAGGTAAATCTCATAATGTTTTTCGGAAACAAAAAAAAATTGATTTCGGAAAAAAAAAAATGTAATAATTTGTTTCTGTTTCTTTCAATCCTGCTCCAGCTATATCTGACGCACATTTACTGCAAACGATAGAATCAAGATCTAAAATATTTAACAATAATCCAATATTAAATCCAACCATATTGAATCATTGGATGAAACGAGTCGCATCTAATCAAAGTAACCACTCATCAACCAGTCCAAAACCATCAAACAGAGTACTCCAATGTTCAGTGCTACCTATCGTGCAAACATTCAACTATACAATGACCGAAATCAAAAAGAAATCTACAGCGAAAATCAAACCAAAAACGAATTTCATTGATGACGATAATAGACAAATTAATAATCCATTAATATCAAATCTGAAAATATTAATTTTAATTCATAACAGTTTATTTCGATTGTGTGTAAATATTAATAAAATGTATAATCGATTAATATTATTATTATTGATCAATCATTTTATAAGTTTAATTTATAAATTATATTTTCCTACTTATTTAATTATTGTTACAAAAAGTGTGGATGACATATTACTGTCTCATTGCGTGTATTGGATTGTCATACGCATTGCACTTCTTTATATTCTTATTCACATCTTTTATCACACCCAGTATGAGGTAAAGTATTCTAATATGCACAGTCAACTGACTATTTTATTGTATACCTATTTTTAGGAATTTTATAGAAATTTCGGTTTTGTGGGCAAATGTAAATATATAAAAGTCATCCCATTTTGATTAAATTTGGTATATACCCAGTCACCGAAGTAGTAAAGTGGACAAATTTCGGTATTTTGTAGAAATTATGATTTGGGGGCCTTGACAGGGGCCCACAAACGTAAAATATAAAGGTACTCTCAGTTTGATAAAAAATTTGAATACTCAGTCAACTAAGTATTATACTTGACATATTTTGGTCCAAAGCAGGAGGCGGTCAAAGTCTTTTAAATTAATACTATGACTAAGGAGCAAGGTCCACAGCCGAAGGCCATCTAATATTTTCAAAATAATTCTATCATTAAAGAACAATGTCCACAGCCGAAGGCTGACAAAGCTGCCAAATCTTTTTCAATTAAAAAGCAACGTCAACAGCCGTAGGCTACCAAATATTTTTAAACTAATTCTATCACTAAACCAAAGTCTGCTAAGTCTTTTTAAAATAAAGGTCAACGTCAGCAGAACTTAAAACATGAGAGTAATTGACAATTGAAATTCAAAGCGTTTTTAAAAATGCATTTTCTTCAAACAATATACCAACCCCTTTAATGGAACAATTTTCTGAAACGTCCAGTATAGTTAGAACAATTATATATAATTTATGAGTAAGTAATATCAAATTTAATTCAAAAGCGGCTTCAAAATAATTAAATTTGTGAAACAGAGGAAAGAGAAGAGCCGAGGATTAATTTAACAGCTTTAGGAATGAACCAGAAAATTCAATTACCCCTCACTTTGCCCAAACACATTACAATTTTTAAAATAGAAAAACCTAAAAAGTCGTTTTAGAAATGAATAGTCATTACTTATATTGGCATCAAACAAATTGTATGCTAAACTATAATTTTGAAAATTCCAATTTTAGACTCAAGGGTGGCCCCTGAGGGGGTCACTTCGATATCTTGAAACATAAAACATAAGCAAAGGATTTTGAGATTTACTTGAGATATGTACTCAAAACTGGCCGGAGTTATTTCAAGTTAAATTTGAGCTTTTCAAATACTTTTGAAACTTTTTCTCTGCGCCTGTTGGAGATTAAAATCCCGAGTTTCGCGTAAAAAATACTTCCAACGATAATTTTTTTTTTTTTCTTCCAAGTATATTAATCAATATGAAAAAAATACTGTCCTTCTTCTTAAAAAAACAAAAACAAGTTGCTGCCATTGGGTCCCCTTCTGAAAGGGCCCGAAATTTGATAAACAATATAATATTTTTCCTCTTTGGATTAGAGATACGTGTTTCAGCGTTTTTTGAAATCCTAAACTGTTCCCAAGATATTGAGCGCCGCTCCTATTAAATTTTTTGTGATACCCCGTATTATTCAAGAGTAAACTAATAAATAATTTATATCATGGTTGCCCCCATAATCCTGCGCTATAACGTATTTTAACAATTTTGTTAAAATTGTAATTTTATTACTTTTGGCGTTTTCAGGCAAATAAAACATGCGAATTGAGTCATAAAATTTTACTTCAAGAAAGTTTTATGGATTTAACGGCCTATGTAAGTATTCGATTAATTTTGCTTGAAACAAATATGAAAGAGAACATCTGCAGAACCGGCAACCGAAAATAATGTTTTTGTTGATTTAAGCTTTTCCATTGAAATCCATTGTTTTCTTGCAAATATCTCGAGGGCGGTTAATTTTATCGATTTTTTTTACAAGATTTATTTAAACGAAAATTAAATTTCCTACAAGCCAATTATTGTACATTTTTTCGTATCTCCGACCGTTTTCGAAATATAGGTATACAAAAACAAAATTTTCGATTTTACCTACATATATATATGGTACTAAATTTGTAGGAAATATCATTTTCGTTCAATTTAGCCGTATAAAAAATCCGTTAAAGCAAGGCCGTACCCAGGGGGGGGTCCATTAAGTCCAGACCCTCCCCGAAATTTCATTATTTTTTTTATGCATGACATTGTAAGGTGTAACTCATCATCATCATCATCATCGCCAACAACATTATCAACAATAACAACATCATCATCATCATCAACAACAACATCATCAACAATAACAACAACAAAAACAACAACATCATCATCATCATCAACAACAACAACATCATCTACATCACCTTCCATGATCATCATTTTCAGGTGTTTAGTTGTGGCNAGAACTATGGCATTTACTGTTTTTTTTTATTTCCTAAAATTCCTGGGCTATATTTTCTAATACAATTTCTTCTGTTACGACATCTCTTAGTTCACCAGAAGATGTCGTAACAGACCAAAGCGTTTGTGACTCATTAATTTACTTGTAGTCGATACAAAATCACTTTAGAAATTCTTATACATATTTCAAAAAGAGTACAAACATCCTCAATAATATTTCTTATTTGAATTTATTTCCTATTTTAGCTGGAATCAATGACGCTCCAGTTGAGAAGACACAAAGTTAATTTTACATCTTATGGTATATTTCCATTGGACTATTCATTATTATATTCGGTGAGTTACTGAGAGAGAGAAATATAACATCTAATGCTGTATTTCCATTGGACTATTCATTATTATATTCGGTGAGTTACTGAGAGAGAGAAATATAACATCTAATGCTGTATTTCCATTGGACTATTCATTATTATATTCGGTGAGTTACTGAGAGAGAGAAATATAACATCTAATGCTGTATTTCCATTGGACTATTCATTATTATATTCGGTGAGTTACTGAGAGAGAGAAATATAACATCTAATGCTGTATTTCCATTGGACTATTCATTATTATATTCGGTGAGTTACTGAGAGAGAGAAATATAACATCTAATGCTGTATTTCCATTGGACTATTCATTATTATATTCGGTGAGTTACTGAGAGAGAGAAATATAACATCTAATGCTGTATTTCCATTGGACTATTCATTATTATATTCGGTGAGTTACTGAGAGAGAGAAATATAACATCTAATGCTGTATTTCCATTGGACTATTCATTATTATATTCGGTGAGTTACTGAGAGAGAGAAATATAACATCTAATGCTGTATTTCCATTGGACTATTCATTATTATATTCGGTGAGTTACTGAGAGAGAGAAATATAACATCTAATGCTGTATTTCCATTGGACTATTCATTATTATATTCGGTGAGTTACTGAGAGAGAGAAATATAACATCTAATGCTGTATTTCCATTGGACTATTCATTATTATATTCGGTGAGTTACTGAGAGAGAGAAATATAACATCTAATGCTGTATTTCCATTGGACTATTCATTATTATATTCGGTGAGTTACTGAGAGAGAGAAATATAACATCTAATGCTGTATTTCCATTGGACTATTCATTATTATATTCGGTGAGTTACTGAGAGAGAGAAATATAACATCTAATGCTGTATTTCCATTGGACTATTCATTATTATATTCGGTGAGTTACTGAGAGAGAGAAATATAACATCTAATGCTGTATTTCCATTGGACTATTCATTATTATATTCGGTGAGTTACTGAGAGAGAGAAATATAACATCTAATGCTGTATTTCCATTGGACTATTCATTATTATATTCGGTGAGTTACTGAGAGAGAGAAATATAACATCTAATGCTGTATTTCCATTGGACTATTCATTATTATATTCGGTGAGTTACTGAGAGAGAGAAATATAACATCTAATGCTGTATTTCCATTGGACTATTCATTATTATATTCGGTGAGTTACTGAGAGAGAGAAATATAACATCTAATGCTGTATTTCCATTGGACTATTCATTATTATATTCGGTGAGTTACTGAGAGAGAGAAATATAACATCTAATGCTGTATTTCCATTGGACTATTCATTATTATATTCGGTGAGTTACTGAGAGAGAGAAATATAACATCTAATGCTGTATTTCCATTGGACTATTCATTATTATATTCGGTGAGTTACTGAGAGAGAGAAATATAACATCTAATGCTGTATTTCCATTGGACTATTCATTATTATATTCGGTGAGTTACTGAGAGAGAGAAATATAACATCTAATGCTGTATTTCCATTGGACTATTCATTATTATATTCGGTGAGTTACTGAGAGAGAGAAATATAACATCTAATGCTGTATTTCCATTGGACTATTCATTATTATATTCGGTGAGTTACTGAGAGAGAGAAATATAACATCTAATGCTGTATTTCCATTGGACTATTCATTATTATATTCGGTGAGTTACTGAGAGAGAGAAATATAACATCTAATGCTGTATTTCCATTGGACTATTCATTATTATATTCGGTGAGTTACTGAGAGAGAGAAATATAACATCTAATGCTGTATTTCCATTGGACTATTCATTATTATATTCGGTGAGTTACTGAGAGAGAGAAATATAACATCTAATGCTGTATTTCCATTGGACTATTCATTATTATATTCGGTGAGTTACTGAGAGAGAGAAATATAACATCTAATGCTGTATTTCCATTGGACTATTCATTATTATATTCGGTGAGTTACTGAGAGAGAGAAATATAACATCTAATGCTGTATTTCCATTGGACTATTCATTATTATATTCGGTGAGTTACTGAGAGAGAGAAATATAACATCTAATGCTGTATTTCCATTGGACTATTCATTATTATATTCGGTGAGTTACTGAGAGAGAGAAATATAACATCTAATGCTGTATTTCCATTGGACTATTCATTATTATATTCGGTGAGTTACTGAGAGAGAGAAATATAACATCTAATGCTGTATTTCCATTGGACTATTCATTATTATATTCGGTGAGTTACTGAGAGAGAGAAATATAACATCTAATGCTGTATTTCCATTGGACTATTCATTATTATATTCGGTGAGTTACTGAGAGAGAGAAATATAACATCTAATGCTGTATTTCCATTGGACTATTCATTATTATATTCGGTGAGTTACTGAGAGAGAGAAATATAACATCTAATGCTGTATTTCCATTGGACTATTCATTATTATATTCGGTGAGTTACTGAGAGAGAGAAATATAACATCTAATGCTGTATTTCCATTGGACTATTCATTATTATATTCGGTGAGTTACTGAGAGAGAGAAATATAACATCTAATGCTGTATTTCCATTGGACTATTCATTATTATATTCGGTGAGTTACTGAGAGAGAGAAATATAACATCTAATGCTGTATTTCCATTGGACTATTCATTATTATATTCGGTGAGTTACTGAGAGAGAGAAATATAACATCTAATGCTGTATTTCCATTGGACTATTCATTATTATATTCGGTGAGTTACTGAGAGAGAGAAATATAACATCTAATGCTGTATTTCCATTGGACTATTCATTATTATATTCGGTGAGTTACTGAGAGAGAGAAATATAACATCTAATGCTGTATTTCCATTGGACTATTCATTATTATATTCGGTGAGTTACTGAGAGAGAGAAATATAACATCTAATGCTGTATTTCCATTGGACTATTCATTATTATATTCGGTGAGTTACTGAGAGAGAGAAATATAACATCTAATGCTGTATTTCCATTGGACTATTCATTATTATATTCGGTGAGTTACTGAGAGAGAGAAATATAACATCTAATGCTGTATTTCCATTGGACTATTCATTATTATATTCGGTGAGTTACTGAGAGAGAGAAATATAACATCTAATGCTGTATTTCCATTGGACTATTCATTATTATATTCGGTGAGTTACTGAGAGAGAGAAATATAACATCTAATGCTGTATTTCCATTGGACTATTCATTATTATATTCGGTGAGTTACTGAGAGAGAGAAATATAACATCTAATGCTGTATTTCCATTGGACTATTCATTATTATATTCGGTGAGTTACTGAGAGAGAGAAATATAACATCTAATGCTGTATTTCCATTGGACTATTCATTATTATATTCGGTGAGTTACTGAGAGAGAGAAATATAACATCTAATGCTGTATTTCCATTGGACTATTCATTATTATATTCGGTGAGTTACTGAGAGAGAGAAATATAACATCTAATGCTGTATTTCCATTGGACTATTCATTATTATATTCGGTGAGTTACTGAGAGAGAGAAATATAACATCTAATGCTGTATTTCCATTGGACTATTCATTATTATATTCGGTGAGTTACTGAGAGAGAGAAATATAACATCTAATGCTGTATTTCCATTGGACTATTCATTATTATATTCGGTGAGTTACTGAGAGAGAGAAATATAACATCTAATGCTGTATTTCCATTGGACTATTCATTATTATATTCGGTGAGTTACTGAGAGAGAGAAATATAACATCTAATGCTGTATTTCCATTGGACTATTCATTATTATATTCGGTGAGTTACTGAGAGAGAGAAATATAACATCTAATGCTGTATTTCCATTGGACTATTCATTATTATATTCGGTGAGTTACTGAGAGAGAGAAATATAACATCTAATGCTGTATTTCCATTGGACTATTCATTATTATATTCGGTGAGTTACTGAGAGAGAGAAATATAACATCTAATGCTGTATTTCCATTGGACTATTCATTATTATATTCGGTGAGTTACTGAGAGAGAGAAATATAACATCTAATGCTGTATTTCCATTGGACTATTCATTATTATATTCGGTGAGTTACTGAGAGAGAGAAATATAACATCTAATGCTGTATTTCCATTGGACTATTCATTATTATATTCGGTGAGTTACTGAGAGAGAGAAATATAACATCTAATGCTGTATTTCCATTGGACTATTCATTATTATATTCGGTGAGTTACTGAGAGAGAGAAATATAACATCTAATGCTGTATTTCCATTGGACTATTCATTATTATATTCGGTGAGTTACTGAGAGAGAGAAATATAACATCTAATGCTGTATTTCCATTGGACTATTCATTATTATATTCGGTGAGTTACTGAGAGAGAGAAATATAACATCTAATGCTGTATTTCCATTGGACTATTCATTATTATATTCGGTGAGTTACTGAGAGAGAGAAATATAACATCTAATGCTGTATTTCCATTGGACTATTCATTATTATATTCGGTGAGTTACTGAGAGAGAGAAATATAACATCTAATGCTGTATTTCCATTGGACTATTCATTATTATATTCGGTGAGTTACTGAGAGAGAGAAATATAACATCTAATGCTGTATTTCCATTGGACTATTCATTATTATATTCGGTGAGTTACTGAGAGAGAGAAATATAACATCTAATGCTGTATTTCCATTGGACTATTCATTATTATATTCGGTGAGTTACTGAGAGAGAGAAATATAACATCTAATGCTGTATTTCCATTGGACTATTCATTATTATATTCGGTGAGTTACTGAGAGAGAGAAATATAACATCTAATGCTGTATTTCCATTGGACTATTCATTATTATATTCGGTGAGTTACTGAGAGAGAGAAATATAACATCTAATGCTGTATTTCCATTGGACTATTCATTATTATATTCGGTGAGTTACTGAGAGAGAGAAATATAACATCTAATGCTGTATTTCCATTGGACTATTCATTATTATATTCGGTGAGTTACTGAGAGAGAGAAATATAACATCTAATGCTGTATTTCCATTGGACTATTCATTATTATATTCGGTGAGTTACTGAGAGAGAGAAATNTTCGGGGCACAATTAGAGCCCAGATGGGACCTATATACCAAATTTCATCCAAATCGGTCAACGCTAAGTGGCAAAAGTGCCCATCACGGCGTACGGCGCGGCGGACAAACGGATTTTTTTTTATTCGATTTTTGGAATCTACGTATCTTGAAACGTATAATATCAAATTTTGAGGGGGGGGGGTATTTTTTTTTTTCGTGACGATTCCAAAGGTTCATTATTGAAAATAATGAACCAAAAGGCATGTACGGTCTGGGCCACCGGGCAGATACTCGGTGGAGGCAAAAACATGAAAGAAAAAAAAATACATGTAAAATATATACGAGAAGGAATATGGGCTCGATTGGCCCCCGACTCATCGGCGGCAAAAAAAATATGTGAAATATGTGCGAGAAAAAATATGTGGCCCTCGGTTTATCGTGGGACATTATTATGAAAGAAAAATGCATGTAAAATATGTGCGAGAAAAAATATGTGGGCCCCAAAATGGGGCCCCGGTTCATCGTGGGACATTATTATGAAAGAAAAATACATGTAAAATATGTGCGACAAAAAATATGTGGGCCCCTGGCTCATTAGGGGGTAAAAATATGAAAGAAATATATGTGTCAGAAAAAATATGTTTATTTTTTCTGACACGTAAATATTATTTATTTATTGCTCTTTGATTCATAACTTCTCAGTTTTACACTGCTTTGGCCCCGAAATACACAAGCCTCTTATATAAACTCTAATGTGGAGCCCTTCTTCCAATATGCCCGGGAAGCCCTTGGAGCCCCAGTCTGCCCCCGAATGAAATTGATATGAATAGGTACCAAGTTAAAGTCAAGCTATTACCGTTCTTATTTTATGCAAGATATGCGAAAACTGCTAAAAAGCAGCATCGATTTACATCAAAAGCTTATTTTGCCGTTCATGGCATAAAACTGACATATATACATACCAAATTTCAAGTCTCTAGCACTTGCCGTTCTTGAGATATCTTGTTCACAGACAGACAGATGCACACACGGACCAATGGCAGAAACTCGAGATTCGGGCTCTGGGGACCACAAAACGTGTTTTGGCATTAAAAACTCGACATCGAAAATTTCAGACCATTACATTTACAATACAAAAAAAAGTTAATTTCCTAGACCTTTTGAAACTCATTTTTTCTAGTGTATCTTTCCAAAAATTTTAGGGGGGGGGCCGGGCCCTGTGGGCCCCCCTTGCGTACGCCCATGAGTGCAGTATTATGTTCAACACATAATTCACCGTTCTAGTTGTGATTTTTAAGCTCAAATGATACGTATGCATATATACATGTTTGTGTCCGTAAAAGCATCCATTCGCAATCGAGATCTTTAGGAATGGGGAAAAATATCGCTTTTTTAATTTTGTGAATCTTTAAGTTGGTTAAATTGGGATACATGTCAAGTAAAACCACAATGAAGGTTGAAAATTACTATCCGGTAGCCTACGACCCGACAAGACACGACACTTTTTTAATCAATCAGAGTTGATTATTTTCTCCGCCCTAAAAATATCTTTGGCAATAAACATAATTAAATGCTTATTGCCAAAGATATTTTTATCGTGTCCTGCCGGGTCGTAGGCTACCGGACTAATGTAAATAGTACTGAATTTAAAGTTTAAAGACGATTCTCAAATCTCACCCTTTATATCAGAGTCGAGTCATGCGAGATTGTCATTAGTTGAATAACCGGTCCACATCTAGGCAGAGCCCTTGAGGATTGTGTGCTTACCGGAACTTGAAATATCAGTAAGATTTTTTTCCTTTTGTTTGTCTGTTTGTCACGTATTTCTTTGGAATAAAGAAATCCGTGTTTGAGCTACTGGAGTCATGAATGTATTGTAGTTAGCCTTTATTCATTTGGCTAACTTCAGTTGAAATGCTAAAACACGTATTTCTCTGGAATAAAGAAATACCTGTTTAAGCGTTTTTCGTAAATTGAAAACGTTATTGAGTTCTGGCTCCTTTTATGAAACACCCTGTATAACTGTATATCTTGCTATACTTTTGGAAGGTTCGATCTGTCCAAAATTTGGAGGAATTAACACGAAAACTCTCGAACGTCCTGTCCAAATGTCCAATTTTTATGAAATTTATTATGTACATTCAAATTATTCATAGAATTAGCCGAATAGTTTTCTGGCCCATCCTGTATCCCCGAGTTAATCGCAATTACTTCTACAATTCACAGAACTAGGTACCTACTTATTTATTCAATATTGAACTTAGCCAGCTTCTATGGCACGTTGAATACACCAGTTACCGATAGATCACTGAAGTTAAGTAACGTCCATCGAGGTTGTGCCATGTAGATGTCCACGTGGGTTCGCGCCCTCATGATGCTGGCTAATATTTTTCCGGCCTAACAGTCAATGTGGGTAGCTAATTTGCAAGTTTCCAGCGAATGGAGGGTGACACCCCCGTCTTGAATGACTAATAGATGTTAAAGAGACGTTAAGCCAAATTAAAAAAAAATATGTATATATATATTGAACTTTTTAAAATGACCATGAAAAAAAAAGATAATACCTCCCTCAAAATTTATTTTTTACGTTTCCCCCATAATTTTCTATTATTTAATTGTTCTTGGGAACGGTTCTAGTTCAATTATTATTTTCCATAATTCATGCAATTTGTAAGGATGCTATTATAAGAAATAATAATTATATGAATTATGGAACCCTATCTCCGACTAGTCTATGACCTACGGTTGGTCCGATGCTTTAGGTACTTGCTATCACGGCCAGGGTCAGTAGGTTCATATACAGTCCACATCAGGTATTAATATTTCCAATGATATTTGCGACCATATAAATTGGGGTAAATTAAATCATGCTCTTATTTTATCCTCTGAAGTCATGTGAATTCGGTTTGAGAGCCCTTTTACAATGGGTTGGTGTGTAATGGTAAGACTCTCTGTTAAACCGTAGGGCGTGGGTTAAAACCCAGTTAACCCATGGAATGTTATACTCATGCATTTGATACATACCAAATAGGACCCAAAAAAAGGCCGGTGTCCAGGATCCTTCAGTCCTATTCGTGTAGTATATATAAGAAATATTATTTATTATTATATCACTGCTAGGTTTATTTCGTTAGATATACGAGTATATAGCTTTTTCCTGAAATCAATAACAGCTACTGAGATTTTCTCACGAAGCTGAGTGCACCCCAAAAAGCCAACAACACGCGGGGTATTCGCAATCGGACTCTCTCCGGGTACCTAGTTAATAGGCCCAACGTTTCTTAACTTCAGTGATCTGAACTGGTGTTGACTGGCCTACTAATTGGGTTAATGCTACACGAATACCCAATTATTTATCAATAAAATGATAGTTATAATAACTACTGTTTATCGGTTAGTTATATTTCCCCCAAAGAAATATAACAGATAAATGGTCATACCAAATTTAAGGCGTTCAAAAGTTATCGTGGTACCAAAAGACAAACCGATAAAAAAAAAAAATTGTGTTAAAACTAGACCCCATTATTTCTTTTTTCTTAACGTCCCTTTAACATCTATTGGTCATTCGGGACGGGGGTTTTACCTCCCATCCGCGGGAAATTTAAAAACCAGCTACCCATATTGACCTTAACCATCCTGGGTGGGGCAGGAAAAATATCCATCAGGAGGCCGCAAACCTACGTGGACACTCACTTGGTAAAACCTCGCTGGAGGGTAATACTTAACTTCATTAGTCTAACGGGAACTGGTGTTTTCAACGTGTCATAGACCTCACTTCGTTTAGTCAATAAATGAGATAAATTTGATTTTCTAATAATAATATAATAGTTTTTACAAACCAGGTTAGAGTGAATTACATTATTATCTAACTTTGTTAAATTTACTTCAATTGAAAACATTTACCCTAGATTAAAATAGTTATTATAAATTATATTTTTTGCTCCAATTTGAAATTTTCATTTATTTCTCCACCATTTTTAATTCGGGATTAATAATGTTGTTTACTCTGCATAAATTTCAAATATTGATTAAAAAAATCTGGCTTTTCTATTTTCCTAAAAATTAGAAGTATAAAATATATTATTTTTTTAAATATAAAATAATCAATTTTATTAAATTGAAATTATTAATCAAGATCATTAATCTAAAGGTAAGGAATAAAAAAAAATTGGTTACCTACATGAGAATAATGGGTTTCATACTTTCTGAAATAAACCCCGTGAATTTAGAATATGGGTTTATTTTTTTACTCTAAATAAATTACACCCCCCTCCCCCCCCAAAAAAGGAGAGCTTTTCTCTTTTATTCAAATTTTTGGCAAAATAATTTTATCTGGTAGTTCAACCTAACTTAATAACTTCGGCCTTGTTTTGAATATCAAATAATTTTAATTTTCAAAAATGTATAATATTTCATTGTTGATCTACCTGGGATCCCCTTTGAAAGTGCCTTAAATTGAATTTAGAACAAGACCACTAGAAAAAGTTTCACCTTTGAAATAAGGGTTTTCGTCTTTCAGCACTTCCCATCGTTTGAAACCGTTCTCAAGGTGTATAGCTCCGCTTTTGAAACAGCTGGAAATCGGCCA
>CM022879.1:8400869-8416812 GCA_012654025.1 Pachypsylla venusta | reverse complement strand
ACATTGTAGTTATAGTTATTGTAGTCCTAGAATTCTAGTTTTAGTTAGTGCAGTCCGAGCATTCTAGTTTTAGTTAGTGTAGTACGCGCATTCTTGTTTTAGTTAGTGCAGTCCTAGCATTCTAGTTTTAGTTATTGTAGTCCTAGAATTCTTGTTTTAGTTAGTGCAGTCCGAGAATTCTAGTTTAAGTTAGTGCGGTCCGAACATTCTAGTTATGTGTGTGTAGTCCTAGCATTCTACTTTTAGTTATTGTAGTCCTAGAATTATAGTTTTAGTTAATGTAGTCCGAGCATTCTAGTTTTAGTTAGTTTAGTCCGAGCATATTTGTTTTAGTTAGTGCAGTCTGAGAATTCTAGTTTAAGTTAGTGCAGTCCGAACATTCTAGTTATGTGTGTGTAGTCCTAGCATTCTAGTTTTAGTTATTGTAGTCCGAGCATTCTAGTTTTAGTTAGTGTAGTCCGAGCATTCTTGTTTTAGTTAGTGCAGTCTGAGAATTCTAGTTGTAGTCCTAGCATTCTAGTTTTAGTTCGTGTAGTCTGAGCATTCTAGTATCCGTTGAGAGTTAGCAAGTGTATTCCAAGCAATCTAGTTTCAATTAGTGAAGTCCAAACATTCTAGATTTCCTTTCTTTCTTTCTCACTTAGAGTTTTAGCTTGTCAGCATTCTTGAAGGCTAATAATTTGCATAACAAAAAAGATAATGAATCTGGGAGCCCATAAAAATTATTAGCCTCCAAGAATGATGAGTTTCATCTCTAGTTTTGGTACTACATATTAACCCTAGCATTGCCAGGGGGGGGGGGGTACAAAGTACCCGCGNTTATAAACATAATGATATTACAGAGTTGCTTTCTGCGTTATTTTACACCATCAGCTCAGGTGGACTCGGCCCGTGAGGATGTCAGCCTCAAGTAACTTCTTACAATCTCAAGTATGATTTACTTTTCCTCATGGAAAGTTAGCAAGTCATATATGGATTGGAAGAAATTACGCCTTCGGTATAATTTTAAGTAAAAAAAAATACATATAGAAGGAACAAATGCTGTTTGTCCTCTACGCATCCGACACTACAAATTATTTATGAAGTTGTAAACTTTTGTATTTATTTTAAGATCCTTCCTGTAAACACTTTCACAATGGGATCTGGCTGGTTATGTACCTTGTTCCTCTGTTTTTATTATTATTCGTTTCCACGTTTCCCCACCCAAGCCTCCTCCAAAATAAATATTTCCTTTTTACTTTCCTAACCCTATAAAAAAGAAAGTATTGTAATGGGCTAAATTTTCGGTGACTCTTTTTATCGGTGATTTGTAATTCTAAAACACATTTTGAGATCCTAAGAGCCCAGAGCACAAATATCGAGTTTCAGACTCAAGAATTTACAGGGCTAGAGACTTGAAATTTGGTATGTACCTTTATAGGTATGCCATGATGCCAAATACGAACCACGAAAAATGAATTTACTCTTTTTAGCCGCTTTTCACTAGTAACAGCTAGAGCTTGAATTTTTGTGTATATTTTATCAATTTTATGAATGGAATGCGTCAAGACATTTTTGGATTAAATCGAATATATCGTTGGCGCTTTTTAGTCGCCTTTGGATGTTTTCCTGTTTAAAAAGAAAACGGCAGGTGCCAGATAAGTTTGGTATATTGTACATGAAAAATGAATTTACTCTTTTTAGCCGCTTTTCACTGGTAACAGCTAGAGCTTGAATTTTGGTGTATATTTTATCAATTTTATGAATGGAATGCGTCCAGACATTTTTGGATTAAATCGAATATACCGTTGGCGGTTTTTAGTCGCCTTTGGCTGTTTTCAAAAGAAAACGGCAGGTGCCAGATAAGTTTGGTATATTGTGAAGTACGTATACAGGCTTTGCACTTTCTAGTTGTCCCATAGGATTTTACATGGAAATTCACACTTATGGTTGGCATATCCTCCCAGTAGGACATAAAATAGAAATGATAGTGGTTTTTCGTGTATTTTTCAACATGAAATCCAATGAAAACTTTAACACAAAAATTGGACTTACGGTTCTCGACTTAGAACCGATCTAGTGATAATTTGGGAAAAAATGGACTGAGAAACCTATTTTTTGGAAATTCTAATCTCCTCAATTATAAGAAACTGTGTTGCCTACATAATAGTGGCGTACAGACCTAGTTATAGAAAGGGCGTGGGTTCGAGCCATATCTAAATCCATAGATTTTTTATTGTATATTATATCTACTGTTTTTCGTGTAATGAAATCATATTTATTCAGAGTGAATCGAAACGATCTTGGTAGTCAAGTAAAGACTCTTACCTCTTGAATTCAAATTCGGAAGTTCAATTCCGGCCCGAGCCGCCCGAGGTGGATTTTCCTCAAAAGGTGGATCTAGTTCTTAGAATGGCTGTTTTTTTTTCTTTCCTGTATCTTGTTCTCTCTTTGGTTTCTAGACGCTAATAATTACAAAGTTAAAGCTGCCTCTTTCAAATGGTAGCACCCCTCTCACACCGCTAATAGCATACCTAAGGCCCTGCGCTTTGAAGACTGCTGACTGCTAATGACACGTGAACTTGTAGATCATGAATGTTGCAAAAGATAATAGATATGTTAACTGTTTTCAAAATTTGTTAGCATTCCGATTATATTTTGCAATAGTAGTTCATTAGAAGATGTCGTAACAGACGAAAGCGCTCGTGACTCATCAATAGTAATTTAACCCGTGCGTGGTCCTCTATAGAGAATTTTTCTCACCCTGTCGGCAAAAACGCAATAACTTGGTAATTATTGGCTCCAACTTGTCGGGTCTTTCAGTAGCTGTTCAAAATATGTTTTACTTTGTGCTCACAAATAATTGCCGACATATATTGCATTTCAGTTGCCTGAGGCATTCGGAAAGCCGAAGACGCGGACCGCGGTGAGAATTTTTCTCACATGGCGACCAGTCGCGTCTTAATTAAAGGTTATATTTTAGTATTGTCACATGCAAGGAACAAAAACAATTTGATACTACTTACATAAACAGTAGTTTATTACGGAAATGTGATTTCAGTGTCAAGATCAACAAATTGCACCTAACTCTTAATAGCGGCGTTTACCTTGCTGTAGCGTTTGCCATAAAATCTTGGAGCCAACAATGATCTACGACTTCACGTGTCATCGACAGTTAGCAGTCTTCAAACCCATTGATCACTTAGGTGTGTCATTATCGTATTGAGGGGGCTATCATATGTTAGAGCAGAGGTTCCCAAACTGGGGGGCGTGAAGGCAAGCCAAGGGGGGCGCGAGACTAGTTGAGTTATTATCATTTAGTTAAAATATAAATGTACACAATTTTTTTACAAAGGTAATTTTATTTTAGAAAATTTGATAGCATTCAGCAACACATTATAGCGTTTTGAATAGGATAGCATTTAGCAACGCATTAGCATTTTGAAAAAGATAGCATTCAGCAACACCTTAGCGTTTTGAATGAGATAGCATTTAGCAACACCTTAGTGTTTTGAATGAGATAGCATTCAGCAACACATTAGCGTTTTGAATGAGATAGCATTTAGCGACACATTAGCGTTTTGAATAAGATAGCATTTAGCATTAGCGTTTTGAATTATATAGCATTCAGCATTAGCGTTTTGTATGATATAGCATTCAGCATTAGCGTTTCGAATGAGAAAGCATTCAGCATTAGTGTTTTGAATGAGATAGCATTCAGCAACACCCATACCCATGCATAATTTATAATGTAAAGTTAAGGGGGGCGTGGGAGGCTTTCATTTGAAGAAAGGGTGGCGCGGTACCAAAAAGTTTGGGAACCCCTGTGTTAGAGGAAGCTGTACCATTGTAATTATGAGCGTCCAGAAACCGAAGAAGCTATAGGAAAGAAAAAAAAGAACAGTCGATCTGAAAACTAATTCCACCTTTTGAGGAAAATCAACCTCGAACGGGAATTGAATTTCCGAGCCCAACTTCAAGAGACAAGTGTTCTCACTTACTACTTATACTGTTTCTGTTCACTTGAATTGAATATGATTTCATTAAATGAAAAACAGGAGATGCAGGTAAAATCCACTAAAAAAGAGCATGCATTTAGATATGACTCGAACCCACGCTTTTTGTATGAATATTAGGTTTATAGGACACTGCCATTTTAGACAACACAGTTTCTAATAATTGAGAAGATTACAAATTCATAAGTGTGCGTTCCACAAACATCAAGAATATTAACCATAATCCCATGAAGGAACCTTAGTTCACTAGATCGGTTCTAAGTCCAAAACCGTAAGTCCGATTTTCGTATTAATGGTTTCATTGGATTCCTCGTCGAAAAATACATGAGAAATCTTTATCCATTTTGTGACGTACTGTGGGAGAAATAAAAAAAATTCCATGAAAAATCCTATGGGACAGCTAGAAAATGCAAACATTGCAAACCCTGTATACCTACATATATTAAAACCAACAAAAACCTATCGTTTATGAGACCTATTGTTCCCAAAATGCATACACTGAAATTCGAGATTTGCGTTCTGGAGATCTCAAACGTGTTTTGGCATTGAAAGGTTGACATAGAAAATTTAAGCACATCACAATACTTTCTTCTTCTTTTAAATAGATAAGGGAAATCGTGTGATGTTCACACTAAGATTTTTTTGTGAGTAAATAAAGAAAGGGCGTTATGTAATAAAATAAAAAGTCTGTACAAGGTATCTCAAAAAAAGAAGCGAATCTAAAAATGCTGAAACTTTATTTCTATTAGTTTTAAAAAAAATTGCACTACAGGGGGTCAATTTTGAAATTTTAAATGAAATTACGCCTTTAATATTTGATAACCCTGTGCTGTGTAGGATTAAAGTCTCAACCTTTAGCTATAAATGTCTTCCATGTTAATGTCTTTCCAACCCTGTTTACCAATATGAAAAATGATCATTAGTCCAACCCTAAGTGGAGCTCATCCGGCGTACGGTTTCAAGTTTGAATAACACTGAAAATGTTTAGTTTTACTTCGAGGATGAGAGCTTTTCTTTTTTTATTTTCTCTTAATAAAACATGAAGATGGCTAAGTAATTCAAAAGCTCAATTTTAATTTGGAATAACTCCGGCCCTGTTTTAAATACATCTCCCAAATGCATCTGAAAATTCGGGGTAGTTATATTTAGGATTTCGAAGATAACCCCTGGGATCTTCCCTGAAAATGCCCCAATTTTCAAAAGCACTAGGATGAGCTTCAGCTTTGTTTATTAGAAACTCTTGTAGCGTTTTTCTTTTTCTGCAAACACTCTGTACAAGGTGGCCCATTTTAAGTGACCAACACAGTTTCTTCCGAAACTGTTGGAGACACAAAAAAATATGTTCTCAGCGAATGTTCATAAAAAAGAGGGGGTGTATTATGATAACGTTGGCTGACTTCTCAAGGTTGTCCTTCCAGGTCAGATGAAGGTCAACTTCATTTTCTAAAATGAGACGACCTGAATTTTATTACATTTTCGGATTGCCCTATACATTCTACGTTAATATGACTATTCACTTCATGTTTTCGTTGAACTTTTTTGCGCTAATTTCGGGAATGTTTTTTGGTCTGACATACCGGTGTGGCATATTGAATGAAAGCTCTCTCCATTTCCTATACCATGGTTTCCTTTTTTCACTTGTTTGTTCATTTTATAAAAAAATCACTCTTGCAAAGCATTTTGTTTGGTTTGACCAAAAAACATTCCCAAAATTGGCGCAAAAAAGTTCAACGAAAACATGAAGTGAATAGTCATATTAACTTGGCTCTTGTATTTATGTAATTTTACCGAATATGTAATATGTAATTTTCTAATATGTATATTTTTTAATATGTATATTATGTATTAATTTTCGAATATCTAATATGTAATTTTACCGAAAAATGATTAACGAATTGTTTCTTTTATCATTCAAGTATGGTTGGGGGGGGGATGGGGATGATTGCCATGCCTCTAACCCCCTCCCACAAAAACTGTATCCGCTACTAAGATTAAGCTCAAACCATGTAAGATTCGGCACCAATACCAGTCAAAAGCTTGAGAAAGTAGTGCGGTAATAGCTCTTATTTACATTTCTCTCTTACGAAAAAGAAATTTCCAACTCAATTTTACCAGGTTGAGAGATGGACTCGTTCTAACTAACTTAATACTCTCTTCTCTTTTCCTCCCGTCTAATCCTCTTTGCTATCTTTTGACAAAGAAGTGTTCTAATTCCGTTAAAATAAACTTTCTACCTCTCCAGCATTTTCTTACATAAACATAAAAATATTATGGAATGTCTTTGTATTTTTTGTATGAATTTTTCAAAATAAGAAAATACCTACAGATACAGGGTGTACTAGATTAGCGTTATCACAGAACTAAACTAAACAGAAAAGGTTGTATCAAGGCCGTAGCCAGGACTAACACCTGAAAATGATGATAATGGAAGATGATGTTGATGTTGTTGTTGATAATGTTGTTGTTGTTGATGATGTTGTTCTTGTTGTTGATGTCTTTGTTGTTGGTGGTGGTGATGAGTTACACCTTACAATATTACATAAGTCATACATGAAATTAAAATCGGGGAGGGGGTCCGGACCCTATGGACCCCTCCCGGAGTACTGCCTTGGTTTAAATCCACCAACACAAAATACTCTCCTGAGCATATGCCGTTTGTTATTCGTTTTCAAGATGGCCAATTTTTTCGTCAATTTTGATTTTACCACACTTAATCGATTACAATTTTTTTATCGTTTCAAAGCCGGATTAACAATAGTAGCACTTGTAGCACGTGCTACGGTCCCCACGCTTTAGAAGGTCCCGCGCTTTGACGACTTACATTAGATATTTCGACATTTCTGGTTTTGACAATTGAAAAAAACATATACTTTTGACGGGGCCCCCAACTCTTCAAAGTATGTAGTTCAATGTATAATTTAGGAAAGTACAAGCACTTTCACAGAGTCCCCGCGGAATGTTAATCCGGTCTGTATCGTTTCAAGAAAAATATAATATTTGAACCAATCAAACATGTACTTAACATTTCGTAAATATACGAAAACTTTCGGCCTGACGTCGTTTTTTAATGAAATATGTCCCGAAAAAAAATCAAGCCAGAAATAGATAAAACATATCCATAATCTAACTGCTAAATGACAAAGAAATCGTCTCATTTAAATTTTTGGCGTAGCCATGTTCAGATAGCTACCAAAAAACGTGGATAATCCATCTTGAAAACAAAGCGAAAACGGCATATACTCATGAGAGTATTTGTGTTGGAAATAGCTGTTCTACTTGTCCCAGTGATAGAGTTATACGGGTTCACCCCGTATATATAGCTATCTGTAGACTCGTATCTTTTGCTGACACAACCTTTGTGTAAGCCTTTGAGTATTAATTTTACTGTTTACTAATGGACAATCTTTGCTGAAATTCAATTTCTTTTGTTTCTGACCTTTTTAAACATGGAACTGAACATGTAAGGTTCTTCATGTTCGATAGTACTTTCATCTGACATACCTAGATACTGACTGAACGACTTTTGATAAAAGAAAGGAATGTAATATCTCTGAACTTTTCAAATATGGAACTGAACATGTAAGGTTCGTCATGTTCGATAGTACTTTACTCGTAATATCTATTTCTCATCTGACATACCTAGATACTGTCTAAACGACTTTTGATAAAAGAAAGGCATGTATTATCTCTGAACTTTTCAAACATGGAACTGAACATGTAAGGTTCTTCATGTTCGATACTACTTTACTCGTAATATCTATTTCTCGTCTGACATACCTAGATACTGTCTGAACGACTTTTGATAAAAGATAGGAATGTAATATCTCTGAACTTTTCAAATATGAACCTGGTGCAATAAACTTACAAGAGTTAATATGTTTAGCATAGCTTAGGGAAACCTCTTTGTAATCATATTACTATATTGTTATTCTATTCTACTTAAAAGTTCATATTACTAGTCTTGTACTTGTCATTTTCATAGTTTCGTATACAAAGTACTAAAATTAGGTGTACTTGTAGTTTATTGTGGAATAGGCACTCGATTTTGAATAAATTTGTGTTCTGTAATGTTGAACTGAATATATTTATAGATGTGCATTCTTTGAAGGCACATCATGTTCAATGTATCAAATGAGACGCTTTGAATTCTATTAAAAAATTAGCGTATTTGTGTAGTTACTGAAATAAATAATTAGTTGATGTTTTATACACAAACTAGCTGTTTTCCCGTGCTTCGCTACGGTTACGAAATTTGGATTTTTGGTGGAACCGACCTCCAGAGTGAACATTCAATATTTTACTCAGGGATATTACTTTTTGCACTGCGGAACGCCTTCGTATTAAATTTCAGCTTTCTTGCTCATCCCGAAGTGATACTTCAAAATTATGGATTTTTGGTGGAACCGACCTCCAGAGTGAGCACCGCTCCTATTTAGAAAATTCAACTTCTCAATTCCGATTTTTTGGTGGTGAAAACCGTCCATAAATCGGGGAAAAACCGGAAAATATTTTTTATGAAGTCCTTATATGCTATTTTGGGGGGGGGTCCATTCTCTGTCATTTTTCGCTATCTCCTTTAGTTTGCCCAGAAAAAATATACAAAAAGACCAGCTAAAAAGCGTCATTTTTGGCGGTAACTTGCTCCCACTTGAACTTTCGATTTTTTCATTTCTTATTACGCACCTACATACTAAATGGGATCTGTGTGCCAAATTTCAAAGCTCTAGGTTTAGCCATCGTTGATTTAAAAAACATACCATTGAAGACACACATGTGGCTAAAACCTAGATCTCATTTCGTTCGGTCCATGAGTTTACCAAAACAAACCTCAAAATTTGTTTGAACTAAAACAAGAATTACGAAAGCCCGTATGAACACAAAAACTGAAGGACAAGAGATATCGCAAAAATATATTTTCCAAAAACAATCAATCAAAAAGGACGGCCTCATGAAATCCGGCATTCTTTTCAAACATCATTGGAAGTGTATCTGGTTACTTGATAGACTCCCGGAAGGCCGATCGATCTCCGTGGCCGTGTTGTAATTCCATTGTTTTTTGGTTCAGAGATTGTGGGTTCGAATCCCGACCGGAGCAAACAATTTTTGATCGAATTTCGTCGTTTTTGGAATGACATGGCTTTAAAAAGGGACATAACTTTTTTGTATAAAATAAATGTTTGTTGATAGACATTTCTATGTTTTCTTCCTGGTCAATATTATTGATTAGCTGTTTCGCCCGTGCTTCGATTTTTAAATTGCTATTTTTTAAAGACATTGGAATTTGGGGGGAGGGAGTATGNGGGGAGTATGGGGTTTGTGTTTACCCTGTATATTGCAACCTTTAAAAAACCTAGATTTAAACGTTTCGCCAGGGGCCTTAGAGGCACGGCCATTCTGACTAATTGGTATTTTCTAAATTTTATTTCGCCCGTTCCCGGTTTCGACCCTGTAACTCTGGAATGGCTGGCCATACCTTTGGAGAAAATGTCCTAAAATAAGGAATAAATGGCCACCTAAAATTTACTCGCTTTGAGTTGATATGCTGCCGCGACAAAATGTAAGATATCGGATCGTGACTGTACGAATTTGGTGAATAAATTAGAAATTTGGCCGTAACTCGAAAACGGCTTGATATATTTTAGTTCTGATAATTTCCTGGGGTCGTAGACCATGATTTTGGGGGGTCCATTCCTATCAATTTATCGCTATCTGCTACCGCTTGGGTTGGGGTATTGTAAAAGACAACCCCTCATGCATAGGTACATAGATACAAACATACAAATTTCTGATTTATATATTAAGATTCTTACCTTGATATCGAGACCTTTGTGTATTCCAATGAATAAAAAGTAGAAACCATCTTCCTACAACACAAATTGGAAGAAGCACTGCGAGGATGAGCAAAAAAGGCAAAGACAGTAACACAGCAGTTAGACAAATTAAAGCTCTCCCCAAGATTTCCCAGCAAGGGTTTTCATCCAATGGGTGTTTGACGCGTCTTAGTTGAATATTTCTTGGAATTGAATGTTGATGCTCATCAGCCAGAGCATTCATTCCTGAAACATTCAAAATCAAAATGTTTGAACACAATACATAAAACGTCTGATAGGGCATTAGGATCTCTGGAAGATCTAATGCATTCAGAGGTCACGCATCGAAGAAGTTACTGACAAAGATCGACTTTCCTGTACATACTGCCAAATGTAGAGGTCACGCATCGAAGAAGTTACTGACAAAGATAGACTTTCCTGTACATACTGCCAAATGTAGTGTTACTGACAAAGATCGACTTTCCTGTTCATACTGCCAAATGTAGAAGTCACGCATCGAAGTAGTTACTGACAAAGATCGACTTTCCTGTTCATACTGCCATCAAATGTCAAATGTTCATACTTCCAACTGCAGTTCCTGTAAGATCACTGAAGTTAAGTAACGCCCAGCGAAGTTTTACCTAGTGGTAATAACCTTTGTTCGAGTGGTGTTGTCTATTGCCGTCCTAATCTAGGCTGGGTGAGGTCAATGTGGGTGGCTGGGTTGTAAGTTTTCAACGAATGGAGGGTAGAACTTTCGTTTGGAAATGACCTAAGACATTAAAGAGACGTTAGGCTGATTTTAGATTATTCGATTTATTCGTTAAAATTTGTTAAATTTATGTGAGCGCCTGGTATAATTATCCAAATCACAATTAAGTATTTTNGTCCTAATCTAGGCTGGGTGAGGTCAATGTGGGTGGCTGGGTTGTAAGTTTTCAACGAATGGAGGGTAGAACTTTCGTTTGGAAATGACCTAAGACATTAAAGAGACGTTAGGCTGATTTTGGATTATTCGATATATTCGTTAAAATTTGTTAAATTTATGTGAGCGCCTGGTATAATTATCCAAATCACAATTAAGTATCTTCCTTTCTAAATTATTTTGTCTTGTTTAGTTTAAACTCTCCATTCTGGTTTGTAAGTTTCCAGCAAACGTACTAACCAGCAACCCACACTGAATCCATCCACTCCGGGTTGAGTCAACCACAAAGTAGAAATCTGCCAGGCGTTGCTTAGTTCTGTGATCATCTCACTGATGCATTGAACAACATTTCAACATGCCGTTCATGCTGCTTAAAAGTTTTGTAATTGAAGTTAATTTAAAAGTTAAAACAATAATATTCTGAAGTAGGTATCCCAATACAAGGGTAAATGGATTTGAAGTAATATTTTCTATGAATTCACCCTATTTTTTTTTTTTTTTTTTGNTTTTTTTTTTTTTTTTTTTATGGCTTTATTTAACGTGGCAGGATTCTCACAAATGTGAGCTCTTCCATCCAACCACCGAAAATTGATGGCGCGCAATGAACCATCAATTCTTAATTATAATTCCACAACTAGTGCCTTAAACCCCGCGAGTGTTTCTGCATTTTTCACATCGGTAGGCAGCGCATTCCACAGGCGCACGACACTAAGGTGCAGAGACTAATCATACCCGCAGCATGGACTCTTGTGTTGTATGAATTTATATTCGACAAAAATTCAAATATTAATGAAGTTTAAAAAAATGTTTTTTAACGCCTCTATAATATCTAAGGCCTTGCGAGGCGGTGATTTTATCATTTATTCGCTGGTATCACGAGAACTCGGACCCACATGGTCACCCTTGAAGTAAAACCTCACTGGACGTTGCTTAATTTCAGTAATCATCATACGTTCGTACGAGAACTGGTGTATTGGACGTAGCATAGACACAGGTTTTAAATTTTTATTTGGCGAGGAAGTGTTGTGAAACTTAATCCAACCGTACATTTAGTTCTTTTGTTCCAAACCCTTTGATTACTTTATGTATGTCACTTTTATGTCATGAACGGCAAAACAAATTGTTGGAAATCGAATATAATATATCGTTTGCGGTTTTATGCCGTTTTTTATCAGTTTTCACATATCCTGCTTAAAATGAGAACGGTAATAGCTAGAACTTTAAACTTAGGGCCTATTCATATCAATTTCATATTGAGAAATTGAAAAATACAACTTAGGATGAAGTGTAATATATTGTTGGCCGCTAATTAGCGGTTGAAGGCCGCTTTTTATAGATAAGGAAAGTCGCGTGATGTTCACACCAGATTTTTTTCAGGGCGGCACTCATTTCCTTGAAGTGCCTACTCCACAGAGTCGCTAAGCTTTGTGTAAATACCTGTGTGAACATGAAAAGTTCTATTTTTAAATTGAACCTTCTTCCCTTTAGACAAGATTGGTAAAAGCCGCAAAAAATCGTCCAAATATTGGCAACGATAAATTTAAAGTAACGTAGCGTGTCCGATTGTATCGATTATTTTGTCCGATTTTGACAAAAACCTCCTGGCAACACTGTTTCCTATGGTAAATCCTTCCTTGTCTCTTCCATCGATCTCTGGAACGCACTACCATATCCTACCCTAAATTCACCCACCTTTCACTCTTTAAAATCATCTTTATTGGAGGCACTCTGCGAAGGTTTGTTAGCTCCATCTCCCTTCTAGTCCTAACCATTCTCTCTTGAAGTTTGGTAGCTTGTATACGGACTATGGAAGTTGCTTGCGAGAATGAAAAAAAAAAATCAATAGNAATCCCGATTAAGCTGGGCTCTTAAACTCCAGTATGTTCATTCATCTTTTGCACTCAAGGCTAGGTACACCCCAGAATGGGGTAGAGTAGAGTATCGGAATATTCACTGGACTATTTGACCATCCAGTCTTATCCAGATTCTCATCATCGACATTTTCAGTGAGCTCTGTTTACAGTTCACAAAACTACTTATTTGTACCTACTTTTTGAAACTCGAAAATCTTTATCCTCTTACATTATTTTCTGAGGGGTTGAGCAACCTTGCAACCCCAAATGAATTGGCCCCTGCTGAATATAATATTACTCAAATACTGTGTTAGAATTGAATGAACACCTCCCAGTATAATAATGTACTCTCTATTGTCGCAATGAAACTGTTTCATTATACCTCCCAGTATAATAATGTACTCTCTATTGGCACAATGAAACTGTTTCATTATACCTACCTCCCAGTATAATAATGTACTCTCTATTGTCACATTGAAACTATTTCATTATACCTCCCAGTATAATAATGTACTCTCTATTGTCACAATGAAACTATTTCATTATACCTCCCTGTATAATAATGTACTCTCTATTGGCACAATGAAACTGTTTCATTATACCTCCCTGTATAATAATGTACTCTCTATTGGCACAATGAAACTGTTTCATTATACCTCCCTGTATAATAATGTACTCTCTATTGGCACAATGAAACTGTTTCATTATACCTCCCTGTATAATAATGTACTCTCTATTGGCACAATGAAACTGTTTCATTATACCTCCTTGTGTAATAATGTACTCTCTATTGCCAAAACGAAACTGTGTCATTATATCTCCCTGTATAATAATGTACTCTGTATTGACACAATGAAACTGTTTCATTTATGTAACAATAAAATGTTAAACTACACAGAAAATAATAGAATGTTACTCACAATTGAAAATGTATCTAACACTTAAAAAGGTTTCTATGAAAATTACTGTAATGTTAAATTTAACTGTGAAAAACATGAAAAATAAAATGTTGTATGATGGTTACAAATGATGTTGGCACTATTATTGTGTATGGATAACGAGGGCAATAGTGGAGGAGATGCATAAGGGGGAATATAACGAGTGGATCAACATGATCAGGTGTTCAGTGTTCACTTGTTGTAGTCATTTATAGAAAAAAATATCTTAATCAAATTTTAAAAAAATATTTTCAAAAAATAAAAAAGGGGGGGGGGGCAGGGCCCCCAAATTCAAAATCGAAAAGCCCTTAACACCAACCATAACATATCATTTTTTTTTTTTCTACAACAAACCGCTAAAAATATAAAAATATTTTTTAAAAAACACAATTAAACACCTCCTGGACTGCCAGATCTTGTTCACAGACAGACACACCGACAGACATACACATTGCAGACCGAAGCTGAGAGTGTGTCAGTTCGAAAACTCGACATCAAAAAAAAAAAAAGCGCGAAAGGGTTTCAAAAAATATACGTCCAATTATTTTATATGGAACATTTGTCCAAAAGTACTAAATGTTAATTAATAAGCGCAAAGACCAGAGACACTTGGAGGAAGTACCTACATACCTAATTTTCTTCAAATAGCGGCAAAATACCGCCCCAAAGGTAGATTTTAAAAAATTGATATCAAATGCACCAAATTTCAAACGGTATCTATTACCGTTCTCTTTTACGTGGGATTTGAGAAATGGGTAAATTATAGGTTTTCTTAGGTTTTCGCAATTTGAAATCTAATTAAAATAAAATGTTGTCATATATTAAACTCCCAACACAAAGAATATCACCTACCACTATACCTAATTTTACTTCAGTAAGGGATGGAAACCCAATACAATACATCATACATTCATTTTACTGTAGATATAAATTAACCCCAAGAGATACATTTACCCCACCAGACGCTACCCATATCAAACAATATGGACAAAGAGAAAGGCACTCTTCCACACAGAAAAGCTCATAAAAAAGTCAAAAAGTTATTTCATTTTCCGTTCTTTTTATTTGGAAGTCTGCCAACAGAATTTTTGTATTTGCAAAAAAAAAAAAAAAAAAAAAAAAAAAAAAAAAAAAAAAAACAGAGCTTTTCCGTATTAGGTAGGATGTGGGATGAAATAAAAAAAAATATGAAAAGGTAACAGACTGGGAGGGGCATTGTCATCAATATTTTTAATCCAGAAAACTTATCATCCCACAACAAATATGTACTAAGATTATAATTGTCATAAAGGGAAAAGATAGTAGTCTAGTCTATATTATGTCGGGGGGNGGGGGGGGGGGGGAGGAGCAGGCCTCACAATAATGGTTTACACCAGACTTTTACTAATTCCCTTTTTAATTGACCGAACGAAGTGAAATCTAGTTGTGACTTTGATGACATTTGGTATGGACGTCTATAATGTTCATAAAATTTTCTGGTGTGGACCCTTTAAAATTATTTTTATTCTAATAACAGTTTGCATAATAATGCATATGATTATTGACCGAACGAAGTGAGGTCCAGTTGTGACTTCACGACAATTGTTCTTCTCTTTTTCTGTTTGTAGCATGATAACTCTCGAACGACTTATTTAATTTTGATACAATTTGGTATGGACATTCATAGAATTTGTTGATTAATTTTTGAGCCGTATTGAGCCAAGCGCGATCTTGTAGCTCAGTTGGTTGATGCGGTGGATTCGTAACAAGGAGGCTGTTTTTTCGAATCCAACTCCATCCACCCTCTTCGACACAAGATTGGAAATGGACTATTAAAAAAATATATACATATGTATATATTAAAAATAATAATAATAAGTTTAATATTATTAGGTTTAGATTTTGGGCTCTGTTGGGCCTCAATATAGCCATTTTAACTGGGTGAGACCTACATTTCTCAGAACTACTAGTAATGAACAATGCTGTCTAAGAACAGATCTAACTGGGTTACTGTTAACAAATACCCCTCTTCAAGTACAGGGGAAAAAGTAGAAAGTGTGTCAGATAAAAACTTATATTCTCCTTATAGACGAGGTAAAAACTTTGCAAGTCTAACTTTCAACCATTCCGTTATTTTTTATATTTTCCATCCAACAGATTTCAATTTTCAGTATCATAGATAGCTAACTTGGTAGTTAACTGGGGAGCTTCAACTGTTTAAAATGCTAAAGTTTGCTTTACGTTCTCTGAAGATTTTATATTTTTCTAGGGGAAATAACGCTTCACTTGAGACTCAGTGGCGATGCAACGGGTGGAGTGTGATGTGTCTGACCCAATTCATTGAGATTATTATTATCATCAATTATCAAGATTTGTATTTTTCATCTGTTTCAATAGGTAAATAAATCAGGAGTAAACAATACTCTTAAGACTTATTTACTGT
>CM022879.1:8305444-8399615 GCA_012654025.1 Pachypsylla venusta | reverse complement strand
CATGGCCCAGTATCACACTGGCTTTGTACGCGTGAGACCCAGGTTCGAATCCTGGCGGAACTGATATATTTTCGGAAATGTGTTTGGCTCTTCGGAGTGCACCTAACCTCGCGAAGACAAACGAGTAGCTAACTCAAGATGTGAGTGAGAAGAGCAAAAATAATACTGTGGTACTTTAGTGTAGTGGCCCTTGTGAGGCTGTGATACCCACAAAAGTAAGTTGGCACAATGCAGTCTTATATACTTATTTAATAACTTCTCAAGTATTGTTCAACATTTCAAACAGGCTTTAATGTTTATTGCCCGCTGTGCCGTTATGCTTGTTAGGCATGAAAATATTTGACAAACGAATTTTATTGATTTGTAAATTTTAATTCATCCATAGACCTTGAATGATAAAATTTGCTTCGGTGAGAAACGAACATGCAGGCAGTTAATTTACATTTTCGGGGTCTGTGTTTACACTTCATGCACAATGTGATGTGTGCAGGGCCGAGCTATAGATTTTTGCCACTCTGGGCAAACGAGACGAAAGTTTCTCTTCTCCCTCCCCCCAATTGGAACATTTTGAATTTCAGTTATTTTCACTGTCCCCGAATGCCCCCGTTCCAAATAGCACCCCCCCCCNCCCCCCCCCCCCCCTATATTAATAAAAACAAGTTTTTTTTTCAGAAATGCAATGTGCATTGTCTTCTCCGCCTCAAAAATTTTCCTCGGGCCCTGAAAGCATTCCTCCTTTTATTTTAAAGACATGTGCCAAGTCCTTAGCAGTCCTCAGGAGTATTTCCGTCCCAATGGAAGTCTAGCTATATCTTTCCCATTCATAAATCTGGTGACAGGACTAATTATCGTGGCGTGTGCATCCAGTCTTCAATCCCCAAAGCTCTCGATAAATTAGTATCTTCAAGGCTATCATTTGCTTGTCAACATTTCATCTCAGCTTTACCCTAATATACTTCAGCAGCATGGCTTTACTGCTAAGAGATCTACCGTTACCAATCTTCTTTGCTACCAAAATGGATACGATCATTTTCTTCGGTGATTGGAAAGCTCTTTAAGAAGCCCCTCTCAAATGATTCAAATTGGGGATTTTCTTTGCTACCAAAATGATATTATCCATTCTTTCCAATCTGGTAACGATGTTCACTCGGTGTATACTGATGTCGCTCAACCATTTGATAAAGTGAATACAAAGCTTCTTATCGCTAAATTTAAAACATACGGTATTGGCGATCATTTTCTTCGGTGGTTGGAAAGCTCTTTAAGAAGGCCCTCTCAAATGATTAAAATTGGGGATTTTCTTTGCTACCAAAATGATATTATCCATTCTTTCCAATCTGGTAATGATGTTCACTCGGTGTATACTGATGTCGCTCAACCATTTGATAAAGTGAATACAAAGCTTCTTATCGCTAAATTTAAATCATACGGTATTGGCGATCATTCTCTTTAACAAGCCCTTCTCAAATGGTTAAGATTGGTGATTTTAAGTCGTTCTCTATCTCTATCAATGTGTATTCTGGTATAGGTCAGGGAACTCATACTGGTCTTCTGTTTTTTAGTATTTTTTTCAATGACCTACCTACCGTTATTCGGTATTGTTTGTTTCAGATGTATGCAGATGATGTGAAAATTTACAAGAGGTCTAGTCTGGACGACAAAGTCTAGTCTGGACGACTGTACTTTGCTCCAACAGGACTTGAATGCTTTTTACGAATGGCTTCGTAAAAATAACTTGCATTCGATTTAGGGCCTTGTTTTGGATTGCAGGCTTTCGTTTTCTGCCCAAACAAGGAACATCTCCACGCGCTGTCATCGGTCTTTCGGTTACATTTTTAGGTTTATACAAGTTCTAAAAGTTGGTTTCTGCATACATTTTTTTCTAAAATTATCAAAAGTTTTAACAATTATCCTATGAAGGAACCTTAGTCCACTATGTCGATTTTAAGTCTCGATCCGTAGACCCTATTTTCGTGTCAATGGATTCATTGGAATCCTCGTTAAAAATTACACCAAAAATCACTATCATTTCTAGTTTGTGACATACTGGGAAGATATGCAAATCATAAGTCGAAATTTACATGTAAAATTCTATGGGACAACTAGAAAGTTTCAGTCTTTCTTATTTTTATTTTATTTACCTATATTGTATTTTGACTATTTTTTTATTTTACGGCTTCTTATATTATTTAGTTTAATGTTCTGCCCGTTAATTATACGGCCAGTTTACTGGTTATATTTATTAAATCCGTTTTAACAATGTTATCGTATCATATGAGCACATAATTATAAAAAATCGCACAGACAAAGATCGTCAACATGTAATCCCGTCAAATGCCGCCATAGGTAGCCACCCCATTTGCCTATAGCTAGGACCGGCCCTGGATGTGTGTTTTATGGGTTGCTGCCCCATTTGCCTATAGCTAGAACCGTCCCTGGGTGTGAGTTTTACAACAAAACATCAATGTAAATAAATTAAATTCACCTGATGTTTCAATGTAAGTAAATACAAATTTTACATTCAGCATTCAGTCCATTGCGGTCCCTAGACAATATCCCTTGCTATGTGAAGGGGGGGGGGGGAATTTTTTTACTATCACGAGGTTAAAATGAAGGCTATAGTTTTATTGATCCCTTGCTATGTGGAGGGGGGAATCACAAACACACATCGAAAATTTTCCGACCACGCCAATAATTGAACTCGTGTCCCCACCGTGCAATGCCATTGTGATACCCACTAGATCAGGAGGATTCTTCCACCCTGAACATTTTACCCAACGGGTATTATACAATACAGCCACAACATTTACTTACTAAATCAGGAGGACTGTTTCACCCTGAACATTATACCCAACGGGTTAACGGGTATAATACAAGACAGCCACAACATTTACCCACTAAACCAGGAGGACTGTTTCACCCTGTACATTTTACTCAATGGGGATTATACAAGACAGCCACAACATTTACCCACTAGACCAGGAGGACTGTTTCACCCTGTACATTTTACCCAACGGGTATTATACAAACAGCCACAACATTTTCCCACTAGACCAGGAGGACTGTTTCACCCTGTACATTATACCCAACGGGTATTATACAAGACAGCCACAACATTTACCCACTAGACCAGGAGGACTGTTTCACCCTGTACATTTTACCCAACGGGTATTATACAAGACAGCCACAACATTTACCCACTAGACCAGGAGGACTGCTTCACCCTGTACATTTTACCCAACGGGTATTATACAAGACAGCCACAACATTTACCCACTAGACCAGGAGGACTGGTTCATCCTGTACATTTTACCCAACGGGTATTATACAGGACAGCCACAACATTTACCCACTAGACCAGGAGGACTGGTTCATCCTGTACATTTTACCCAACGGGTATTATACAAGACAGCCACAACATTTAAAACTATGTCATTTTTTTTATATATATTTTGATTAAAGTTTCAATGCCACTATGATATTGTACTTTTCAGCGCACAGCCTGGCATTTCTTTCAAATCTATTTCAATCTACTCTTCTACTGCTGACATTATACAGGATTTACGTCTAAATAAAAGATAAAATATGATTGATTCATTGATTGTGAAAATGGGGTAGCATTGTACCTATATGTTAGGCTCAATCCTTGAAACTTGAAATGGACGAAAAAGCCCGACCATTCAGGTCTGAAAGCTGGACAGAAATTCGTGCAAACTAGATCATCTGATCTAGTTGCGCGAACTAGGTGGATTTTTTTTTATATAAAACAGAAAAAACCGAAATTCTACAATTGTGCAAATTGCGATCTGGAAGTATAAATATTTTTGCTATTTGAATTTGAAATAAATATAATGGTGTATCAGGAAACTCATGTCTCTCAGGTTCACTCAAACATGTTGCCCTCCTTCTCACATCATCTTGAACAAGATACAAGATCTGGTTTGGTGTCAGCTTTATACATTTTTTGCATGGCTTTTTACTATAGGTACGCCAAATAACCCTCCTCCTCCCCCCCCCCAAAAAAAACCCACTACGTCATTAGTTACAAAAAGCACTGAAATCAAAACAGTGCCTCCAGCCTTAATTGTATATCTTTTTTTCTCCCATTTTAAACCTTCCTTTTAACTTTAATTTCACTACTTTTATAAATCTCACAAATTTCGCAAAAATTTTCGCATTTTGGAAATCACTTTCAAACCTTTGGCGGTGTGCCTTCTCAAAAACTACAGCTTATTACGTAGGCACACCGCCGAAGGTGTGAAAGTGAGTTTCCAAAATGTGAAAATTTATACTGCGGAACATTTTTGTTTCAATTTTTTAACTTTCTAGCTTATCCCGAAGTGTACTTCTCAATATTGATTTTTTTATGGTAGGTACATTTCCTATTTATTTAGAACATTAATATTTTCTTAAGGATGATATTTTTGTACTGCGGAACATTTTTGTTTCAATTTTTAACTTTCTAGTTTATTCCGAAGTGTACTTCTCAATATTGAATTTTTTATGGTACCCTATTGGGAAAATGGATCCTATTTATTTAGAACATTAATATTTTTCTTAAGGATGATATTTTTGTACTGCGGAACATTTCAATTTTTCACTTTCTAGTTTATTCCGAAGTGTACTTCTCAATATTGGATTTTTTATGGTACCCTATTGAGAAAATGGATCCTATTTATTTAGAACATTAATATTTTTCTTAAGGATGATATTTTTGTACTGCGGAACATTTCAATTTTTAACTTTCTAGTTTATTCCGAAGTGTACTTCTCAATATTGAATTTTTTATGGTACCCTATTGAGAAAATGGATCCTATTTATTTAGAACAGTAATATTTTTCTGGGTGAAATTTTTGTATTGCGGAACAAAAATATATATATTTTTTTTAGCGGTTCCTATCCCTAGGTTGGATACGGCTAGAGGAAAATTATGTATTACCCCGGGATATTATGTAACAACACATCAGTAGTATAATGAAAGAGTTCGAATGAACTAAATTGGTTCCTGTTTTTTTTAATTTCCTCCTCCATATACATTTTTTTTTCTGCGTCCTATAACTTTTTGGCAAAAATGAAACATAGAAAGCATTGTTTACCACATCCTATCTTTTAATTGATATTCTATACGATTCGAAATTGGTAGTTGGGGTAACTTTTGACGATAAAAATATCAAAAGGTACACCCTTCCACAAGATGCAACCAAATGAGACATCTCCGATCAAAATCGACTCGGCAGATTTGGCTGTAGCCCCGTCTAAGAAATGGCACAAGTCTCCACCGTTGACGATAACGGTGGAGCCGTATTGTAAAGAGGCATATGGTCATCAAGGCCCCAGCCACGGATAACTAAGTAAGATATATAGACTGTACAGTAGACTACGAGAACAAGAAGCGTTTTTTTTTTTTTTTTTTTTTTTTTTTTTTTTTTTTTTTTTATTGTCAATAAACAGCGGGAACCAGATTTTTTCAGAATGGTCCAAGTAAACCAATTAACTCCTCCGCCGGATTGGGTTTGGTTTGCTGCGCCTTTCTCTTTATGTGTGTGTTTTGATCATGACTTAGGTATACTTCTGTTTATTTTGGGTTGGTACCGAAGGCGTAATTTTTTCCAAACCATTTATGACTTGCTAACTTTTCATGAGGAAAAGTAAATCATACTTGAGATTGTAAATAGTTCCTTGGGGGTGAAATCCTCAAGGGCGAGTCCACCTGAGCTGATGGTGCAAACTAACACGGGTAGCGACTCTGTAATATCATTATGTTTGTAACTACTATGTTACTAACGTAATTCTATTACAGTGATTGTCATGGTTCTGGGGGCCCATGTCAATTATCAGCCTCCAAGAACAAATGTATGATGACAATAATTATAAACTTTAGCAGTAGATTACAAATTATCTGGAGCTACATCTGGCTACCATCGGACACGATGATGCCACTATTGAATGAATGAAAAAAAAACTAATTATTGTCTGATAGCTCGATGTGTTGATTCTTTAACATTACCCGGGGTACACTACGTGGAGGCGAACTAGCATCGTTGGTGTCAGATTTACTGGTTGTCCCAAATGGGTACCAGTTTTCACTAGATAACCCTGAACTCCCTCTCATCCAGTTTCGTTTCCCCTTGCATTCTTATCCAGCACCGTTTGCATCATCCACGCTTTGTGTCATCCACTCCAGAATATTCATTACGTTAGACATCTTTCCGGAGTCTTGTTATTTATGTTTTTCTTTTTTTAATTTAAAAATGTTATTTTTTCAATTAAATTGATTTTTTAAAAAATTATTGCTGTCAAATTAAGACTCAGGAAGTACACCATTGTGACTGTTGGAAAGATGGAAACACATTTCAGCGTGTATCCTTTTGATTTTAATATCCGGATTCTGCCTTATAAAGTCATCTACCAGGATGAGGATTGGCCACACCAGACTTACTCACCAGGATGACCACCATGCTATCAACGTGGATTATGTTGAGAAACACAAATCACCCACGTGGATTATGTTGAGAAACAAAATGCGTTTCTCAACTTGGAATACATTGAGAAACACAAGTCACTCACGTGGATTATCTTGAGAAACACATGTTATCCACATGGATTATATTGAGAAACACAAGTCACCCACGTAAATTATGTTGAGAAACTTATATTATCCGCATGGATTATATTGATGAACACAAGTCACCCACGTGGATTATGTTAAAGAACACATGTTATCCACATGGATTATGTTAAAGAGTACATGTTATCCACATGGATTATATTGAGAAATACAAGTCACCCACGTAGATTATGTTGAGAAACACTTGTTATCCACATGGATTATATTGATAAACACAAGTCACCCACGTGGATTATGTTAAAGAACACATGTTATCCACATGGATTATGTTAAAGAGTACATGTTATCCACATGGATTATATTGAGAAATACAAGTCACCCACGTAGATTATGTTGAGAAACACATGTTATCCACATGGATTATATTGATAAACACAAGTCACCCACGTGGATTATGTTAAAGAACACATGTTATCCACATGGATTATGTTAAAGAGCACATGTTATCCACATGGATTATATTGAGAAATACAAGTCACCCACGTAGATTATGTTGAGAAACACATGTTATCCACATGGATTATATTGAGCAACACAAGTCACCCACGTAGATTATGTTTAGAAACACATGTTATCCACATGGATTATGTTAAAGAACACATGTTATCCACATGGATTATATTGAGAAACACAAGTCACCCACGTAGATTATGTTTAGAAACACATGTTATCCACATGGATTATATTGAGAAACACAAGTCACTCACGTAGATTATGTTTAGAAACACATGTTATCCATATGGATTATATTGAGAAACACAAGTCACCCACGTAGATTATGTTTAGAAACACAGGTTATCCACATGGATTATATTGAGAAACACAAGTCACCCACGTAGATTATGTTTAGAAACACATGTTATCCATATGGATTATATTGAGAAACACAAGTCACCCACGTAGATTATGTTGAGAAACATATGTTATCCACATGGATTATATTGAGAAACACAAGTCACCCACGTAGATTATATTGAGAGACACATGTTATCCACATGGATTATATTGAGAAACACAAGTCACCCACGTAGATTATGTTGAGAAACACAAATCACCCACGTGAATTATGTTGAGAAATACGAGTCGGACACGTGACGCCTTTGAATTACATGTTAAGGAAATGATTTTAGATTTTGCCTTCAAAATAAAAGAAAAATAATGAAATAATTGTTCCGATAAGCTGTGCATGACAGGATGAGGCGGTACAGGAACGGGTGCGTGTATCAGTGATGCTTACTGCATAGGGAGGCAAAAATGCCTCAACATTGTGGAAACTCCATCTTTTCATTATTTCTATTCTTACCTAATCTTTTAGACACTAAAGTAGGTGTTCCGAAATTTTAATCATACGTGGGGGGGGGGGGGGAACCNCGGGGGGGGGGGGGCAACCAAATGTGTAGAGCTTCTATAACATCTATACCTATAAAGCCGAACTAAGAAACCATTCGAGTTTGTACAGGGTGTTTCGAAATTTTATTCATACGGTGAGGGGGGCTACCAAATGTCTAGAGCTTCCATAACATCTATACCTATAAAGCCAAACTAAGAAACCATTCGAGTTTGTACAGGGTGTTTCGAAATTTTAATCATACGTGGAGGGGGGCTACCAAATGTCTAGAGCTTCCATAACATCTATACCTATAAAGCCAAACTAAGAAACCTGTCAAGTTTGTACAGGGTGTTTCGAAATTTTAATCATACGTGGAGGGGGGCTACCAAATGTCTAGAGCTTCCATAACATCAATACCTATAAAGCCAAACTAAGAAACCTGTCAAGTTTGTACAGGGTGTTTCGAAATTTTAATCATACCTAAAACAATTAAACGGAGCCGATTTTACTCTTTATATTTTAAGAATAAATACTTCCAAAGAGAGCCATTTTGAGAATATATAGCTATCGTGTCTAAGGTGATTATTCGGATAAGAGCCCGCCGCGCCGGGTGACACTGCGTATCGTCGATGCACCCACTCAGTTGTTCTCGTGACTCCGTTGTCCTCGTGAGGACAAATGGGAAGATGTTGTTGATTGCAGTGATATTATCAATATTATTTTTAATATTATCAATCAACACTGGCATCATAGTTTCCGATGGTAGCCACAGAAGTAAATAATATTTAAGATTTATTTACTTCTGTGGTAGTTTGGTGCTATTATTTTTAATTGTCATCATATGACTCTAATCTTGATAACTAATAATTGACATGCGCCCCCCCCCCCAAATCATGGCAATCATTGAAATATAATTACACAGTTTCAAATTTGATTTATCACAATAGATAGGGCCATAGATAGAAAATCCGGGGAAAATTTACGGGCCCCTCTATTATTCTCTCATCTATAATCACCGTATGGGCAGTAATATTAGTAAAAGTAGGCAATTCACTTATTTGATGTGAAAAGGCGTGTACGCTTCTTTTTGGCAGCAAATAAGTAATGATTGCTGTACAGTGTACAAGCTGAAAGGTGTCCTGTAATAGCCATTTTCCCTTATCAGCCCTATATCGCTAAAATTCTAATTTTGTGTGTTTGATTTTTTTTAAAAACTTTTAAATTCATTTACTATATTCAGAAAAAACATGAAGAATTTCATTATGATCATTTTCTCACTAGGCCTCTTAGGAAATCCCGGGCCTGGGGGGGGGGATTCCCCCCATTCCCCCCTCTCGTCGGGCCTGACTATAGAAGTTCCAAATATCAAATCATATTTAGGACGATACAAGTTCGTATAATATTCCGCATCATTAATTCCTATTCATGTTTTAGGTTGCGTGTATCTTTATGTATGTATTGCGTGAAACAATAGGTAAACAATACTGCCTAATAGGAAAATTTAAATATTTATACCCAAAAATCACAAATTCTCAATTCCTCTGTCAAAAATGTATGAGCCATAAAACATTGACGTGTTTTATGGCTTTACTCGAAGAAACGTTATGTCTGTTTTTTCTCATACTTAGGAACTGATGTTAGGATCAACTTATACAACATAGAATGTTGTAGAACAAAGAAACATTTTCTATGTTGTAGAACATAGAAAATAATATGGGAATAGAACCCCCTCCAGTAAAAATAAAAAGTATTCAGAAGTCTACAACCGGCCGAGGCACGGCCGATTTTCCGATTTTTTTTTATGAGAAATCATAGAATACTATTAAAAACGGTAAGATATAGGTATAAAACAATTGTTGGGACTGGACCCCCTCCCCCAAGCCAAAGACTCAACCCCAGTAAAATTATCAGAATTCAGAACTCTACAACCGCCCGAGATACGGCCGATTTTCCGATTTTTTTTATGAGAAATCATAAAATACTATTAGAAACGGTAAGATATATAGAACAATTGATAGGAATGGATACCTCCCCCCAAACCAAAGACTGGGACTTCAGAAAAATTATAAAAAGTCTCCAACCGTTATGGAAATTCAAGTTTTCGCACAATTTTGTCCGATTTAAATACATTTTTGTACAAAAGCGGTTAGTGCCGATATAATCTAATAGTATTGAACACCAAGTTCGTTTAGTAGGACGTGTTGAGAGTAGTATTGGGTTAGGTTCCAAAAAAAATAAAATGCGTGTTGAAAACTGCGCAAGTTTAGCCAGCAAGAACCTAACCCAATACTACTCCCAACACGTTCTACATAGGTTAACAAACGTGTAGGTAATATGTAATCTATGTGTATATGTATGCTCTGATCGCGGTTAAGCGGTTGTACCCCGGCGATATGATTATTAATGTAAGAGTCAGATTTATCATCATTAGCAACGATCATACCACGTTGAATACACCAGTTCCCTTCAGATCACTGAAGTTAAGCAACGTCGGGCGTGGTCAGTACTTGGATGGGTGACCGCCTGGGAACACCACGTATCGTTGGCTCTTTTTTCCGGCCCAACCCAGGCTGGGTGAGGTCAATGTGGGTAGCTGGTTTGCAAGTTTCCAGCGAATGGAGGGTAAACCCCCCGTCTTGAATGACCAATAGATGTGAAAGAGACGTTAAGCCAAATTTAAAACAAATAGCTTGGTGTTTTATTTTTTTTTAAAAAAAAATTTTTTAAAAAAAAAAGATTTATCATCATATTTCTCTCATCTTCTCGAAGCAAAGTTCGGGTACTCAGCTAGTATGTAAATAATCCAGTATGCGGGATAAGTAAGTCATTGTAATAGCATAAGCTCTATATTGGTGTCGACAAATTCAATTATTTGCGAACAGTTGTCAACAAGTTGTCAACTGTTCTTATCATATGTACGCCGATGATCTTCAGTTATATATTCATACCCCCGTAGATTCCATTTCTGACTCAATTCAAAAAATGAACGAAGATTTACAAGCACTTCAGGGTTGGACGTCATCTCATGGTATAATTCCAAATCCTAGAAAGTTTCAATGCATTGTTATTGGTTCCCCTGGACTTCTTTATCGTTTATCTCAATTAAATATCCCAAATGTTATCTTTAATTCAACTGTAATCCCTTTTTCAAAAACTGCAAAAAATCTTGGTATCATTTTNTATAGACATGTTCTAAGAAGAGAATGAGGTACATAGAATAAAAGAATAAAAGTAAGGAGAATGTCACTGGATGTTAACAAAGGTGGAAACATTGTGTAAGGATTCTTAGAACATGACGATCGGATGATCTCGTATATTTCCGATTATCGGGGGAATCATAGTAACACACACAAAAATAAATCTAATCTAATAGAGGTGTTAGGGATGCTCTGAGAGCATAAATTCTCTGTATCCTTATATTAGTATCATTTTTCATCCGAATAACCGTTCTGTGTGGAGATGCTAGGGACGGGATTTGCAAAAACCTTCCCTGCTGCCCTATCACCCCCAAATGCAACCTAGAGCTTCTACTTGGACGATAAAATTACTTAACAAAGAAATCTCCCAATATAAAATTAATAATTTAGAGGTCAGGCCTCATAAAATTACCAAATAGTCATATAGCGGCCAATCGGCGGCTACGACCACTTTCCGATTTTTCCGTCTACCTGTGCGTAGGAAGGAGCAAATTTTGAAAGTAGATATGTTCTGAACGTGAAATTTGATTTCCCACAAGTTTTATATAATATGATTTTTTATTTGGAATAACCGATTTTGAGTTAGAGGCGTTTAAATTGGAGTATAATCAATTTTCTGAAAAAGTGTAAAAAATAGCTATTTTCGACTTCCCATTCGGACCAAACCGCTGAACCGAATTTAACGTTTAAATACGTTATTCGACGTCAAATTCAATTCTCATTAAGTTTGATTAGAGTAATTTTTTTCATGAAATGCATCGTTCGAATGTTATACGCCAAAAACTAAAATTAGCGGCAAAATTAAGCGGTTTTTGGCCGCTAAAAAATTTAGCTCACGTCAGAAACCGTCGCAAACTTAGATTACTAATATTCAGGATGCCCAAAGTGAAATAAAATCAACTCCAGCTTTTTACTTATTTATTCTAGGCAAAAATCTATTTTGACTGGGCTATACAGTCAAGTGAAGATATAGTATTATATTATGTACCTCTGATGATGTGCTCAAGAAAGCACGAAACTAGTCAGCTTTCAACAACATCTTTATTAATTTTACAGTCAAGTGAAGATATAGTATTATATTATCTACCTCATTATTGTGTAAGGATTTGGAGGAAAAGAACTGATCAGACATTGAGGTCCATAATTCGGTTGTTTGGAAACCACTCGCTAAAATGTCGAAAAGGAAAAGCTAAGAAGAAGAAGAAGAAAAATCAGGTCATTCATATACATTTGGCTAGCATTGGGGACGTTAGCAATTAGATTTTGGAGCAGCCAAAAATCCTATTTTTTCAAAAAATTCTTGAATTGGTAATTTTGGCATGTAGGTATGTTTTAAAAGTATATTACAATAATAAGTGATCGGAAGGGGAGGGGGGGGGTCGCCGCATTTACTGGGATAACATCTGGGCTACGGCCGTGAACATTGTGACGCGCGTTATTTCAACACAATTATTTTTTTTAAAAAAAATATTCGATCAGCACGGGAATATACCGTGCAGCAGGCTAAGATTTTTATTTAAAATCAAATTACATGAAAAAATATTTTCAGTCAAATTTTCACGGACAATAAAATACTCGTAGACTATAGGTTACCTATATAAAATAGACAATAAGCCAGTTCCCGATAGATCACTGAAGTTAAGCAACGTCCAGCGAGGTTGTAACATGTGGGTGTCGCGCCCTCGTAATGCTGGCTATTTTTTCGGCCCAACCCGGTTAGCAAGTTTCCAGCGAATGGAGGGTGAAACCCCCGTCTTGAATGACCAATCTTAGATGTTAAAAAGACGTTAAGCCAAATTCAAAAAAAAAAAAAATATATATATATATAGACAATAAAATACACAATAGCAGCTAATTAAATATATTTTTCAAAAAATAATAATAATAAAATATCGCTATTTATAAGCAAAAAAATAATGCATTTTTTTTAAATAAAGATGCATGCTTTAATATTATTTTTTACTAGGATGCATGCTTTAATATTATCGCCAACTTACCCTAAACTTTGCGTGACCAATTAAGCCTCGTGGCCGACTCCCGACTAAAAAATGAATTTTAGAATTTTACTCACAGGGAAATGAGGAACAAGAAGGCGAAATATTTTGAGAGAAGAAAAAAGCAGACGGAGAAATTGAGAGAGGAGATAAGGGAAAAATAGCACCATGTGCGAAAATTTGATGACGTCACAGTGGCAGAGATGCGTCCTTATTTATTATACCTTCCATAGGGACCTCACAATCTTTACTGTGGTATGCACTGCTTGACTGCAGTACACTGACAAGAACAAAAAAGATAAGTCTTCAGGAGGGTAAACGCAGAATATACTTATGATAAGTACAAGTGTCCCAAAAGTCCGAGACCATCGGAATATCTTTTGAACGGCTTTATGCGAAGTTTTGAAATTTTGCATGGTATATTACAACCCAAATTAAACCACCTGATGGTGTGAACAGTTATTCAGGAGCGGGTGCCATGTGGCCCCCAGGGGTCCAAATTTTGTTTTTTAAATACGAACCCCAATCTTGTGATACATTTTCAGAAAGACAATACAATTAGAAGTATTTTGCAAGAAAATTACACAAAAAAAAAAAAAAAAAATGGTNTCCCGTCAAACAATTTTTTCAGCCAAAATATCTCTAAAATTTCTGCACGAATACAATACTTTATCTTCTATGGAAGAGAAAGTAAAAACAGGTCCCTCGGCATTGGTGTCCTATGTAATTATTCAATATCTCATAGCAAATAATTCGCCTACTTTTAGACACTCTTGGAAGTCGTATCTTGAAAACTTCAAATGGCCGCCATTTTGAAACCAAACACGCTAGACATTTAAATTTTTTTGCAAAGTACTTCTAATTCTATTGTCTTTCTAAAAATGAATGTCTTTCTAACAAGATGGGGGTTTGTATTTAAAAAACAAAAGTTTGACCCCCTCAGTGAAAAACCAGTGTCGCCACATGTGCGGTGAACCCGGTCGTCATGGAGTTAATTTTCACTGAGTGAAGTCTACAGTTCACAGTAAAATATCTCTATAAATTAATTATTTGGCTTGACAAGTACGGTCCATTATCTGTTAAACATCCTCCGGCGAGAAGTTTATTGTTCTAAATATCATGAGCAGAGACCTAGTAGGTATCACACTGGTTTTTTACGCGGGAGACCCAGGTCCTGACGGAACTGAATTTTTTCGGAACTGTGCTTGGTTGATCGGGGTGCACTCAGCCTCGTGAGTCGTGAGGAAAATTGAGTAACTACTTTAATGTGGGTGGCGACCAGTTCCATAAATAGTTGCTAATCATCTGATTCTATGGGACGGCATTACAAGAGCAAAGAAATATGCAGTGCAGTGATAGTTTAGTGTAGTGGCCCTTGTAATGCTATGATACCCACAAACCTTTGTTGTGACAATGCAATACTATGCGTTAACACAAATATTAAACACATTTTACTCGTACATTTACAATATCATGAGCAAGTAATTATTAGATAAAGTTTTTTTTAAAAAAATTGCCTTAACGTCCCTTTAACATCTATTGGTCAATCAAGACGAGGGTTTTACCCTCCATTCGACCTGACCCAGCCTGAGTTAGGCCGGAAAAATATCCAGCATCACGAGGCCGCGAACCCACGTGGACACCCACATGGTACAACCTCGCTTAACTTCAGTGATCAAACGGGAACTGGTATATCAACGTACCATAGACACTGGCTATTAGATAGAGTGATCAACATTAAAAAGCATAGCAGTAGCACAAAATAAATAATGAGAAAATAATGTAAATATTTACCTTGGTAAGAAAATCTTAATTTCTAATACTTGAGAGGCACCTCTGTTCTCCGCCTTCCTCTTTTTGGCTTTTGTTTTCATCATTTATTTACATGTGTCCTATATTTTCTCTGAAACGTTGAAATTGTATTGTCTGGTGGACCTCTATAGACAGTTCATTACTATGTTTATATATTATGCATAAGAAAAAGAAACTGTTGTACTGTTTTGCTTAGCTCATACTTCTAACATAGTGGTTCTTAAACTATAAGGGTTCCAACCGGTAAAATGAACAGGGTTCTCTGTTCTCATTATAGCTGGGCCTACGTCCCAGCACAACTTGGAGAAAAGATTATTAAAATCAGTGGCACACCATATGTTGTTTCCTTTTCACATATTTTTGGACTGCAGAGCACCTACCAGTCGGTTTGCTCCAAATGACTGAAATTTACCACAATCCAGGTCCCCGAGTCCACAGTAAACCTACAGGACTGACACATTGTGCATCATTAGTGTGACTCTAACTTACCTAAGTGACGAAATTCCGAAAGCTTTAAATTGCAGGGGATAGTGAATCGACATAAATTAGTGCAATTATTACTACTGTTTTCACCCTTTATACAAAGGCCCCGCAAGACAAAATTTTACCAATATCTCAAAGTGTTTAAAATTTCATGATCACCCCGTATGTCGTCAGTTGAAATAGTGAATAAGCTGACTTATAAGCATTTTTTTTTTTAAAAGAGTAATAAACAGAAGTCCCTAGTGTTTATAAAAATATTTTGCGCCCATTCTTACTAAAAAGTTAAGACTAATTCATGCTTGGTATAGTTATGTTACGTCTGTAAGGTAGTGTTTTGCGATCCTCCTCAGAAAAAACTGAAAAAACAAGTTACCGCCAAAAATGACGCTATTTAGCGGGTCTTTTTGCAATTTTTTTCTGAGGAAACTAAAAGAGATAACGAAAAATGACCGAGAATATACCCCCCCCCCAAATAGTATATAAGGACCCCATAAAAAATATAAAATTTGAAAATTTCCGGTTTCTATTCGATTTATGGACGGTTTTCACCACCAAAAAATCGGAATTGAGAAGTACCACTTCGGTATGAGCGAGAAAGCTGAAATTTGATACAAAGGTGTTCCGAAGTACAAAAAGTCATATCCTTGAATAAAATATTGAATTTTCGAACCAAGAGCGGTGCTCACTCTGGGGGTCGGTTCCACCAAAAACCCATAGTTGAGAAGTATCACTTCGGGATAAGCGTGATGCTGAAATTTTATACGAAGGTGTTCCGCAGTGCAAAAAGTAATACCTTTGTCATATCCTTGAGTAAAATATTGAATTTTCTGAATAGGAGCCGTGTTCACTCTGGGGGTCGGTTCCACCAAAAATCTAAAATTGAGTTGTTGAATTTTGTAACCGCACGGGAAAACAGCTAGTATTACATAAAACAAACTGTGGAGATGCCCCTATGATCCAAACACTTATCCATGTTTTGTAATGTTATACGGTAATTCCTTGAACACCAATCTCCATAAAACTGAATGAAATCATTTTAGAGATTTTAATCATTGCGACTGGTCGAATATTTTGACGCTTAAAAGTTTGCGAAGCGCCTACACACTATAAAAACGAAGAAAGCACAAATGTAAAACTGATCCAATTGTGTTCATTTCAGAGTATTCTGTATTGGAGTTCATAACATATAATTTCGAATATAATATAAAATATACATATAACTTGTTGGGTGTATGTAGTCATTATAATATCTTTTATTTTAAATTTCAATAAAAAAAAATTTGTATCGACTGCAAAAAATATTGGTGAGTCACGGGCGATTTCGTCTGTGTAACAGACGGAAGCACGCGTGACTCACCAATATTTTTTGCAGTCGATACAAAAAATTTTTTATTGAAATTTATATTTCCATAAAAATATAATGACTGCAAACATCCCAAATACCATCTCTAAATTCAATCTTTTATTATATTTTGTGATACTACAACAATTTTTTTGTTTAGTATATTATTTACTGAACATTTTCGGCCACCTGGCCATCTTCAGAAACAAAACTGTTGGGAAGTTGACCAGCATCTGATAAAGGTATATACGAAGTATGTGAAGCATGACAATGACTTGTAATCGCGCCTGATAAAGATATATATATATTTTTTTATTTGATGAATTAGATGTATGAGTGGTGAGCAGTTTACGCTTCGATTTTCTTTCCATGTCTTTTGCAGAGCAGAAATATTTGAATCGGAGATGTATAAAAGTGGCGGAAGCAATCTCAACTCCATTATTCAAAACACATGACTCATCTATCTTCAAAGTCTTCCTCCCAACTAGGAGATATATACAACTCAATTTTTTTATAAAAGCTGCTCCTTGTTCAAAATATATCATGCAATTGTCTCATGGGAAGTAGTTTCTAGGGATTTCCAACTGAGAAGATTTATTCCGTCCAATATGAAACTGTTCTTCTCTGTTAATATAATAAATGTGTTTAGCAATTTTAATTTTAGATTTTTTTCTTACAATAGTTAAAATAGGTTTTTGTATTTTAACTATTGTACGAAATAAATCCAACATTAAATTAGCTAAACACATGTATCATATTAACCAAAATGAACAGTTTCATATTGGACGGAATAAATCTTCTCAATTGTTAATCCCTAGAAACTACTTCCCATGGGATCATTGCATCATTTTGAATAAGGAACAGTTTTCATAAAAAAATTGAGTTGTATATATCTCCTAGTTGGGAGGAAGACTTTGAAGATAGATGAGTTATGTGTTTAGCAAATTTAATGTTGGATTTATTTTGTACAATAGTTAAAATAGGATTTTGTATTTTAACTATTGTACGAAATAAATCCAACATTAAATTTGCTAAACACATTTATCATATTAACAAAGAAGAACAGTTTCATATTGGACGGAATAAATCTTCTCAATAGGAAATCCCTAGAAACTACTTCCCATGAGACCATTGCATGATATATTTTGAACAGGGAACAGCTTTGATAAAAAAAAAAATTGAGTTGTATATATCTCCTAGTTGGGAGGAAGACTTTGAAGATAGATGAGTCCTGTGTATTGAACAATGGAGTTAAGATTGCTTCCGCCACTTTTATACAACTCCGATTCGAATATTTCTGCTCTGCAAAAGACATGGAAATCGAAACGTAAACTTCTCACCACTGATGAATCGAATTCATCAAATAAAAATTTAAATCTCTACCATTATCAGGCGCGAGTACAAGCCATTGTCATGTTTCACATACGTCGTTTATACCTTTATCAGATGCTGGTCAACTTCCCAACAGTTTTATTACAGATGCTCTGAAGATGGCCAGGTGCCCGAAAACGTTCAGTAAATAATATACTAACCAAAAAAATTGATGAAGTATCACAAAATATAATAAAAGATATAATATAAAATCATAACAAATAATTCCTTTTCTTTGAGCTCGTTTTATTTATAGGTATAAATAATCAGCAGGCTCCGCCTATTGCGTTTTTAGCGCCTTAGAGCCATGGCAAACTGTGTGGTAGTATTCATGGACTTCGTTCCTTTAAGCTTCTAAATCAGCTAATATTTTATAAAATAAAACTTGTTAGTAAAATAATTAAAATGGAATCATTTTTATGAAAGATATGGCGGATTTTTTTTAAAAATATGATAGCTCATAACTTCATTACGAAAACTTATATGAAAAAATTATTAAGGGAGAAAAGTTTTATTTTTTCGGCAATTCATATTCGACAGATACTAAGCTGAAACGCCCTGTATTTGAGTTAATTTATCCGCCATGTATATATTATCTTAATATTGGTGGATCAGACTCTTGTTTCTTGTTTTCTGACAAACATGATTTAGGCTGCGATACTTTATAAAACGAGCTACAATTTTTTTTTAAAACTAAATTAGAATAATAACAATATTGAAATCTGATAGACTGCGCCATGTACTATAATCACCTGAAATTATTTCCTTTGATAGCGATTCTCGATAAGTAATTCTGTTAAATATATCTTGACTGTTTATATGCAGTTTTTTTTTTTTTTTTTTTACAAAAGCTCACCATCATTTCAGGAGGTCAAAATAAGACCTTAAAAATTTTCTAAAGAATATGGCCGAAACACAAGCTTATAGGCTTGTGGATAAGTAGGCCTTGATTTTATTACAGTAAATCTGAATACCCAAGGCGTAATTTTTTCTAATCTATTTATGACTAGCTAACTTTTTTTTTGCTTAACGTCTTTTTAACATCTATTGGTCATTCGAGACGTTGAATTTACCTTCCATTCGCTGGAAACTTGCAAACCAGCTACCCACATTGACCTCACCCAGCCTGAATTGGGCCGGAAAAACAGCCAGGATTACGAGGGAGCGAAGCCACGTGGATAGCCACATAGTACAACCTCGCTGTACGTTGCTTAACTTCATGGATCACTGAAGTTAAGCAACGTACAGCGATGTGGGTGTCCACGTGGGTTCGCGCCCTCGTGATCCTGGCTATATTTTCGGCCCAACCCAGGGTGGGTGAGGTCAATGTGGGTAGCTGGTTTGAAAGTTTCCAGCGAATGGAGGGTAAAACCCCCGTCTTGAACGACCAAAGTTGATAAAGAGACGTTAAGCCAAATTTAAAACAAATAGCTTGTTGTTTTATTTTTCTTAATAATGTATCTTTGGATTTACCATGACCCCCCCTCCCCCCCTTCAAAATATGATATTTTAAGTCAGGTGATAATTACGTAGAATGTTAACTTCGTAAAATTCTAATTTCTAATAAACCGATATATATCGTCGATATATCGATATATTTGAAATTCGATATATCGATATATTTTTGAACGATATGCCATCACTAGTGATCCAACGGGAACTGGTGTATTCAACGTGCCATAGACGCTAGCTGCGCTGACTTTGCATGAGGAAAAGTAAATCATACTTGAGATTGCAAGAAGTTTCTTGAAGGTGACATCCTCACCGAGTCCACCTAAGCTGATGGTGCAAAATAACACAGAAAGCAACTCTGTAATATCATGCACTTTGATGTTTACATTATCTTTGTAACTATTGTATTACTGACCCAATTATATTACAGTGATTGTCATGGTTCTGGGGGCCCATGTCAATTATCAGCCTCCAAGAACAGATGTATGATGACAATTAAAACTTTAGCAGTAGACTAAAACCAATCTCCTGCTGTCTCATACATCTGGCTACCATCAGACACGATGATGCCACTAGTTAAATCTGAATTAACAATTTTCTATATCTTAGCTGGAGATTTGCATTGGGCTTAAATATTAGGTTTCATACATAAATATGGCTTCAACAGAAAGTACAAATAATTTTATGTAAATTCAAACGTTATTCGTAGACAGCAATAAGAAAAGAGTGAAGATATGTAATTTTTTTAAAAAAAATAAACACTTTTGTGGAATGGCGCAGTCTTGAATTATAGAAAAAAAGTCTAAATATAAAACAACGTGAGCAATGAATGATGTATTCCAATGGTGGCCAAAATCGTGTACGTCGTGGGCAAACTAAAGGAGATAACGAAAAATGCCCGAGAATGGACCTCCAAAAATAGAAATTTACCGATTTATGCCGATTTTCACCTCCGAAAAATCGAAATTGGAAGTACTACTTTGGAATTAGCAAGAGATTCGACAGTGTCCTATGTTTTTGAAAAATAGGAAACTGATTCCACAACACTGGTGTATTAAAAATCTTTAAAATCCAAATTTGAGATTTTTTAATCTCGAAATTTTCGTTGATACACAGCCACAGTGATTAAACATTTGGTTAATTAATTCAGTTAATAAAAGTCATTGATTTTTTTATCGAAACAAATACGATAGGCCAATAAAACACGAACGGACGGATAAGAAGAACGATGCATAATAATGAAAAAGTACAATAAAGTAAGAAAAAAGTAGGTACTCTATTAAAATATGGCATAGAATCTGTATTCAATTGGTTAAATTAAATTTTGGCTTGAATACAGATTCTAATTTTAAAGTAAGTAGAATAAGATTGATAAATTAGCTCTCTTTACTACTCAGACCATCATCGTTAAGCCGATGTTGAATCTACAGTGTTCAGAGTGAAATTACTTTGAGATATCCGCAACTGGAGGAAAAATATTCAAAAAGACTCATTAAAAAGGTGGTGACAAATTACTCGCTAGGATTTTTTTTGCTGCCACTTCGAATCACTGCGTTTGGTCTTTTTTTTTAAAAAAAAAAACAATCCATTACATCCTCAGATAATTTAGGATACCTGTACATAACTAGGTTTGTTTACAAATATTCTCGTACTAAGAAAAACATGTTTTAGGTATATTAAAATTAACAAAAACACAAACAATAATAATAATAATACCTCCCCATATTTGAGTGGATGGCACAACAGCATAATATATAATGTGTTGTTTTATGATTTAAGATATTATGATTATATTTTGTTCAATAAGCCTCTTATATTCACACTCGAGTTGGGCGTTTAACTTCTCTCGTACTAAGAAAAACATGTTTTAGGTATAAAAAAGTAATAAAAACACAAACAATATATTTGGGTGTATGGCACAACAGTATAATCTATAATGTGTTGTTTTATGTTTTAAGATATTTTGATCATATAAGCCTCTTATCTTCACACTCGAGTTGAAGATAACTAAGAAAAACATGATTTAGGTATAAAAAAGTAATAAAAACACAAACAATAATAATAAAAATAACTTCCCATATTTGAGTGGATGGCACAACGGTATAATCTATAATGTGTTATTTTCTGTTTTAAGATATTTTGATCATATTTTGTTCAATAAGCCTCTTATCTTCATGATTCTCAATTCTAATATGATTAGCCATTCCTAATGTAATTATATATTCACACTCGAGTTGAGCGTTTAACTTCTCTCGTACTAAGAAAAACATGTTTAGGTATAAAAAAGTAAAAAAAAAACAAAACAATAATATTAAAAATAACTTTCCATATTTGGGTGTATGGCACAACAGTATAATCTATAATGTGTTATTTTCTGTTTCAAGATATTTTGATCATATTTTGTTCAATAAGCCTCTTATCTTCACACTCGTGTTGAGCTTTTAACTTCTACTTGTCAGATGTTAAGAAGTTTAGATTATTTCATCAGGATAGGAATCACACCACGTCTAAAGTAGAAAGCTCTGTTCTGATTCCTGAAAATAAAAGGATTGCAATCATTAAGTACTATTTTTTCAGAGGAGAATTTGTTGAAGGTGATTTTTAAGGATGATTCATAAATCATACCACATTTCTGGCAATCTTTAGTTGTTGATTAAAGTAGGTATTATAAAATCTAACAAATGTTAGAATGATTGCCAGAAATGTGGTCATGAGAAAAAGCCACTTTTAGAAAAAAATGAATCAATCCCTATGAACCAATCAGAAAGATTAAATCATACAATTTATTTTAAAACGAAACGAACACTTGACAATAACAAGACAAAACAACAACACACGACAAAACGGACTCACCCTAGTAAACAAACTCTACCTGACATTGACCGACAGACATTACATCATACATTAGTCTTGTCCTAAAACTTATCAACGTCCTGCCAAATGATTTACTTGAGAGTGGGTACAATAAATGCTCGAAACATATATCTAACACTAAAATCAAGAGGGTTATATCCGATTTGTCATCTCAACTTGACAATATTATCAATCCCCCCTCATTTCTTTCTTCTTCATATTCATCATCTTGTTCGTTACCAGAATAATTTTCCTATTTACGTTTTTAGTTCCCACTTAACACAAACTCTCTCATACCTATGAGTGAGTTTATAAGTGGGGAACCATTTTTTTTTCTTCTGAAAAATTGTATAAAAATTAAATAAAAACTATAAAAAATATGTTTTTAAAAAAAAATCATATCAAATCCCATAACAAAATTTTGGGACTTTTTGTTTCTCTTATAAAGAGTTACACTATCCCTAAGTAATTTACACTATAAATCATCCCACTCACCTGCCGTTCTGTTGTAATCAACAACAGTCACTCCCTTGTACTAGGCAGAGTGCACTTCGATAAAGCTAACGATACCTGGTGTCTTCGGACGGGTTTCCATCTGAGTACTCAACTCGTCAGATGTTACTTAACTTGAGAGACCTGACGGGAACTTGTGTGTTCAACATGGTTAATCGATGTTTTTTTTTTTTTTGAAAATTAATTTTTTATATAGATAATTTAAATTTTATGTAGCAGTTGAACGCACCACTATAAAATAATAAATTATATATATATATAAAACTTACCACAAACATTGCTTCCAATAGCCAAATACACATAACCTTTATCACCAAACTGAGTACCCCATGAGTTTCTAATAATGTAGTGTGGAATGGGTGCTGTACCATCATAGCCAACAATTTGAACGGCGTGATTAATGGTGTTGATTCCTCCATCACAATTAAACTGTATAACACCTCCGAGATAATATTGCCACGTTAGAGCATTGACCGCAGCAATGACTGGACCGTGAGTTGCCAAGTCTGTTAGTATTGGAGATTCACTTGTTATCAATCTGAATAAGAGAAAGATTTAATTTATCAATCGATGACATCATTGTGGCTAATGATAGCCTGATCTTGAGATTTTAGATACGTTGTTTGCTCCTAAAATATTTAATTGTCCTCAAACACCTAATCTTAAGAGGATAAAATAATTGAAATGGGTCCCCTTAATCATGTCAATCAGTGCAATATAATTACAAAAATATAATTAGCTGAACTAAATGTAGTCTAGTATTAACTCTACGAATTTTGTTTAAACGTCGCGTTTTCCCATCTTGATAAAATTTGGTAGGGAAATTTCTCGGTGCATAGAATTTACTCCGGGGCCTTATGGTGGCCATTTCAACTTGAAGTGTATATTTCACAAAACCACTAGTAAAATTGCAGAGTTACTTTTTGTCTTTTTTACACCATCAGCTCAGGTGGGCTCAACCCGTAAGGATGTCACTCAAAATGTCAAGTATGGCCTATTTTTCATAGGGTTTAAATTCGCAAAATCAAGAAATTGACGAAAACATAAATTAAGTTTAGATATGGTATTTAGGATGTTTGTAGTCATTATGAAATAATTGAAAAAAAAAAAAAAAAAAAAAAAAAAAAAAAAAAANTGAGAATGTCGTAACTGACGAAAGCGCTCGTGGCTCATCAAATTCATTGTAGTTGATACATAATTTTTTTTTTTCGAAAACATAAATATCATCCCGAAATTGTAGCGAGTGGATATCACTATCAAGTAGACACAATTGTTACAATAAAAGTATGACATCGTTTTCCAACGAATTTTAAATAACTAATGATTCTGTTTATTTTCCAACTCATATCTTTAAATCATAAGTTACAACAGACGGGTTGCTTTATTTTATTTTTGGCTATTGTTCTTGATAGGCATGAGTTGTGCACAAAGACGACAAAGATTTAAGTGATGAATAAAATAATATCACACTTACGTATCACAAGTATAACTTTTGATTTTGACTCCTTCTGTCGATCTGGAATAAGTAATAAACAAATTATATGAGGTAACAAAGTGAGAGTCCTAGTGAATACCACGTGTTTTCACTTCGTAATAATTTTTAATATTTTTTCTTAAAATAAACATTTAACTTCTTTTCAATTTAAACAATCAATTTATTTTCAAAGCTTTTATGCAGTGTTAGTATTTAAACATGTAGTGACAAAGTGTATCAGTTTACTTACTAACCGAAGGTTCGGTTTACCTTATCTAAATAGTGCACCTTCAAAATACTATCTTTTTTAAAAAACTTATTTCCTTTCTCATACTTTTACGCGATTGTATGACTTTTCACATCTGAGGAATCAATGCTTTTCTCATGGATCGCTCGAACATCCTAGCGAATACAATAGCTAATACAACATCCCTACCGACTTTGGGGATGCGCCAAGCCGTCCACTATTAACATAATCCAACGATTTCAATGTAAAACACTCCGAAATATGTTATAAGCTCCATTTTATGTCTCCAACAAAACCATTCATGTCGAACTTAAACTCCCATACGTGGAAGAAGAAGAACTCCAAAACCGTCCCCAAAAATATAAGAATCGTCTCCAATCAATTAATACGTGACCTGGAAAACCCTGTCACAACCAAAAAAAGATTAAAGAAAATTTATCCAACTGATTTTTTCGTGCCGCTTTGACTGAACATATTTCATCAGGTCCACTTGGGCCGCGTGGGGGCATGGTCATGGCCAAGTAATTTCTCTGCTTTGCTAGGGTCGTTCCCGCGCGCTAGCCTTTGTGGAGCTGTGAAGCGCGAACCCAGCCAATTTGGCTTTTCGAAAAGGAGTGTTATCACTGGATAATTTCTCCTCCACGCCACTAAAAACTCTCCCGATTTACTTATTACAATTTGGTCTTATGTAGGATTTTATTGTAGATTGAAAATTTAGGTATCAATAAAAAAAAATTAATAAAAAAAAAAACATTAAAAAAAAAATATATATGAAAAAATGTGATACTCAATACACCTCGTACCAAAGGTTATTTTAAACCCTAAAATCCTCTCCCGAAAGCAACCCCAGATTTTTTGGACTCTATGATGAACTCCATGTATTGTATGTTTTTGTGTGCATCATGACATTAAAATGCAATTTTTTTAAATCCATCCAATATCACTAAATAAAACTTGAACAATTGCCTCACAATGCTTCTACTTGTCGCTATTACCATATCTATTCAATTGTCATCAGGAGCCTGTGTCTTCCCAAACACAACTAGATCAAGCAGAAAATTCGAACCTGTTCCGAATTTTCGAATACCCGAACAGAATTCGAACCTGTTGCAAGCTGAGTATGATGCACACACAGCTGAAAATGATGTATTATGAAATAGAAAAAAATACGACAAATGGAAGACCAGAAATTGAAGGTTTGGCCAATAAAAGTCAGTGAAAATTTGATTGGAATCGGTGCCTCCACACTATGAGTTAAGGATTTGGGAAGAAAAAAAAAATCTGTGCTAAAAACCAAAATACATGGTGTTGTCACACCATACGGAATTGTTCGATCTATCAAATGTTGACTTCATGTCAAACATTCTATGCAGCTATGATTTATTTATATGCTGAGTTGAGCATAAATATATGCATGATATTTGTTCATTAGGATATATATGAAAATAAATGAAAGAGCTGTGTGTGACAGCAGATGCCGCTACCTGCAACATAGGCTAGTCAAACTGGCCCGAGCAATGTGCAATGACAGAGTATTGCAACAGTATTTCAATTGTTGTCATTCTCAGCTTTTTACTCACACTTTCCCACGCGAAACTTACGTAGATTTTCTTTTGCATGTTCCATCCCTCAATAGAGTGGGATATTCACTTTCGGGTTGCAAAACAACTTTGTTCACATCCATCCAATCTAAAAGGGCACAAAAGTCACCACCATTGCAGCCCATGTTGCCGTTCCCTGCACAGTCAATTACCTGAATAAAAAAAGTGAATTAGTAACTTCCATAGTGAAAATAGGTCATCATACTTCAGATTTTACTTGAGAATGACATCCCCACGGTCCGAATCTACCAGACCTGATGGCGTAGAATAATACAGGAAACAACTGTACAATAATATTATGTTCCTGACGTAATTATATTGCAGATATTGGCATGCTCCCAAAGAACCATTTTACTTCCTCCAAGATTAGGTACGTGATTACAATTGGAAACTTTAGCAGCAAACATCTCGGCTAATGTTACTGTTGCTTGAGAAGGCGCGTCACTTTCGTTACTTAGCAGTCATCTAAACCAGTATCTATTACAGCCAGCGTCTATGGCACGTTAAATACAACAGTTCCCAATAGATCACTGAAGTTTAGCAACGTCCAGCGAGGTTGTTCTATGTGGGTGTCCACGTGGGTTCGCGTCCTCGTGATGCTGGCTATTTTTCGTGCCCAACCCAGGCTAGGTGAGGTCAATGTGGGTAGCTGGTTGGCAAGTTTCCAGTGAATGGAGGGTGAAACCCCCTCTTAAATGATCAATAGATGTTAAAGAGACGTTAAGCAAAATTAAAAAAAAAGTTAGAGTTTTCTGATTTTAAAAAGGTAAATAATTTCAGATTTCACAGTCAATACGAAGTCCCTGTGGCCAATAGAATTGACACTATAATATACAAATAAAAATAAAGTAAATAACTATATGCAAACTTGCAATGTAATAACTTAAACTTACTTCTTGAACACTGAGTTGCTTTAAAGTTCCATTTTTCAAAGCTTGCATTGATTCAGCTGTTTCAACTGTACTAAAAGCCCAGCAAGCTCCACAAGTCTCTTGATTTCTAACTTTACCAATAATACCAGCTTCTCTCCTGAAAAAGTTCATGAAGAAAAGAAATCTTGGAAAAGAGAAGAAAAAGAAAAATTACGCTTCCCAATTCAATGTTCACACTTTTTTAAGAAAAAAAAAATATATATATATATATCCACAATATAAAACTGGTTATTTTCTATAAAATACATCTGAATAACAAGTTTCACGCTTTACATTACAGTTAGGGTTTAAATTTAGACTTTGGACTTGATTTTATATTTAATTTTATTATCACAAATACTGGATTAACCAGGACGTGAAAATCAAAATGACAACTATGACTAGACTAAAATCCAAGCAATCTCCAACAATAGAGAATATTATTCCTAACGAGGAAGACGAAGAATTAATTATACATTAGTATAAAACACGAAATCACTAATCTTGAACAAAATGTTTCATATTGTGAGAAGTTTTTTTTTAATTTGGCTTAACGTCTCTTTAACATCTATTGGTCATTCAAGACGGGGGTTTCACCATCCATTCGCTGGAAACTTGCAAACCAGCTACCCACATTGCCCTCACCCAGCCTGGGTTGGGCCGGAGAAATAGCCAGCATTACGAGGCCGCGAATCCACGTGGTACACCCACATTGTACAACCTCGCTGTACGTTGCTTAAATTCAGTGATCAAACGGGAACTGGTGTATTCCACGTGCCATAGACCCTGGCTATTTAAAGAAGTCTTTCACATCACATATGCGATATATTTGGTAGATTAAATGACAGGAAGCAGAAAATTAATTTTTACGAGGAGGAAAGAGAATCCCTCATAAAAAACATAGAGAACTTGAAGAAGCTCAAGAAATACTCCAATCCAAAATTAAAGAAGGCAAAAAACAGATTGACTGTTTGATACAGGAAACATTACAACAGACAACCTGGAAATACGGGAATTAAAAAAATCAAATTCTCGTCTTAAGAGATAAAAACAAAACTCTAACAGAAGAAAACACGAGTCACAAATTCATCGAGAGGAATTATCTATAACTAAATAAACAACAAAGTCTGAAAGAACTACTAGATGAAATACATGACATAACAACGAGTGATGACTTTCTGATGGACAGAGTTCCAAATGGAGACGTTAGTATCGTACATATTGGGGACAACACAGTGGACACGCCATTCTCCGTCCAAACATTAACAGAAAAAGAAAAGGAGATAACAGAAGAAAAAGGGTTGGGTGGAAGAGAATTCCTCAGGAATTAACCCCGCCCTTTGAATGAACTATATTAATCTAACCAAACTTCATAATTCTTTTTCTCCTTCTTCTTATTAATTCTTTCTTGCTAACCTCATCTTTTCTATTTATATTGTTCATTCAATAAAGTGTTAAAAAAAAAAATCTTCGTCAAACACCACTCGGTATGATTCGAACTTAATTCCAAACGCAAATCAAATTTTAGAATCAAACCATCTATTTCAGCATATAACAAAGGCAGAGACACAAATCAAACAGATTCAATTAGATTTACAAGATGTGAAAAAATCTCTAGACCGGAACAATTCATGTAAGTCAGAAAAACATGCAGATGTATATCTAATAGGAGATAGCCATATGAGAAACCTGAAAGACATCATCAAATCCAAGTTAAAAAAAAAGACTTGGAATATTGAACATTGCTTCCTACCCAGAGGAACGCTCGGAGAAGTAAGCGAGAAATGTTTTTATAAGATAAAATCCACTGACCACTTGGTGTTATTGGCAGGCACGAATGACATTCAATTTTCTCCCTTGCGTGAAATGAAATCGGCAATTGACAAAATAATAAAGACTTACAGTAAAAGTAAATGTTTACATCTCATGCTGATTCCAGACAGATATGATGATCCAACACTGAATTATCACATTAATGAAGTGAATACAAGTATTTCAAAATTTGTGCAAAAACACAACAAGGTTAAAATTTACAACACAAGCTACTAGTAGAATCTTGGGATTATTTCGATCTTATACACTTAAATCGGTCTGGAAAAGCCAAAAAAGCACAGAACTCAGAACACCATATTAAAGAAAAAAACATTGAACGAACAAAAAATTAACATAACCCAAGTGACAAAAATTACAAAATTTGCAATGTAAAATAAAAACAATCACTTCCTATTAAATAGTAAATTGAAATCGAACAAATATTTTGATAGTTATTATTACTATAACAGCAATAAGGATCCTACGACTAACCGAGAATCGTTTTCACATCAATCAAGTCAATTCAAAAGAAGATTAGCACATTTTTTTAAGTGGAGATGATTCAATATCATATTTTTCATAGCTTTAGTTTAGGTATCTAGATTAAAGGAGTAATTCAATTTTGTCCATAGTAAATCGCCAAATAATTTATGTTGTTCTTGTAGCGGTGTATTTCATAAAATCATTCTCTCCTTTCAGACTTGGGAAATGGTAAAAATAAGCTGATATGAGATTACCGAAAAGGTTTTCGCTGGAACTGTGATGATATGCGATCCAGGTCATCCTGGTACGTATAACCGGCCATCGTAAGTACAAATGTAAATGTATATTTCTTTGATTTATTATGTAACAAATATTGTGGGCATCATTGCATTACAAGTTATTTTTTTAGCAATCACTCAATATCACCAAGCTATAGTTAACAAATGTTTCATTAAGCTACCACTTGTCGCTATTACCATAGCTACTTACTCAATTTTCTCAAGACTTATTCCCAACCAGAAAATTAGAAAAACAAAACAAATTATTGACCCGACCAGGAATGAAACCAGGGGAAAATCTCTGATGCAAGATCTAAAACTCAGATCACTTTCGCCTCTAACTATGTTATTCACTATTATTTGGCATTTAGTGAGGACCGACAGCTTACCAATCTTTTTTGGGTGGTATTCCAGCGGGTATGGCCGTAATAGACCTCTTCTTGACATGGTTGTGATGATGATCGTGGTGATGGTGATGATGAGAAACGAGTATTTGTTTATTTACGGAATGTCTCAAATGTCTGCTTTTGAATTCTTCTTCAGACAAATCGGAAAATTCTGTGATACCATATCTAGCACTATCGGGTGAAGATCTCTGGGCATTTAATTGATCAATGATCTCGAGAGATTTCTGTAAAATGAGATGGAAAGGAGTATTAAGGGGACGAAAATTACATTACAAATATCCATTATGAGAAAAAATCGCAATGTCGAATCAGAGTTTAATTAGTTAAATTTTTTTAAAGAAATAAGTAGGTGATGTCGAATCAGAGTTTAATTAGTTAGATTTTTTTAGAGAAACAAGTAGGTGAGCTTTAAAAGTAATCAGACTGTCATCGTCAGGCAAAACATGTGACAGAATTATGTAATGCTGAGTGTCTAAGTGCGTTGAGGTTTATCTTTTTAACTTAACTATCAATTGATATTGTCTTTTTTTAATATCTAACAAGTCAGCAAACAATTGTAACACTATTGTATCAATATAACAATAGGGCTCAGACATATCCCAAAACGACCAGAACTATTGGGAAATTTGAAACATTTTTCACCAAATTACGGACCGACGAAGATAGGGATCCCCTGTATCAAATTTCAGAACAGCCATAAAGTCAAAAGTGACTCACCAAAACATGGTCGCATGGGCTTTTCTTATCCCATAAAAAGAAAAGTATTGTAATGGGCAAACATTTTCGATGTCGAGTTTTCAAAGCCAAAAACACGTTTTGGGGTCCCCAGAGCCTAAATCTCGAGTTTCAGCCATTAGTCCGTGTTTGTGTCTGTCTGTCAACAAGATATCTCAAGAACGGTTACTGTAGGCGTTTCTTTGTTGCGGTTTTAATTAATCTCTCCTAAAAAGAGAACCGAAAGAGGTAGAACTTGAAGTTTGGTGCCTATTTGCATCAAATTTATGCATGAAATGCAAAATGTCACATTTGGTTGAAATCGAATCTACTATTGGCGTTTTTAGAGGTTTTGGGCCGCTTTTTGACTGTTTCTGCCTAAAAAGAAAACTTTTGTATCAAATTTATGCATGAAATACAAAATGTCACATTTGGTTGAAATCGAATCTACTATTGGCGTTTTTAGAGGTTTTGGGCAAATTTTTGACTGTTTCTGCCTAAAAAGAAAACTTTAAGAGAGCTTAATATTTGGCGCATAAGTATTTATTTCAATTTTATGCGTGGAATGCAAAATGACACTTTTGGTTGAAATTGAATCTACTTTTGGCGCTTTTTGTTGCTTTTTAGCAGTTTTCACGAGTCTGACATAAAAAGAAGAGCTAGAGACTTGACTTTTTTTACTATGTCAATTTTATGAATTGTACACGTCTCAATTTTTTTTTATAGATTTTAAGAAAAGTCGTGTGATGTTCACACCAGTTTTTTTTTTTTTTTTTTTTTTTTTTTTTTTTTTTAATTGCACTTCTGTTAGGTCAGGTTTCAACATAACCTTTATTGTCAAATTCCACACTATATCTCTGTTTTTTTCGGGAAGTTATTTTCACGGACCTAATTTTTATTTTTATGCAAACGTCTCTTTAACATTTATTGGTCATTCGTGACGGGAGTTTTACCCCCGTGCGCTAGGAATTTACAAACCAGCTACCCATATTGACCTCAGCCAGCCTGGGTTGGACGAGAAAAGTAGCCAGCATTACGCGGCGGGAACTTACGTGAACACCCACTTGGTAAAACTTCGTTGGACGTTGCTAAAATTCAGTTATCTAATGGGAACTGGTGTATCCAACGTGCAATAGACGCTGTCTGAATTTTGATATTCAAATCGGTTGTTTCTTCAAATTATTTTTATTTGAATAATTAAGGTTAAAAATTACTATATCTTCACTTGACTAAAAAAGATTAAAAGATGTAAAAGAGCTAACAAGTTTCGTCCTCTCCTTCTATAAATACAAATATTTTTATTTGGTATTCATAGAAGGAAAACTGTATGGAATCTGAATCTCTATATATTTTCCTTATTGACTGAATGGGGTACACGATTCAAACTGGACATGATTGAACTAAGTAATTCTTTTTTTGTAGAGGTTTTCTTTTTCTATGACAATTCCAGGAAGTTCTGGGATTGATTCTAAATTCCTAGACATTTCGAATGGGTATTAGTTATTAGGAGACCTGGCAATTTGAGTGATTAGTGATTACATAATCATCTACTCAGATTATTTCTACGATATTTGTTTTTAGACAAAATACAAACTAAATCAAGCCAGCGTCTATGGCACGTTGAATACACCAGTTCCCCTTAGATCAATGAAGTTAGGCAACGTCCATCGAGGTTGTACCATGAGGGTGTCCACGTGGGTTCGCACCTTCGTGATGCTAGCTACCGAGGCTGGGTGAAGTCTGTGTGGGTAGCTGGTTTGCAAGTTTCCAGCGAATGGAGGGTAAAACCCCTGCCTTGAATGACTCATAGATGTTAAAAAGATGTTAAGCCAAATTAAAAAAAAAAAGGTTTGTATTGAGTTTTGAAATGGGTTCGCGCCCTCGTGATGGCTATTTATCCGGCCTAACCCAGGCTGGGGATATCAATGTGGGTAGGTGGTTTGCAAGTTTCCAGCGAATGGAGGGTAAAACCCCCGTCTTGAATGACCAACAAATGTTAAAGAGACGTTAAGCCAAATTAAAAAAAAAAAAAAAAAAAAAAAATCAAAGGTTCGAAAATTATTGATAGATTTATGTCCGGACAAAGTCAGAATATTTTAGTCGACTACTTAGTGTTTTTTAATTTGGCTTAACGTCTAAAAGTTATTATTTGAATTATTTTTGTTTAGTGTAAACAAAAATAATTCAAATAATCCATTACCTCAAAATTTTTAAACCTTTTATCATGTTCACTTTTAGGATAATTCTTTTTAAACCTTTGTTGAAACGAAGTAAATAATTCTAGTTTTTGTTCAAGAGACGGCTTATTGTTCACTTGAACAGGAATAGCCAGAAAACACAAAGCAATTAAAGCTGATATGAGAAGAATATTTTTCAATTCAACCATTTTATTATGTACATATAGATATCTCTTTTTTTTAAAAAAAATATATATATATATAGGTATATAACTTAATTTAATTAAGTACTAAGAAATTAACTTAATTAAGGATTCAAAATTTTTCGTTCTTGAAAGAAGTTATGTTATGTAACCAATAACTAACATAACCACTTTTAAATAAAACTTTTTACTCACTTGTTGATCAAATTTTAAAAAAATCCCGGTATTTTTTTCACAGATGTCAAAACTATAGATTATACCTAACTTCAGTATAACTTGAAGTCTGTGTGGGTAGCTGGTTTGCAAGTTTCCAGCGAATGGAGGGTAAACCAGCTATGGCACGTTGAATACACCACTTTTGTGTATTCAACGATCAATCCAATCCAATCCACTAAGGGCCCCGCGCTTTGACAACTTACACTAGATATTCCGATATTTCTGGGTTGACAATTAAAAAAACATATCATTTTGTAAAGTCTGGGTATTCAAAAACGACACTCTTTAATCTTAAATAGTTATCTGTGACAATACACATTCAATTTTTTTAAAGAAATATTACGGAAAATCGTACTAGACTTTCTCTTTCTTAATCATTCTATCAGACTAACATCGAATGTACAGATGTTGCTCTTCTAAGGTTTGAATTCTAAGGATTAATTATTATAATTAATTATAATTTTTCCGCTGCCGTTGACCTTTATTTTAAAAAGATTTTGCAGTCTTCGGCTGTAAGTTTGCTCTTTAGTGATAGTATTATTTCAAAAAATAAACCCATGTGTCACATTTGTTAACAGAGTTTTTTATTCTAGTATTATAAAAGATTGGCAGCCTTTGGATGCAGATATTGCTCTTTAGTGATAGCATTAGTTTAAAAAGATTTGGCAGCCTACGGATGCTGACGTCAGGGCCGAATTAACAATAGTAGCACTTGTAGCACGTGCTAAGGGCCCCGCGCTTTGACAACTTACACTAGATATTCCGATATTTCTGGGTTGACAATTAAAAAAACATATCATTTTGACGAAGCCCCCAACTCTCCAAAGTATGTAGTAAAATCTAATTTAGAAAAGTATAAGTAGGTACCTACTACCTAGGAACTTAATAAAGAAACGAGTATTGCAACATAAGCAAATTGTTTTTTTTAGCATGAGCGTTAACCATGTTTTGTGTTGGTATACTCAAAATTTAATTTTACTTTTCTCTACCAGCTGTAGGTACTAGACCAAAACATAATCAATTTTTGATTGGACTGCTTAGACGACGCGATGCCGATGCCTGACGCACTGCGTGTTTGGCTATAAATGGGACCCCTGAATATGGTGGGTGCTGAGATCAAATGGAACATTTTTTACGAAATTCCTTAGTGAACCAGTCGAAGCATAGCCGAGTTACAGGGTGGAGAAGGTCATTTTTGGACAACTTTCAACGTCGCTTAGTGGGTTCTGTGTGACTGAACTAAATCCTAGTTATTGATGGTGGTAATTTCAAATATGCTATCAAAATTTTAAAAAACAAAAGCAAAATGGAGGAAAACCTGAAAAGTGATCAAATTTTTTTGTCTGTTCTCAAATGTGATTTGACTTATGAACATTTTGTGTAAAAAAAAAATTGAAAAATCGAACAAAAAATTCAATTCCCATGTTAAGAGGGAACCTCGAAAATGGTCCGATTACGATAAAATTTTAGAAATAAGCTCCAAGTAAAGTCCTGGACACAACTGTCAAATTAGAACTTCGAAAAAAGAGCGTGAACCAAAATGGCAGCCTTCCAAAATCCAAAATATGTTCGGATAAAAGTATTTTTTTTTTTTTTTTTTCTCGTTTGATTTTTTAGTATATTTTTCTCGTTATGACAGTACCCGAGTATAACAAATAAAATTATGAGTTCAGATTTTTTAAAAGGATATCATAAAAAAAAGGAAAAAACAATTTGTGAATTTTCATATTTCCTGGAATATTTTCTGATGAATATTGTATTAGTTTAGAAGACTTTTTTTTCCGATTTTTTTTCTTTCTTTCTTAATCTGAGTTCAGATTACATTTTCCATGCTCAGGTACTCTTAAAATCAATTTAAATGTGTTTTCAAACCGGGAAAAAAGAAAGAGAAATGTATTGAGTCGAACATTTTTTGGACTTTGGAAGGCTGCCATTTTGGTTCACGCTCTTTTTTCGAAGTTCTAATTTGACAGTTGTGTCCAGAACTTTACTTGGAGCTTATTTCTAAAATTTTATCGTAATCGGACCATTTTCGAGGTTCCTTTTTAACATGGGAATTGAATTTTTTGTTCGATTTTTCAAAAAAATTTTACACAAAATGTCTTAGAAAGAGACACTCTTTTTATAAGTCAAATCACATTTGAGAACAGACAAAAAAATTTGATCACTTTTCAGGTTTTCCTCCATTTTGCTTTTTAAAATTTTGATAGCATATTTGAAATCACTGCCATAAATAACTAGGATTTAGTGTCCATCTTCTTTTTGTTCGGTCACAGAACCCAATAAGCGACGTTGAAAGTTGTTCAAAAATGACCATTTCCACCCTATAGATCGGCGACGCTTCGTCTGGCTCACTAACGAATTTCGTAAAAAATGTTCCATTTGATCTCAGCTACCCACCATATTCAGGGGTCCCATTTATAGGCAAACACCCTGTATACTATTTTGGGGGGTCCATTCTCGGTCATTTTCCGTTATCTCCTTCAAAAATTGCAAAGAACCCCGTTAAAAAACGTCATTTTGGGCGGTAACTTGCTTCCAATTGAACTTTCGACTTTTTCCTTTCATATTACGCACCTTCATACTAAAAGTGATCTGTGTGCCAAATTTAAGTCTCTAGCTTAAGCCATTGGGGAGCTACGTTGATTATCAGTTCAGTGAAATGTGAATCACCAACTGGTCTTTGCCTTTTATAATTATAGTTATGAGAGGATGAGGTAAAAAGGGAAAAATATTAAGGATATCACGGGATTAAAAGTGATGGGATTTTGAAAGAAGGGATTTTTCTAGTCCAGGATTCTCTGTGATATGCTGCACTCAGGATTTTTTTTCAACACTTGCCACATTGTTCCTGCCCAGTATCGGACCGAACCCTGATATTCGTTATGGCTTCACCTATTCGTTATGTCCCAACCCTAGTTTATTAAAAAACGGGGTCCGACAGCGATCAGGAGTGTTGTGGGACGTTTTTCAAAAAAGTTAAAAAAAAAAAAATTAAACTCGCTTTTCTATTGGCCGTCATGGGACAGTTGTACATACACAATAGAGGCATGGCCGTAAAAACGTTTCCTAATTAGAGATAATTGGGTTAAAATTAGTTTAAAAAATTAAAAGAGAGCCACAACCAATGAACCAATCTCTCCGTTGTCAGATGCTAGAAACCAATGAACAAAAGATCATCAATAGCATTCTTGGGACGCGAATGGAGCAATAGATTTTTCCGAATGCAAGTGTTTTTAGGGGGAAAAAAAACTTTATCATATAGGCATGGCCAATTAAAACGTTTCTTAACCTCAATGGTTTGGGGAACGTTCATCTTAGGCCGGCCATACACGCACCGATAAGTCTGTGCAGACTTGTCTGTACAGGTACAGACTTATCTGCACAGACAAGTCTGTCGTGTATGGCAGGATCTGCACAGATTTTGTCTCTGATTTTCGGACAAAATCTGTGCAGATCCTACCATAAACGACAGACTTGTCTACGTAGATAAGTCTGTACAGACAATCGGTGCGTGTATGGCCGGCCTAACGCTTATGTTGATAAAATGAACAAACTTGTTCTTCTCATGAAGTCACTTATCCCTAAAAACTCTTGTACCATTCGGAAAAACTATTGCTCCATGTGTGTCTTGTGCCGAATCCGCATTCTTGCCGCGAACTCCTAAATGATGAATTATTCTTCGAGTCTCAATGATCGATGAGTACGGTCTCAAAAAATCTAATTTCCTTTAAAGAATTACATTTTTAGCGATGTGTGACAATTTAAATTTTAATCTGTTCTATTCGTTATGCTTACATTAAGTTAACCATAGGGTAGCGTTTTCACAGTCATGCCATAATGAATAGAACAGAAAATGGGGAAACTCTCTGAATTTAAACCATGTTGCGGTGTGGCAGTGAAAATCTAGCGCTAGTGTTATCAAACAGTATGAGAGCAGTTCAGGTTTGGGGAGGAGCAATGTGGCAATTTCTCTAAAAATCAAATTTTTGTTTAAACTCGCTTTTTTATTGACCGCCATGGGTCGATGTGGGACGGTTATACATACGCAATAGAGGAACCGCCGTAAAAATGTTTTCTAACCTCTCTAATTGGGTTAAAATTGGATAACAAAAATTCATGCCACATTACTCCTGCCCAGTACCAAATCCTTGATGGTTTGTTATCAGCAAATTAGCTGATCAATGGCGCGAGCTTGATTTTTCGTTATAAATAGGTACCTACTTATATATATTTTTTAATTAAATCTTCAAATAAAATTATATCTTTAAATTAAATTCAATTAAACTTTGAACATATTTGAAATTTTCATTAAGATTTCCTTATGTCCCCCTTCAAAAACATTGCCTAGTGTGTACAGTTCCTTATTCTACTGCTAAACGCCCTCTAGCGGCTACTCACATGTAATTGCATGAGTTTCCCCACTATCTGTTCTATTCGTTATGGTCATACCTTCACGGGAAACAATTGACCCTACATTTCTACCTGGAGCCAAAACAACGAAAACTCGGTATGTTTACATTTTCAAAAGTGGTAAATATTTGAAATCGGACCATGTGACTGTGTTTTGTTATCTTGTTATCATCGTTCCATCGATGTCTTTATCGTTTTGTCGTGGACAGTCTGTTCATTATTGGTGAAAAAGAAACAAAAACAATATGATTGACTTGAATAGTAATTTTATAAATTGAAAAAATAAAATTATAATTTGTATACATTAGTTCAGTCGAATGTATTCTGCCTAGGTAAGGAATTTTTCATAGATATGGGTTCCTTCATGTAATCAAGCATTCTTGCTTTAGAAATGAAGATATACTAAAGTAACTGATGATAATTTTAATGAAGATCATTGCGCACCAGTTGGGTTCATCAAATAGATCGGTGTAGTAGAATGTGGTCCATATAATCAGAGACAAAAAAAGTGTGTTTGAAGGCAATAATTGGGGAAATCTCGATTTTTATATATGTTTGTAGGTATGGAACTCTTTTTTAAAAAATCTAAGTTTTGAACCTCCCAACCCTTGTGTGTTCTCCGCCATCTTGAAAAAGCTGCTCAAAAAGCCCCCTTTTTCAGGGTTTTCTCAATTACTCGCTTCCTGTGCATTTTAAGCGAACAGTTGTAGCGATTCATTGAAACGACAATTAATTTCCTGCAATTTCAATTCACATATTTTTTGCTGTAGGATGTGTAGGAGCGCGCCTACAGGCGACGCGGTTTTGGCGTAAAATGCCGCTTTTGACAAAAATGAACTTGTTTCGTTTCACTGTATCGCTACAACTGTTCGCTTTTTGAGTGGATTTTTCAAGATGGCGGAAACACAAGGGTTGGGAGGTCGAAAACTTACATTTTTAAAGAGGAGGTTTCCCAATTATTGCATTCAAAAAATCTCTGGCTGCTGAACTAATATTACACTCAATTGATCATGTGACATCAACCATGTTTTCCTGAAATTCAATAATTAGACTTTTGACCTCCTTAAAAGCCTAATACAAAAATGTCAAAATATTCAATTTAAAATCCGTTCCCCATTGATAATTCTTCATTTCTTTGTAGATTTCGTTGGTTCTTCTTTTTTTTTTATCTCTGAAGACATCTTTACACCAAAATGAAACTGAAGGAGAATTTCAAACAAGAAGTCGTCCCTACTTCAATACAGCTAAAATATTACTCAAATTATGAAATCAAACAGTTAAGTGTTGTCAAAATTTATTCTCCTGTGACATTCAACATTTTAGGACATCCTCTTCCTGGTGGACTTTATGATTTGGCAATGGGACCTATTAGTGAAAAAGGTAATTTACTGATCTACATTATTTGCAGTCAAATTAGATACGCTGTGAATATCATTGACATTATTAGTGACCAATGTATTGGGACTGAAGTTCTAAATAAGTGGTTGTCTAATGCTAAGGTTTTTTAGTTTTCATCCTGCATCCATTCTTGGAGGCTGATAATGGGCATGGGCCCCGAGAACCATGTCAATTAGTTTTGGCTTTTAGGAAAAAAAATCTCCGTGATAAAAAACGAAATGTATGATGTTGTCACACCATACGAAATTATTAAAGCGAATCTACTCGTATCTATTGATAACGCCCCCACTATAAATTTTGGATTCAGATCAAACATTCTATGCATCTACAATGTGCTGGACAAATATATTATCCAAAATTTTGATTAATCCATAAATAGTGTCATCATCGTGATAGATGGTAGCCAGATATATGAGACTGTAGCGCTAAAACTTTTTAATTGTCATTATACATCTATTCTTGGAGGCTAATAATTGAAATAGGCTCATTGCAATATACACTTACGAGCATTAAATTTTGAACTTATAGAATTGATCTGGATCCTCTTTAATGGGCGTTTGATATTATTAAAAAGGAAACTTTTTCTCTCAGATTTTTTTACTTTTATTCGAGTTTGGTAATCTTTTGGTAATTTTAGGGAAACACCGCCAAACAATAACATTGTATTTTCTTCTGTATTTTTAGGAGATCCTTGCACAACATGTGGACAAACTTATTTGAAATGTAAAGGTCACCTTGGACATATTGAACTTCCAGTGCCTGCAATAAACACACTATTCTATCGTGACGTTCAACTTTTACTTCGTTACTCCTGTTTTAATTGTTTTAAAATTAACATTCCATCACCTGCTCAGTTATTATTCATTAATCAAATCAAATTATTGAATGCTGGTTATATGACTCAAGCAAAAGATCTAGAAGATTCTATCTTTAATGAAAATAATTTAAGATTACCTTCTGCAGATTTGCTGAATATTGTAAATGAACATGTGAATAAGATTTTAGCACATGGCACACATATTTGTGATATCAATGATTATAAAGGTGGAGAAGAATTGAGGATGGCCTTTGTTTCTCAGGTAATGTGTAAAGAATAAGATTTTAGCACATGGCACACGTGTTTGTGATATCAATGATTATAAAGGCGGAGAAGAATTGAAAATTGCCTTTGTTTCTCAGGTAATGTGTAAAGAATAAGATTTTAGCACATGGTACACATGTTTGTGATATCAATGATTATAAAGATGGAGAAGAATTGAGAATGGCCTTTGTTTCTCAGGTAATGTGTAAAGAATAAGATTTTAGCACATGGTACACATGTTTGTGATATCAATGATTATAAAGGTGGAGAAGAATTGAGGATGGCCTTTGTTTCAGGTATATAATGTAATGTGTAAATGGAGATTTGCTTTGTGATATGGTCCCGTTGGGCCTCTTAACAATCTTGTGAGTATCACAGCAAGAACCTCATGTATCATGTACTAATATTGATAACTTTCATCACGACTTTTTCGAATAACTGAAAAAGTCCGAAAAATCAAACGTTTTCGACCACCACACAGCGTGTCTAGGTATTTTGAAATAGCAGACTTTGTTTTTTATAACTCACAGTATCCTAAGAACATACCTACCAAAAATCAGAACTACGCCATTTTTTGCAATTTTTGATGTCTTAGATGTCTAGACTAGAATGTAAAAAAAAAAAAAAAAAAAAAAAAAAAAATAACATGTTAATTATAATTGTTAACAAATATTTATGTACTTTTAAAAGAAATTAAATTAAAACAAAACATCAAAACACTATTTATAATTATTTATAGCCAGCGTCTATGGCACTTTGAATACACCAGTTCCGGTTAGATCACTGAAGTTAAGCAACGTCCAGCGAGGTTGTACCATGTGGGTTCGCGCCCTCGTGATGCTGGCTGTTTTTCCGGCCCAACCCAGGCTGGGTGGGGTCAATGTGCGTAGCTGGTTTGCAAGTTTCCAGCGAATGGAGGGCAAAACCCCCGTCTTGAATGACCAATAGATGTTTAAGAGACGTTAAGCCAAATTAAAAAAATATATATATATTTACAAAGAGACTAGTTTCGAATCGTTCAATTCATTGTCAGTCTAGTCGAGTTGAAAGATATGCGGTGACATGAATTGATCGATTGAAAACTAGTTTCTTTGTAAATAATTATAAATTTGTAATTTAATTTATTTGTGATAAATTTTGTATGGTCGAATTTTCCAAGTAAAATTTAATTTTTTGGGGACCCTATATAATCTGCAAGCTGTCAGGACATTTTATGCAGCAAGTACTAGATGTTTTCAATGTGGACCAAGCTGTCTGAGTAAGATGTCAAATGAAAATCTAATAACTGTATTTTTGTATTTGTTCCAGTTACTAGCACGACATGTTAAACGTGTTTGTGTATTTTGTTCTAAACAAATTAATGCAATATCATATCAACAGCGCAAGATAATTAAGTCATATAAAATTAATAAAATCAATGATTCTGGTACTGAAGAAATTTTAAATAAAAGTATCACCTCAGGTCGAAGACGTGAACAAGGTTACGTGATGGCATCAGAAATTCGAACTGATTTTCAAAAGTTGTGGTTGAATGAGAACAGTCTTCTCAAATGTTTAATACCTGCACTTGAATCAACTAAAGAAGTGATGCCTACCGATGCAATGTTTCTTACAAATGTTGTGGTAAGAAAATAGCTCTATCATTCTTAAACTCTTTTTTGGTCCCTTACCCTATTACCTACTAAGTCCACGATTTCCGTCTATCTGGCTCAGGGTTCTATATCTGATTTGGTAAGAGGTTTGTATTAGTTTAATGGTGTAACCAAGATTCATTAGATGACGGTCCTAAGCACATGTAAATACAGAGGGTTTCGTGTTAGGGAGGCACCCAGCCTTTAAAAAACTCTGCTTCAAACCAATGATGAGAGATCACCAGCAAAAAGCTAGTTTCTACACAGTTTCAATTGATACTGCGAGAAGCAAGCTAGTAACCAGTTAAAGAGAGTAGGCACCAACAAAAGGTTGTGACATGGTAAAATCAAGGAAAGCAACGCCAACCCCAAATAGAAAATGGAAAGGGTGAAGTTAAAGAAGATGTAGGTGATTGAAAAAGGAGCGGATCTCAATTTCTCGAGTAAAGTTTCGAATTTCGGTAAAAGTTCTTTGGAGATACATATATTTGAGATCTGTACTCAAGGGCTTTTCCAATATGAAGACATTTTTGACTCTCATTTAAGTACTTGGAGACCTAAAATTTACAAACCGAGAAAGGATTAATTGTATAAATTTCCTTGAGTTTTTTTTTTTTGAGATGGGGGGGGGGGGGGGGNTCATTCTAGATAATTTTTTGTTATCTCTTACCGTTTGAATCATTTTATTTATTTTTTTCTAAAAAGCATTTTTTTGGTGATAACTCACTTCCAGTTGATTACGGACCTACTTAATAAAATGAAACGTTTGTCCAACTTTCATATTTTTATGTTAAGCATTTTCGAGCTGCGTTGATTCTTAGTCAGTGAGTGATTCAGTCATTATACCAACTAGATTTAGCGTTTTAGAAGCATAGATTGAGATGTATTGTTCTAGATTTATTCTGTAACGGATGTTTTCTAAATATTCTTTTTAAGATTCTATTTATTTGTAATTATTTATATTTAGGTTCCACCAAACAATGTTCGTCCCATGGCAATGGATCAGATCCCTCCTGTTGAATCCACAAAGAACAAAATGTATCAAAACATACTCTACAGCTGCGCTTCATTAAGAGCTGTGATACAAAGTATGAAAAGTGACAACGCGAACGAAGCACTGCAGGTGGCTGTCAAGAACATCAAAGGTGGGTTATTGTAAATAATAATTTGAATGATATTTTGAGGGGAACTAGACATACTGAGAACATCTAGTACTTGCTGCATAAAATGTTCTGACAGCTTGGTCTTTTCCCCCTTATTTGACATCCCGGTGCGTTGATATAAGTTAACCGAAAAGGTTCATTGTGATAGTGTTCATTAAAGGTCCTCCATAACTTTGAAAATGCCGACATCGCCTGAACCAGGTTGTGATTTTAGTGTCATGACCACTAGACCACGGAGGGCTAAAAAATATTTAAAAGGTTTCTTTGCTAATGTTTCTCAAAATCGACATCTCCATTGTTGTTGTTTTTTTGTAACTCTGCGGCCTGAGGACAATTGAGTAACTTTATCAGGGGTTCCCAAACTTTTTGATACCGCGCCCACTTTTCTTGAAATGTAATCCAACCACGCCCCCTCCCCTTTACATTATAAATTATGAATGGGTATGAGTGTTGCTGAATGCTATCTCATTCAAACCGCTAATGTGTTGCTGAATGCTATCTCAATCAAAACGCTAATGTGTTGCTGAATGAAAATTTTCTAAACATCATGTTCAATAAAATTACCTTTGTAAAAAAATTGTGTACATATATTTGAACTAAATGATAATAATTCAACTGGTCTCGCGCCCACGTTGGCTTGCTTTCACGCCCCCCCCCCCAGTTTGGGAACCTCTGAACTATAGTAATAGCGACAAGTGGTAGTATTATAAATTGGACTGATTGTTAAAAATAGCTCGCCCTCAATAATTGTGATATAGTAAAATAGCACAAAGAAATATACATTTACAAAATAGAATACAAACAAAATTACATCGTATTGTTATATTCTCAGGTGAGACACTGAATGACAAGCTAGAACATTGTTGGCATGAACTTCAACATCATATAGACCTATTAATGGATGGTAATTTGACCCAAATGAAGACTGCACTTCCTGTTGAGGGACTGAAACAAATTCTGGACGGCAAGACGGGTATGATTCGGCAGAACATGATGGGAAAGCGAGTGAACAGTGCTGGTAGATCCGTCATCACGCCTGACCCATATCTGAATATTGACAGTATTGGTGTACCAGTTGAATTTGCCAAAGTTTTAACGTACCCTGTTCCGGTGACACCATGGAATGTAACATTATTACGAAAAATGGTTATCAATGGACCAAATGTGCATCCAGGGGCGAATGCTATTCAGAATGAAGATGGAACCATGATCAGGATATCACCCTTCAATGCTGTACAAAGAGAAAGTATGGCTAAACGATTGATAACACCAGAAGGTAAATAAAATTGTCTCATTTAATGTATTAGGTATTTAGTAGGTTTTACACTTAACGTAATAGATATTAAGTAGATTTTACTGTTAGTTGAATAGCTCTGCAAAAATGTGATTTCTGAGACGATTTCGGTGTGCAAGAGCATTTCAAGAGTTGATTTTTTTTCGGTCCAAATTTTAGTGAAAATTACCAAAAAAAGATTAAGTAATTTTTTTGGACGTCCGATTCTAAAACGATGTTGGATGGCCACTTTCGGCCACAAATGACGAAAATGAAGCGAAAACGGCATAATACTCAACTAAGTATTTTGTGTTGGCAATGACATATTCTACCTACCTTTGGCCTTTGGTAGCTATGCAATCATAGCTTTGCAATAATGTGATTTATGAGACGATTTCGGTGTGAAAAAGCATTTCTGGGCCAAATTTTAGTTACAATCTCACACAAAAAAAAAAAAATTTTTTGGACGTACGATTAAACTTTTTTGTTAGATCACCAGTTTCGAAACATCTTTGTAATCGTATATACGAAATTTTTTAACTTGTTTCGCTAGTTTGAGCTATATTTTTACAAATATATTTTGGGGTAAGGTCAATATTTGCAAAATGACCGCCATCTTGAAAATGAAGCGAAAACGGCATATACTCAACTACCTACTTTAGGGTCATTCTGATTCACCTGGTATGGAGCTAGTTTGCAGCTGTAAAATATATATTAAAAACTGTTATGTAATAAAAAAAAAAACTTGGAAATTAAATTGTTGTTTCTTTATTCAACAATGAATTCTGTTAATATATATATTCTTGAGATATCAATAAAGATTGTCGTTCATTTTGTTTTAAAGGTAATGTTGCAGGAAATAAGATTATTTATCGTCATATGTTAAACGGAGATCTTCTCTTAGTCAATCGACAACCTACTCTCCACAAACCTAGTATAATGGCACACAAAGCCAAAATATTAAGTGGTGAGAAAACATTGCGACTTCATTATGCCAATTGTAAGGCTTATAACGCTGATTTTGACGGTGATGAAATGAACATTCATCTAGTCCAGGTAAGATTTTACCCTCTGAAGACAACAGTAATTACTTATATTGTACTGAACACCCAATAGATATATCTATAGCAATGGTAGAACGTTTAGGCGTAAATATTGTGATAGAAAGTAGCGTTCATAGTTGAAATCTTTCAACTATTGAGAGGGAGAGTTTGTGATTTGATGTGTTACACTAACTTATGTGTTAGATGTCAGCAGAAAAAATGCGAATTTGGCGAACTTGAAAAATGAGAAACATAAATAATTCATTTGAACTTGAATTTTCACTACGGATACAAAAATGAAATGAAAAAATGTTGTTTCTCTTTGAAAAACTGAGGTGGGGTCCAAAATTTTGCAACTTTGAAAAAACTTAGCAAACCTTGAATTCACAAAATAATTCTTTACGTTCATTCATGGTGAACCCTGTTAGTAGCATCTTAAAATTCTGAACCATTCTCGAGATTTTTAATTGGTTTTCTAATTCAAAAACACCTCAATTTGATGTATTTTATTAACGAACAGTCAATTATTTAATAATGTTTATTTTCCTTATCTATCCTCTACATAGGACGAGATCAGTCGTGCGGAGGCAAGTTTTCTGATGAATGTTTGTAACCAATATTTAGTACCTAAAGATGGAACACCTCTCAGTGGTCTCATACAAGATCACGTAATATCGGGAGCCAAATTGTCACTTCGAAATACATTTCTTAGTAAAAGTCAATACATGGATTTGGTATATCAAGCCTTGTATATTTTAAAAACTGAAATCAAAATTCTTCCTCCAACAATTTGGAAACCGAAACCATTGTGGACAGGAAAACAGGTACGCAAAATATTGTCCGTGGCATTCAGTAATAAATAACATCAAGTAATAAATATGTTTATTAAAAGAGGGGCTTGTTAAATTAATTCTATTACCAAAAAACGTAAATGAAGAGTTTCTTCACGGTAAGGCCCAAAGACCTTTTCACAATTTTCATGGTTATCACAGCATTACTAAGAGCATCATTTACTAATAGCAAAGCAAATATTTTTAGTCCAGTAATGCCGCCACAGGACAGTCTCAGTTGGATGATTCGTAACCAGGAGGCTGTTGGTTCGAATATTGGTCACAATAGATTCAAATAAAGGTCGCAATGATAATTCCAGTCTCAATAGAGGTCGCTACTCAAATTAAAGTTGCTACTCGATCGTCTTCACAAGGCACTCTAAAATCACAAGCACCAAGTCGACGATTTTCTGACCCCGCCGGGAATTGATCCCGCGTCCCTTGCGTGTAGTGCCAGTGTGATATCCACTGGACCAGGAGGACTTATGAAATAAATTCTCATTTCCAAACGTTTAGGTCGAAGTGGATTAGTTCAATGATTTAATGATCGATTTTGTAACGATATACCTTTCAAAATCATCTGTTCCCCCGTTAGTAGGTTCAGGTTTGAAAATTGGTGCTACAGATTCATCTTTTGGCTAGAATATTATTTGTATGCGTTCCAGAATATCTCTTCTGATCGATGTTTGATATTTTGATATTCTTTGTCAAACATAAAATCTTAGAAACTTGGAAATCTTACATTTGGAGGTATGTATATATAATAGAACCTGTTGAGCAGGAATGTATTGGTATTGACAACTTTTTAGGGGTGCCCAGTAACAGGTAACAGCCATTTTCATTGATTTCACAACGGGTACTAGCAACAAGTATAATAATCTACAATATTTTTCGTGCGGAAATTTTATGTTCACATTTTTTTTTTTTTTTTTTTTTTTTTTTTTTTTTTTTTTTTTTTTTTTTTTTTTNTTTTTTTTTTTTTTTTTTTTCACTCCTTTGCAGGTGCTGTCTACTGTCATCATAAATTTAACACCAAAAAATAAAGTTCCTATCAATTTAACATCAACTTCAAAAATCCCTGTCAAAGCGTGGAACTTTGTCCCCACAGTATCGTCCAATACAAGTTCAACAAATATTTTGTCCGATCCTAAATTTATGTCCGAATTTGAAGTCATTATTAGAAACGGTGAATTATTATGTGGAATTTTGGACAAAAAACAATTTGGTTCTACTCAGTATGGTCTAGTTCATGGATTTTATGATCTGTATGGTGGAGAGTATGCCATCAAATTATTAAGTTGTTTTGCGAAACTGTTCACGTCATATTTACAAAAAGTTGGCTTCACTTTGGGCGTAGAAGATATTCTAGTTAAATTAGAATCAGATAAAAAAAGAAGTAAAATTATAAATAAAGCAAAACATGTAGGGATCGAGGTGAGTCGAGAGTTTTCTCATAGGGGGCGGGTTAATGAGTGTCTATGTTTGAGAAAAGTTAGAGCTGTTGATAAAATCCAAAGTTTCAAACTGAATTATCAGTTTGGATTTGACCGTGATTTATCATTAATGCGTTTTTATACAGTTGAAAAAGAACATCGATCGGTGATTGGCATCGTTGCGACAAAATCCGTAAATTTAGTTCCGAATTGCTACCCACCAACATTTTTCTCTTGACCTGATATATTTTTCTGCTCCCCAACTTAAAATTTTGGCTCAGAGAAGAAGATTCAGCACAAACACCTAAGGAGGTTATCACAAAAATGGAAGGTCATTGATGAGTTTGACAAATCTTCTTCGTGAAGGGTTTTTCGTCAAGTGAAGACATAGTAAATTTTAACCTTTATTATGGTTTTACTTGACATAGTATACCACTTTAACCAAATCTACTTCATTCCAAAAACATGTACTTATTGATCTGCCCTCGTATACACACTAGTGTCTTAGAGACATGGCCGTTCTCTATGCTAGTAACAAATTTAATTTGTTGCTCACAATTTCTTTGGAAAAAATCCCGCTCGGATTTTTTGGTAAAAGAATAGCGATCTATTTTTAAAGCAAGCTTTGTATTCATGCAGGAATTTAAAATAAATTGCCTTTAGGATTGAAAATAGCTTGTGACAGAATACTTTTCTGTTATCAAGAAGGCCTCCCGTACGTGCCAAATACACTTTTCGGAAATTTCCTTTCTATTTTTCCCACTATAAATGTGCTGGTCTCATCTGGGTTACTCCAATTACTGGAGTAATAAAGCCAGAATGAAGAATCTTCAACATTGTGTTATGTACAGCGCTTCTTAATCTGGAAAGAACTTGAATATCGTGGAAAATGTTAAGTAAAGTATAGACTATAGAAAGATGACAATTACCATGATTCATGTTTATAGGCAGCCTGTAACGCACTTGGATTGCCTTTAGACACACCAGTTGATGAAATTCGTGCAAATTTAGAAGAAGCCTACGCCAGCATACCTCAGTTCCGAGCGCAAATAGATCGTCAATATAAAACTGTGTTAGATAAAGTTACAAACAACATCAACAAAGCATGTCTACCTAAAGGTCTTATTCAACCTTTTCCAGAAAATAATTTACAATTCATGGTTGAGTCAGGAGCTAAAGGTAAAGTAATATGTTTTCTAACCTTGGTAATTTCTAGTCAGGAGCTAAAGATAAAGTGATATTTTCTATAACCTTGGCAATTTCTAGTCATGGACTAAAGGTAAAGTGATATGTTCTATAACCTTGATAATTTCTAGTCAGGAGCTAAAAGTTACCTTGGTAATTTCTAGTCAGGAGTTAAAGGAAAAGTGATTTGTTCTGTAACCTTTGTAATTTCTAGTCAGGAGCTAAAGGGAAGGTGATATGTTCTATAACCTTGGTAATTTCTAGTCAGGAGCTAAAGGGAAAGTGATTTGTTCTATAACCTTTGTAATTTCTAGTCAGGAGCTAAAGGGAAAGTGATTTGTTCTATAACCTTGGTAATTTCTAGTCAGGAGCTAAAGGTAAAGTGATTTATTCTATAACCTTGGTAATTTCTAGTCAGGAGCTAAAGGGAAAGTGATCTGTTCTATAACCTTTGTAATTTCTAGCCAGGAGCTAAAGGTAAAGTGATTTGTTCTATAACCTTGGTAATTTCTAGTCAGGAGCTAAAGGGAAAGTGATTTGTTCTATAACCTTTGTAATTTCTAGTCAGGAGCTAAAGGTAAAGTGATTTGTTCTAGAACCTTGGTAATTTCTAGTCAGGAGCAGTAATATATAGTGTACAGTTGTCATTTTCAGTAAAACAGCCAAATTGCGCAATCCTGTCGGAGATACAAAAAAAAAAAAAAAAAAAAAAAAAAAAAAAAAAAAAAAAAAAAAAAAAAANAAAAAAAAAAAAAAAAAATTGACCAAAATTTCATGATATCAAGGGGGGCATGTCATAATGACCTCTATTTATCTTTTAAGGCTTATTTTAAAATCAGTTTCATCTTTATTTTTTAATGGGACTCGAAGCATATTTGATTATTCAATTGTTTTTTTATTGTGAAAATTTCCCAGTTATTGTATCTTCAAGAGTAATTGAGATACTTGACTGTTCTACTTGTACATCTTCTAAGCATGGCGTCTTAGAGACGTGCCAGTTTTGTGTGGGACAAAAAGTAGCGTAGTCACTCTCCGACATATAATCCTTCTATAAATGTCGATCCTTTGCTCAGTTGCTGCGTGAAAGAAGAACAAATTTGTTATTTTTTTACCATATAATGCTGTAATAGCTGACTCTCTTTCGGTTTAAGCCTATGTCACTCTCCAGCCCACAAGATATCTCTATGCAAAAAACAAGTCAAGTTGTACGCTCTGTTGCTGCATCATGCTTAGTAGGAAGGGTTATCCTACCCCATTACATTTGATAGTCCTAGTTCAATTAACACATTTCCGAAATCCGTTATTTTATGATTTCCAGGTTCCACTGTAAACACAATGCAGATTTCTTGTCTCTTGGGACAAATTGAATTGGAAGGAAAACGTCCGGCTATGATGGTATCAGGTCGAACTTTGCCAAGTTTTATCCCATATGAAATATCTCCGCGAGCAGGCGGTTTTATTGATGGAAGATTTATGACTGGAATTCAACCTCAAGAATTTTTCTTCCATTGTATGGCAGGAAGGGAAGGTTTAATTGATACAGCTGTCAAGACAAGTCGGAGTGGATACTTACAGAGGTGTCTGGTCAAACACTTAGAAGGTATGGGATATGATTCATTGCAAATCGTTTTTTGGTCCAAACTATGTAATTTTTTTTTTTTAATAGTTTTTCTCGTCTCAAAGTAGACATATGATATGTACCAGGTTTTGACATCCAGTTCACTGAAATCAAGCAACGTCTAGCGAGGTCGGCAATTTCCTGCTCGACGGAGGCTATGTGAGATCAATGTGGGTAGCCAATTTGTAAGTTTCGAGGGAATGGAGGATAAAAAACCCGTTTCGGATGACCTCAGATTTAACATCTTTAAAGCCAAAAAATCTTACTTTTTTCAGGATTAACAATCAATTATGATATGACGGTCCGTGACGGTGATAAAAGTGTCATTCAATTTATGTACGGAGAGGATGGTTTGGATGTACTCAAGAAACAATATCTTACAGAAAAACAATTTAGTTTTCTTGAGAGTAACCTTAAATCCATTGTAGATTCAAAAGATTTGGCTCAACTCATACAAGGTACATCGTATGAAACTATACAATTGACAAAACGAAAAATTGAAACCTATAAAACGCAACATGAGGACAAAGTTAGACAAAATTCATTTACATATTTTTGTAATAAAATGAATCTAAATGACAATTGTGTGGAAAGTGTTCGTCCGGAGAATGGTAGAACGAAGAAAACATTGGAATTGATAGAGAAATGGAATCAACTGGATGAGAAAAGCAAGAAGAAATATGAGAAAAAAGTGAAACGATGTCCCGATCCAATAATAAGTTGTTATCAACCCGATGTATATTACGGATCTGTTTCGGAACAAATTGAAGATTTGATTAAGAAATATACAAACACGAGAGATAATCAAGAGAAAAATGAACAATTAAATCAGGCAATATGTTATAAAAATTTACTTTCATTAGCTAATCCAGGTAAGGAATCTGAGGATGTTTTGCAGACAAATGCATACTTACTTATCTTATTGTATAGTATACATCTTTGCATAAATAGAAGGGCCTATGGTAAATGTGTGTAACTTTTTAATGTGAAATTATTTTTGTCTTCCGTTTACAGATTCAGTGAGTTAACCCTTTGACAATTTTAGCTATAGAAAAATTAAAACGTGAACAACGCTTTAAAATGTTTGCAGTGTTTGCACAAGAAATTCTTGTGCGCCATGTCGAATCGGGGTGCCCAGATTTTTTTCTCACATCCTCAGCACTCTACGGCATTTATGAGCACTTGGTTGTGTTTTCACATCTCTAAAAACCCATTTTGTTCAAATTTTGCAAACATTTTCTCAATAAGTGTTTTTTCATTTGGTCAGTTATGTTTTCCAAAATTAAACCGAATTGCACGATAAGCATTCTTATTTGAATCTTTTTAGGACTAAATTGTCAAAAGGTCAACTGACTGAATCTGAAAACAGAAGCTAAAAATTTTACATTAAAAAGTTATACGCAATTAACATCGACTCTTCTTGTTGGAGAACCCTTCAGTTTCATTAGTTTTGGTAAACCTCCAAGAAAAAAAAAAAAAAACGTTTTTCTTACTCACCAATCATCACTTTTTTTCTTTCTAGGTGAAAATGTAGGTGTGCTTGCAGCCCAAAGTATAGGCGAACCATCAACACAAATGACATTGAATACGTTTCATTTTGCTGGTCGTGGTGATATGAATGTGACATTAGGTATACCAAGACTTCGTGAAATTCTAATGATGGCGTCAAAAAATATAAAAACACCATCAATGGAAATACCATTTCTTCCTAATATAGCAAAATTAGAGAAAAAATCTTCCCGACTTGCGAAGAGTATGACAAAAGTTACTATGTCAGATATATTGGAAAAAGTGAAAATCAAAGAATGGTTAGAGTTGAATCCAGAACCACATATGAATTATGAAATGAAATTCTACTTTGTACCATATCATATGTATAAAAATAATACATGTATCAAACCAAAACATATACTTAAACATTTTGAAAAGGCGTTCCTTCAAGAATTGGAAGTGGCAATAGCAAAGAAAGCAGTAAATAGTAAAAGCAATATGAACATAGAGCAAAGCAGAGAGAAAAATGAAAAGGAACGTGATGAAGATATGGGTAAGTTACACACAAAGTCTTTGAAATAGAGCAAAGTAGAGAGAAAAATGAAAAAGAACGTGATGAAGATATGGGTAAGTTATACACAAAGTCTTTGAAATATGATCCTTTGGCATAAATACACCGCTGCCAGCGATTTACATTGTTCATAGGCTTCCTGGAACTCTTCACGAGCAAGTTTGTCAACGAACCTGGTCGAAGCTGAACACCACTGGAATCGTATCGAATGACTTCCCTTTCAAGTCCCTCTTAATTCTTGGGAACAAAATGAAGTCGCTGGTAGAATTATACCGAAAAGTCTTCGTATCGTGTTTTTTTCTTTTCGCACAGAACTTTATGTATTGTTAATATGTCACAATTTTTGTGACATCATACCAATCACTATTGCTATACTTAACAATTATCCCATAATACTACCACCAGTTTCTATCACCATAACTACACAATTATCTCCAGAAGGCTGAGTTACCCCCAAACACAACAAGACCAAGTAGAAGAATCGAATTTTCGAACTCGTTACCTGCCTGGTGCAAGAAGAGTGTGATGCACATTCCACCATGGAGACGTCGCGTTTGCAAAACGCTGCATTTTTTACTCGTCAGTTTTTGGCAGAGGTCAATCACTGACATGCACCCACGCGCGATCTACCCACTCCAGCTTGTTGGAGGCGACTGAAGCTAGAACGTTTGGTTAGCTGCCTTCCCCTTCTACTTGATACTGCGTATAACTGTATTTAATCACCAGGTCTCTTCCGATCACTGAAAATAGTCAACGTTGGACATGATCAGCAAAATAGTTTGTTTTTGATCAACCTCTGTTTATGTAATAATCTACCTATATTTTTTTAGATGAAGGAGGTCAAAAAGAAGCAAAACGTGGCGAAGTTGCCGTTGATGAAAGTTCTGATGATGAAGGAGACACGGAAGATGCGACACAAAGCCACAAGAAATGCAATAAAGAGGAAGATAATGATTTTGAAGAGCCGGAAGACGAAGAGATGGGTCTAGACATGGGAGATGATGAAATCGATGAACAGGCGGTAAACAAGCAGATAATGAATACAGTTTAATTGGTAGCCTCCAAGATTAAATGTATCTTAAGCAGCAAGCAATATCTTACCACAGCAGCGTCCCTGGCGTAGTGGGTATAGCACTGGTTTGGTCGTCCGGGGTGAACTCAACCTCGTAAGAATAACTGAATCGCTATGTATTTAAGATATGAGTAGCGCCCAGTACGGCATAAAAGGGAGGAAAAATTGATGATTTAGTATAGTGCTCTTTATAATGCTTTGACGCCCAACAAAGTAAAATGTCATAATGCAATATTATGTGTTAACACAAACATATACATCATTTAAAGCTGTGATCTTACATCACCCATTTCATGTATAATTTTGACTTCAGTAGTAATGGGCAACTTTTATTGGGTATACAAAACAGGGTATGGGAGGGGGGGGGATAATAATGAAACTGGTTTTGCCGTGGGTCGGCTTTAGTGAATAAAGTTTGAATGGTGGTTTTATTTAGTGAATAAAACAATCATTCAAACTCAAAGAGTGTGAAAAAAGAAAGAAAATACATTAAAAAAAAATGCTTAGGAACTCTGCAATAAAGCTCTTCACTGATAGAACGCATTGAAACTGATTGCCGCCACATGCTTGATGTTGTGTGTTATAAAAAGAAAATTATCCAAAAACCCCTTCTTGTGAGCAATTTAAGAGCAAATAAAAGTATTATTTATCTTGAAAATAGATCGAATTATGATTTTTTGAAATGCGAACTAATTAATAGAATAGATACTTAGATCTAGCTACACTTGGTAACCATGATTTCACTACCTAGGACTTCACAAGCGATTGCTTCTACTATGTACTAAGTCCACTCTGATTTTTTTTGTCCGACCAAAAATCGACATCATCATCCCCCTGTTTGTTTCGAATGTAGAACGTCATATTTCAACTGGGTTACTCCAAATGCTGATACTCAGATCTGATAGGGAGTATTATCTTTGGAGTAATATATCAATCAGACACTATAAAACAATTGCCCGAAATGCATATTACAATAGAACCATTCATTTGAATGCAGACCTTACCAACCTAGACTATAATATAATATTCAGATGGTCTATCGAAATAGTGAGACGTTGTCGAAAAGGTTAATTATAACATAATTCCACTATTGATTCTGTCAAATGTGTATGAATCCTGTAATCGACATTGTTCCACTTCTTATTTCTAGATTGAAACTACTGCCGAGAAAGTAATCAATGCCCGTCAACACAGTGATGAAGAAAATGACGACAGCATGGATGAGAGAACTCAGGACGTTGTTAACGCCCACAATATTGTACAGAAATATTCTTACGATAAACAAAATGGCAATTGGTGTAAAGTACAGTTATGGTTAACATTGAAATGTCATCGAATAGATATGTCACATGTAATAAAAACAGCTGCAAGTAAAAGTGTGATACATCAAGTGGCTGGTGTGAATCGAGCTATAGTCATGGAAACTAACGGTAAGAAAATAGTCTTTTCTGAACGGTAATTTTTTGGCCTCTAAAATATGAAGTTTGAAAATACATATGTTTTTGTTTTTTTTATTTTCAATCCCAATATAGAAAAGTTAAATATTTTGTTGTGTGTTGTCCGGAATTGTTTGTCCAGAAGGGTAAGAAATAGAGAAAAAATACTGGGAATGGAAAATAACAAAACTAAAAAATGTCATTTTCGATTTATGTCTAATTTTTCGGTCAAATTGGCTAAGTTAAGGGCATATCCCCTTAAAAAACACTTCGTGTAAAAAAAAGACGTCAAGAGTGACAATATTCCCCTCGCCCAAAATATACTTCTCGTAATAATTTAAAAAGAAGTATGACATACCGACACGTTTGATAGCATGAAATGTATTAAATTAAAACGAGAAATAATGAAAAATGTAACACGGTTCAATTAACTGCTAGTAATTAATAAAATAAACCTATAGATAAAAATACATTTATGCAATGGGGGGTGTAATATAATATATGTAACTTTTCTCACCACAAATTCTGGAAAACAAAGAGAAATAGCCAGCATCATGAGGGCGCAACCCACATGGTACAACCTTGCTGGACGTTGCTTAACTTCAGTGATCTAACGAGAACTAGTGTATTCAACGTGCCATCGATGCTGGCTAAAATTTTGGGGTCTAAATATGTGCCGAAACTGTTCGTCACAGTCAGTTATATAATATATATTATATAAATATAATGGGGTTCTGTACTAAAATTAAAAAAAATTGATTTCAGGCAAACACATATTAAAAACAGATGGAATCAACGTGAAATATGTAAGTCAGTATCGGGATTTGTTGGATTTGAACAAACTCTATGTGAACGATATTCATTATATGGCGCAAACATATGGAATAGAAGCAGCTAATCGAGTAATCATTCGTGAAGTGAAAAACGTATTTGGAGTCTATGGCATTGAAGTTGACCCTCGTCATTTGAGTCTAGTCGCTGATTATATGACTCACAATGGATCCTACTGTGCTATGAACAGAAATGGTATCAAATTAAATCCATCTTTTATACAAAAAATGACATTTGAAATGCCTTTAGAGAAAATTCGATTGGCAAGTGTTCAAAGTAGAAATGATAGTTTATGTTCTCCGTCATCAAGAATTATGTTTGGTCAGCAATGTAAACAAGGGACGGGATTATTTGAATTAAAAAATAAAATTAAAAAGAAAACTATACATGCGAAGGGATGAACCATTTGGACATGTCCATCAGCAAAAGTTGTGCCAAGTCAGCTAATGAACCGGCATGACTTGTAGGAAAAAATCCTGTTGAATCAGCAGCAATGTAACAAGAAACGTTCAGTCTGGTTCTAAATCTTTTCCCATGAGAATCATATCATTGTACTCCGCCAAACGATTAATAAAGGATAGAAATAGGCAAAAATATAAAGTTTTGATCAAAAACGAGGGAGTAGGAAGAAATGGGAAGAACTACCTGTAAGGAATTCCTCATCAGTCCTCTATGTACAAACCGAACTGTGATGAACGTAGAAAACCTACAGTTGTCGTGCCTTGACCGAACATGACAATTTACTAGGAAAATATTGGGACGCTAAAAGGAAATTACGCGCGATTTCAAGCTCTCATGAAAACAAGACAATGCATATTGTATACTTGCAACGTGCAAGAGACAATAGTGCTAAATTGTATTCGCCTGCAAAATACGATCGCCCTAAGGTTTGGTATCTTTTTCTCTCAGTTTCAAGACTGTGTGTGCATTGGGTTTCTTGTTTCCCTCTCACTAGGATTCGAGTGCTGAGAAAATCAATTTGAGCAGTTTTCTTACTATAGTATTTAATTTGGAACGAGTTGAGTCAATAAGGTACTGATTAATGAGATACGTGTACGTCTTGCACAGCGAGACCAGCCGAATGGTAATAAAAAAAAATCAAATTTGTTTTTTTTTGCAATTGTTTGTGAATTTCTCTTTATTTATTGATATAAATATGCATACCTATAAGGCTAGGCACACATGACCGCGCGGTATCATATGAACAACTCCATACAAGTTTGTAGAACTAGTACCGCGCTGTAAAGTAAACAATATACACTATTATAACAATATACACGCGGTCATGTGAACCTAGCCTAAAACTAAAATTCCTGTTGGTACACTGACTGTCAGTTATGACTCATAATCAACGTAACTCAAAGACGGATAAACCCACAGTCGTGAAATTTGGAGCAGAGTTTCATTTCAGTATAGGAAGAAAATTAGAATAAAATTGAAAGTTCAACTGTAGACGAGTTATCGTCAAGAAGATGAATTTTAACGATACAATTTCACATCTCAAACAGTAAGGGATATCGAACAATGACCGGGAATGGACGGACAATCATAGTCAAACTTTCAGGAGAAATATAAAATCAACGTTCGTATTCCAACTATGGAAGATTTTTTCCGATATTTCCACTAAAAATAGAAAGGAATTCTAAAGCCACCGGAAAAGATGCATACGAAGGTAGTATAAAAGGTAGTATCCTTATAAAACACAAAGCCCAGTTAGTATACTGGCGAACTAACTGATAAATAATCGACGTAGCTCCACAATGGCTAAACGTAGAGACTTGAAATTTGGACTCACTTTCCTTCAGTATGTAGGCACGAAATTAAGGAAAAATCTAAAGTTCAATTGATAATAAAAAATGACCGGGAATGGACCCTCCCCCAAAATATTATGTAAGAATCCCATATAAAATTTGAAAATTTCCGGTTTTTCTGCAATTTATGACCGTTTATCACCATCGAAATTGAAAAGTACCCCTTCAGGAATTCGATACAAAGTTGTTCTAAAGAAAAAAGATAACATTCTGAAGAAAAAAAAAATGTTTTTTTCTAGATAGGAGCCAATTTTACCCCAGATTGCCTAATTTGTGGAGTCAATCAAGAAGTCTTTGATTTTTATTCTGCAATCTAGTAAATTTAAATAAACAACGGTTAAAAAGTATTAACTCTTAAATAAATTTAAACAAACCACTTACCAAAAACACTATTTATAATTATTTATGAAGTGAACTTCCATCCTTAGATTCGACTAGACTGATGATGAATCGAATGATTCGAAACTAGTTTCTTCATAAATAATTATAAATAGTGTTTTTGGTAACTGTTTTGTTTTAATTTATTTAAAAGTTAATCTAGTAAATGTAGAAGTTACAACTAATACAATGGCAACACAACGCGTTGTCTTCTTATTATTTCACATGCTCACTTAACAAGCGTCTAACTTTGAGGGAGCTAATTTAATTTGGCATCGTGTGGGTTGTCCTATTAAAATTGTTGCACAATATATAATTATATTGACATTCACATTTATCATCAAGGGTTCGCTTGAGATGCTGTTAAAATAAATAACAAATTTTCAAACCGACAGCATAGCAGGGAAAGAGCCTTCAGTGCCATATGCTCCTGTCAAAAGCATTTGGTTATTATTTACAGCCACCGTTTTCCTCTTTTGTTGCCTGGTGGTGGATTCAACTGAATGGATGATTCATGACTAGTTTGTATAGAAGGCGATTCCCAAGCTGAAACATATTATGTTTGATAAAATATTAGTATTAGTTCAAACTAGCGTTGAAGGAGAAGATTGTTTTTTAGAGAAAGAAGATTTTTTTTTTTGCATTTATTTAATGTCCACTCGAAATATGCGTTTTAGATATTAACTAGCTTACTAGCTGATGTCCGCAAATTTGTATGCGTCCGTTCCCGTGATTCTAGGAATATCTGCCATAACTGGGGTAAGAACCAAGATACGGTGAAATTTTTATGAAGCTTTTTTGGGGGTATCCATTACCTGTTCTTATGATCTATTATCGTTTAGGCCATGTAATTGTATTAGCCATTGAAAACAAAATAAGTTCATATTGTCCTAATATCTCAAAAATTGAGAAACCCTAAAGCCACATCACTTCTTACCTGTCATTGGGGTATTAGTAGAAAATAGAACTGATTTGTCTACAGCCATTGATGCTGTGTAGAAATTGCCCATAGCTGAAAAATAAAACATTCAGAAATAGCAAATAAATGTATAACGTATTTTTTAGCCATCCTATTATTGAAATAACATTCAAATTTGAAGAAAAAAAAAATCAGATGAAAAATGGATTGCGAGTAGAAAAATTGCAACGTTGGCATTAAATAGTGCAGTTGAGTAGGAATAAATATTGTAACTTCAAGTTAGCTAAATCTATGAATATAAGAAATTTTGCCATACCAAATTACATCAAAATCGGATAAGGGAGTTAAATTTGTACAAAAAGACAAAAGAGGCATACAAAAGAAAAATCGTGTTGTTAAAACTATGTCGCTACTAGTCACTACTAACATTAAAGTAGCTATCCAATCCTCCTCACACGGCTGAGTGCACCCCGAAATCACAAGCACTAAAAAATTTCCGATCCCGCTGAAAGTTGAACTCAATTCCCCGTGTGAAGGCCAGTGTGATATCCACTAAAGGGAATTTAGTTGTGTTACGTTAATATGCTTGTCACAATGTAATTCTCCGTGTTATTGTTAAATATCATGTTCATGCTTGGATTCGAACCAACAGCTTCCTGTTTACATATCTTCCGCTTCTACCTACTGAGGCCCTCGACCTTTGTGGACAAGTGAGCGAACCCCCTAGACCAGGAGGACTGCTCCAAATAATTAATACAACTAATACCAATTACTAATTTACATATAAAAAAGTATTTACCGCTGAAAGGAGTAGGTCCCTCTATATCTCTCGTCCTCGGGTCAACTTCCAATTGATTTTGTTCAAACACATTTGTAGAGTCTTTCAAATATGTTTTCCTTAACTGTAGATGTCTTTCTTTTAAGTGTTGAACCTCTGTGAGAGAATTCTGCAAACTACACGCAACAGAGATCACAGCATCGTGGACACGTTTCATAGTATGGCTTAGTTCTAGAAGAAGAAGATAAACAAGATGTGTTTATAATAATTATAGAGAGAGTCAAGGTGACCTGAGGCAAAAAAAGCCAACAGTATATAGGGTGAGTCGTCATTTTAAGAAAAACAGTCGTAAATCTCGGATATTTGAAAAAAATATATTCTGACCAAAGTTTAATGATACGAGTATCGATGAAATTCCAATATGCGATACATAATCTTTATACAGGGTGTCCATAAAGTCTCACCCCACCCCCCGTATCTCGAGAATGGCTGAAAATATAAGAAAACGCAAAAACACGTATCCCTTAGATTTTAGGGGGATTAATTTTAGAGTAAAAAAATTTAGGTCTCGACCAGACGTTGAGAAGGTATATCAAGTGACACCTTGTTTTACAGGTCTCGTTAAGACGAGTTCATTACAGAAAACCAGAGCTCTCTAGGATCTACGGTTCACGAATTACAGGGTGGAACATGTGACCCATTCCCTTTGCGGCCGCACCGAAATGGTAGGTAAAAATGCCTAGAAATAAGTTTTTATGATCCCAAATAAGTAATTTAGTAAAAATAGTGTTCCAACAAGATGGTTGTCCCGCCCACTTCGACCGCAGAGTTCGAGCATTCTTAGACCAAAATTATCAAAACAGCTGGATAGGTTTGGTCTAAGAAGCCTCGATTTCCGCGGTCAAAGTGGGCGGGACAATCATCTTTTTTACTAAATTACTTATTTAGGATCATAAAAACTTCTTTCCAGGCATTTTTACCTACCATTTCGGTGCGTCCGCAAAGGGAATAGGTCACATGTTCCACCCTGTAATTCGTGAACGGTAGATCCTAGAGAGCTCTGGTTTTCTGCAATGAACTCGTCTTAACGAGAGCTGTAAAACAAGGTGTCACTTGATATACCTTCTCATTTAAGATTTTGAAGTCAGTCGGTGCCCAGCCTAAACGGCTGGCCGAGGCCAAACATTTTTTAGTCTAAAATTAATCCCCCTAAAATATAAGGGATACGTGTTTTTGCGTTTTCTTATATTTTCAGCCATTCTCGAGATACGGGGGGTGGGATGAGACTTTATGGACACCCTGTATATAAAAGGCAATGTCCTGAGTGACTGATCAACGTAGAGCCGAAACTATTAATGCTACAGACTTGAAATTTGATAGGGACCTTCGTTGCACCATGTAGTGCGCACTAAGATAGGATTTTGCAAAATTTTAATTTTAAGGAGTAGAAATCGCGAAAAGTAAACAATCCCCATAAGAAATACATGATAAATCATTTAAAATATATAAAATATAATATTATTGGCACGGGAACGGCCATGCCTCTAAGGCGCCAAGCTATAGGTCGTAGAGAAGCACGGGCGAAACAGCTATTTTATTTAATAAAAATACAATGTTAACCTTAAATAACCCTGAATGTCAACTTTAAATGCTTTATTGTAGTCGCCATGACATGATATCCTCAATATCATGCCACATCGGTCAGATTTTTTGTTGTATCTCCAACGGGATTCGAGATAGTTTGATTCTTCTACTTAAAATGACTCGCTCTGTATAAGACTACTCAAGCCAATAGATTCGAACTCTCGTGATGTTGGCTATTCCTGGCTGGGTGAGGTTAGTTTCCAACAAATGGAGGATAAAGCCCACGTCTCGAATGATCTTAGATGCTAGAGAAGTTAAGCCAAAATAATACCCAATTGGAAATAAACTTTATTTGGCTAATAGAACTTTTTATTAGGAGGTTAAAACCTTCGTCTCAGATGACCTTATATGTGAAAGAGACGATACGAAAAAAAAAAAAAATACATACCGCAAAAGTCATCTATCTTCGACAACTTTTGATTCACTTTTAACACGTGAGTTTTAGTTTCCTCCATGCGACGCATTGGTTTGCAATCAAATAGATCTTTGTTCTGACCATTCAAAAATAGATTCTACTTTTTCAAGCATTAGTATCTTTTGAAAAAATGAGGCCTCATTGAGTAATGAGGATTTACACAATGCACAAAATATTCATTTTTATTTAAATTGGTTTTCAGGTGGGATTTGCAACAACAACAGAATTAAAGCGATTGCAAAAATAATTCAAGAAAACATCCAATCGTGCAAGTCCGGGAAAAAAATAAACTTTTTGTCCCAACACCCCGTTCCCACTTTCCGACTTTACGAAACATTCATAATTCATCAGACTTCTTACACCGACTGTGTCAGAAGACTGATCTTTTTTTTTTTTTTTTTTTTTTTTTTTTTTTTTTTTTTTTTCAAGTGGGAGCACAACCGTTCGTCTTGTTATTTTTGCATTCCACGACAATTTTTTTTTTTTTTTAAATGGGAACGTGGTGAATCACTTGGACGCCCTATCCCGACACACCCAATTTGTTTCTAAACTTACCAGAGGGCGTGATATGTGATGGTTTAGTAAGAGCTTCTACATTTCTCTGTGTGGAATCAACGTCTTGTCGTAGCTTGATTAATTCCGATTCAAATTGTTCCGAAAGTTCTAGGAAGTATTTAGTGGGAGCTGTATTTTCTGCTTGTAAAACAGCAGGCATGTTTTGAGTTCGTTGAGACATCGCACAATTTTCTACCGCTTTAAGTGTGTCGCGCTGAAAACGAAAAAAATACTCAAATGTGAAGAAGAAAAAAAATGGAGATCTGAAATCAATCCCCCCGATTTCTTTTTTAGGGTGTTCTTCACATTTTACGAGATAATTCCTTGAATAGTTGATTTTAAGTCAGTAAAAATGATGAATTAGTCAAACTAAATTGGTACAAAGATTTTTATAGATGGAAAAAAGTTTTCAGGTAAGTCCTGTTATTTACTTGATGCTATTGCTTCACTTTTATTGGCGATAGGAAAAATTTATAAATAAAATACTTGTCCGCGAGATAATCGGCTTTGAGCACCAGGACGACCTGGAGTGCCTACTGTCAGAGTTCCAACGAAGGGCTATCAAAACCCAAAGACCGAAATGTGTTTCGGTAACCACATATCAATCTTTTTTGACATATAAATCTGTTTCTAACATTTTTTAAAACATAAATGCAACAAAAACATAATTAAAAATCTAATTTATGATTTCATCCTGAAAAAAAAAAAAAATATCCGAAGGCCATTCTGCAGTCGGACTTGTTAAAACTCTTCGGTTGAGGGAACCAGACGGCTGTTGCTGTTAAGCCGCCCGTTAAATCCGGCACTCGTTAATTCCCAACGTCAATTACGTAATATTTTTCCGATCCAATAATGTCTCACTAACTTCCATAGTGAAAAATAAATCATACTTGAGATTGTGAGAAGTTTTTTGAGGGTGACATCCTCACAGGCCAAGTCTACCAAAGCAATTCTGCAATATATTGTTTGTATTACAGATGTAATTAGATTACAGTAATTGATAATCGTTCTGGAGGACCATGTGATTAACCTCCAATATTAGATTTCTAATAACAATTTAAACTATAGCAGCAAACAAGAACAAATTTAGAGTTGCAATCTTATACCATCTGAAATGATGATGTCACTATTTATTGAATGTCAACTATGTTGCAATATTTTACCTTTAAACTTTCCACATCGGCTTTCTCTCTTAACAAATTGGTTTCAAAACTTTTCAATGTAGAATTGAGTGCATCGATATCTTGATTCACTTTTTCAATGGATTTAGAAGATGTACACACGACTTCGTTGTAAATATTTCTCTCATTCTTCAAGAAATTTCTGAAAAAATATATATATTTCTTTTTTTCTTTTCTAATTTATATTTATGATCAGCCTATTCAAGAATTTAAACAAATTTGTTGTGTATACATGGCGTGAGTATTCATTAATAAAACTACACATTACAACCAGGACACTTCACTTTGTTAATTTTTAAAATTAACACTATTTATTTCAATATTTTTTAACATTTTTAATTAAAGTTTTAAACTTCACTTCAAAGTTTTAAACTTTACTTTGTGCCTATTATTTACGTTACTAAAAGAATATTGTACATCTATAATAACAACAAATGAAACCACATGGTTAGAATCTATGGCACAAGTCTAATAGATCGAAGCGTTTTAGACGCCTCACTGTGGAGCTATAATCTAATAGATTGATAGCATGATGATTGGCGTGATTTTCTAGACGCTCTTGGTACTAAACATTGAACTGTTTTATTCCGTCGCTTACTAGTGGTACATCAACGTATCCATGTGCCTCTCTGTCTCTAACATACCATGGGAAATTCACCACCACCCTAAAAGCCTTGTTTTGAAAGTTCTGGAAAATTGCTAAATGCCTTTTAGTAGCTGTACCCCATAATTGGATGCATTTAGTCCAAATTGGTTTTAGAATGGTCTTGTACATTGGCAGCTTGTTTTCCAGTGCAAGTTCTGAATGCTGACCTATTAGCCAATATTTCTCAAGTGGAAATCGTATTATTACAAGGTATCTTAAAATCACTCCAATATCTAAATTGTAAATTTTATTAACAAATTATTATTACATATTTTACACAACAATTCAATTATTATATAAATTATCATAAGCTTACTGCTATAGCACCTGATGGCAAGTATCCATCAGACGCACCATCAGCAAAAAAGTATACCATTTTTCTCGTGAGCACCAGAGATGGTCCGGTCAAACAACCCCAGGTGAATCCCCACCATACTAAAAGAGACCCATACTGTTTTTTTTTTTTTTTTTTTTTTTTTTTTTTTTTTTTTTTTTTTTTNTTTTTTTTTTTTTTTTGCAGTGACAAAGTAAAAATAACACTTTTTAACTAACAGGAAAAAAAAACGAGAGAGATGCAGAATATAAAGGGACAAAAATATAAATATTACTGTGCTATAAGTTACATACGAATTATCTCATAATGATTTCCTCATAATGATACACGTGGCCATTATAAAAGCTCAGGAGGCTGAGTTACGCCCAAATACAACCGGACAATCGAAAATTCTTTTTAAAAAATTCAGACATTGCTGTAATCAATGTGATTTTTTGTAGAATACTCGTATATTGTATCGGACAGGTACTTGCAATGTAATAGTTAATTGTAGGTAATAAATGGTTTTGAATTTTTAAAAATCTCTTTCTCTGAGATTATTCACATATTTCCTTCACTGGAACACTGAAAAATTCTGACAGCGAAACATAGCTAGCTTTTTTTTTCTTTTTTCGATGAAATCATTATAATTCCTGACTATTTGTTTGATCTTTGATCCCTAACTTTTATTTGTAAAATATTTATTTTTGTTTATTTTCACTTACTTGAATGCTTCTATGTTCACTAAGAATTCATTATTGACTTGTGAATCTTTAATTCCACCCTTCTGTTTATCAGGATACCCAGATGATGTTCCAGAATTAGGCACAGTTGTATCAACACCTCCAAGACCTTTTGATGGCGTGCTTGTTATGGTCGTAGTGCTGGTAACTGGTGTAGTAGACGTTGTTGATGTGACTGAGAAAGATGATAAGCTAAAACCTGAAGAATTAAAATTGAAAATGATCTTTCAGCAAATCAGAGTCATCTCCCCAGTTAGCTATGTTGATTGACAGGATTTTTGTAGAGATATTGTGATAGCTTTGGCTGGAATTCCCGCAGTAAACCCAATTTTTCCCGGTGCGAAGAAAGGGCCATCGGCAGGACGCTACAGTAAGATATTGAGCTCTGCGAGGATTGTGTCTGTTAAATAGACTTCGTGCTAATACTAAATCAGGAATGGTTTTCTGCCATCACCTTTTAAGAAAAACATTTTTTTTAATCCTAGAATTTTGTAGTTTAGAGGTCCATGAATGTGATAAAGAAAATTGAGATAATTACCAAGACTTGGAGCGCTGGTTGTGCTTGCTGTTGTAGAGACTGATTGCACTGAAATGGAACTTTGGGTTGTGACTACAGGTGTTGAAGCAGGCGAACTAATTCCTGTTGTACTTGACGGTGTGCTTGTTGAGAGTCCAAAGGAAAATCCAGAATTTGAGGTTGTGGCAGCGGTAGTCGTTGCGGCAGCAAGACCTCCTGTAGATAATGAAATCCCCGTAACTTGAGCAGAAGTTGTAGCTGGGGTAGATAATGATGGCTGTGAAGTTGACGGAGTAGCAGATGTGGATGTTGTAGCACCAAATGAAAAACCAGACAAGGTAGGGGCTGTTGTAGTAGTTGACCCTAATATGCCAGACGACTGATTCGTAGAAACTCCACCAAAACTAAGTCCAGTTGAAGTTGCAGTTGTGGTCGCTGAAACACCACCAAGCCCACTCTGTGTACTAGTAATATTGCCAAACAGACTAGATTGACCAGTTGATATACTTGGCTGGGCATTTCCAATAACTGCAGCGAGACCTGTAGGAGCTTGAGTATTGTTGGTGCCCCCAAAATTGAATCCTGCTGACTGGGTTGTTGTAGTAGCTCCAAATGAAATTGTAGTAACTGCAGTGGAAGAAGGAGCACCAAAAGAAAATCCAGATTGTGCTGAAGTAGTGGTAGAAACAGGATTTCCAAAAGACAACCCGGACTGGGTGGTAGTTGTTGGTGCTCCAAATGAAAGTCCTGTCTGAGCTGTGGATACTGCAGCGCCAAATGAAAATCCTGTAGATTGAGTTGTTGTAGGTGCTCCAAAAGAAAGCCCAGTTTGAGTAGTGGCAGGTGCCCCAAAGTTTAGCCCAGTTTGAGGAGTTGACTGCGCACCACCAAATGAGAATCCACTTTGAGAAGCTACAGGTGCGGTTGCCCCAAAAGATGGCTGTGTGGGAGTAACAAAGTTTAAATTTGTTTGCGGTGTACTGCTAGATGCAAAACTGAAACCACCTGCTTGAGTAGCTGTAGGTGTTCCAAAAGAAAGACCGGCTTGTGTTTGAGCTGAATTTCCAAAAGGTTGATTTGAAGTCGCTCCAAAGGAGAGGCCTGTTTGTTGAGTGGGTGTACCAAAAGCTGAAGTTCCTTGTTGTGTTGTTGGGGTACCAAAAGATAAACCACCTGATTGCCCCCCAAAATTTAAAGTGGCTGCTTGTGTGGTGCTAGGAGAGTTGAACGTCAATCCAGATGATTGTCCAGCTTGAGTTCCAAACGTAGAAGAGCCAAAGCCTCCAAACCCAGCTGACTGCTGAGTAGTGGGAGTGCCAAAATGACTTGAGGTGCCAAATGATGTAGATCCAAAAGAAGGTGCAGTTGGGGTGGCTGGTGCTCCAAAGGTTGAACCAAATAAAGGTTGAACAGTTGCCGTACCTCCAGATGATCCAAACAATGATCCTTGTGTTGGATTTGTGGTTCCAAAAGTTGAGGGCGAACCAAAACCTCCAAAACCGCCTGCTGTAGAGGCAGTAGATCCGAAGTTTGGTTGACCAGTGGTAGAACCAAATGTTGGCTGGGTAGTGGCGGTACCAAATGTAGGTTGAGAAGTACCCGCACCAAATGTTGGTTGAGAAGTATTGGAACCAAACGTGGGCTGTGTTGTGGTAGAACCAAATGTTGGCTGTGAAGTGCTAGAGCCAAATGCGGGTTGTGTAGTGGTAGAACTAAACGAAAAGCCAGTATTTGTAGTTGGCTGTTGAGGTGAACTAAATGACCCAAAGCTTGGAGAGGACGCAGCTCCTTGTCCAAAAATATTTCTGAAAATGTAAAAAGAAATGTCATAAAGGCGTTTGTTTATTTAATTCAATATAATTGTTTACTTGTTCACATTAATTACTGACTCTTCATACCCTATAGCAGAAAAAGCATTTCTAAAATACAAAATGGCGATTAGATGGATAAGTTTAACCATAAAGCAAAATGTTTAACATTATTAAAAAATTTAAATATTTGAAAACACTATTCGAAATATGTGTGTACAGTTCCTTTGTGGCAAGGCCCAACGACCTATTATTTTGGTTATCACAGTATTACTAAGTGCCTCATGTACTCATAATCCCTTAATCCTCTACCAAACCATTTTTTTTACTCTGGTAATGTTATTATACATCTAATCTTGGAGGCTAATAATTGACCTGATAGTAGATATTCGTGAGCTATTAGGAAATCCCCTGTGTATCCCCATAGAGATCCAGTCCAGCCTTGCTGTTTTGGACCAATAAGTGAACAATATCCACCTGTGTACCATCTCTATCAAAATTAAAATAAATTTATTTTGGCTTCGTTGACAATCAGAAGTCATACAGACAGGTTGTTTGTGTGTTAATTTTAATTTCTTTTAAAAAATGAACAATTAATTATTTTTTAAAGAAGTGACAGTGTAATGTAGTGTAACATATAATTGTGTATAGTGTGATCAGGGAAGTTATCAGGGGTTCTCCCCTCTGACATTCACCAGTGAAAGTGGTCATCATGCAAAATGTCAGAAATGCGACGAGCCAGACAATGGATATGTCGAACCAGCAAAGTGAGAATGAAACCTCAACCCATGGAAATAATCCTCTTGTGGCCCCAGATACCCACCTAGCAAGGATGCAGAATCTGGGTGCAACAAGTCAGAGCGATTTTCTAGAATTGGAGCAGATAAAAGCACGTCTTAGCTCCTGTCAGATTCCCCAAGGCTCACAACTACTCCAAGCGATCAAAGCGCTGATCTGGAAGCTGGAGGTAGTGTTAAAGGAATCCTGATAATGGCAGACAACTCAAGGAACAATCTGCTATTACAAAATGATGCAGCCCCCTCTACCGCACAGTCAACAGCATATGAGACAGATGAGGAGGTTGTGGACCAAGAAACTGGCTGGGTCACTAAGCAAAAGAAGAGAAATGCAAGCCAAGCTGCAAACAAACAACATCATCCCAGACAAGAGGGCGGCGTCAGGAAGCCTCCCTCAATAAAGATAGAAACTAAAGACGTCAAAGCTATAACACATCTGGCGCAAGCATCAACCGGAGAAGGAAACTTTGCAGTTAAAACTTTGAGTAACAAAGTTGTCAAGGTCAACTGCGACGAAGAAAATGGATTCCGAAATCTGGTGTCCTGTTTAAAAGAAAACAATGTCAGCTATTATACGTATGAAAATAAGCAGACTCGTCCGCTACGTGTGGTTGCCAAAGGTCTACATAGTCAATGGGACGAAAAGGGGATCTATGATGATCTCCTAGCCAAAGGTTTTAAAATCACTGAGGTGAGTAAAAAACTGTCAGCTAGGGATAAAACTCCACTTAATATGTTCACATTGTCGTTCGCATCTGACGAAAACATAGACAGTATTTACAAAATAAACAGATTTTTATACAATGTGGTCGAGATTTGTCCTCTTAAGGGCAACAAACTCATACCACAGTGCAAAAATTGCCAGGAATTCGGGCATACCCGAAATCATTGTAATAAAAAAACCACGCTGTGTTAAGTGTGGTAAAGGTCATCTTACGATCCAGTGTACTAAAGCTCCTACTGTTCGTCCCACTTGCGCTAACTGCAACAAGGATCACCCTGCCAATTATAGGGGTTACGTTTTTGCATAACTGTATAGAACAAGCCCACAGGCTTACTAGTGTAGTTGAAAAGACCCTTGAAGGTAAAAAATGTCTGCTCAGCCATCTTTCTGGACGTCTCACAAGCGTTTGATAAGGTTTGGCACGAAGGCTTGAACTTCAAATTAAAGCAAATTTTACCATGTAATATTGCAAAAATCTTAGAATCGTATCTCCTGGATCGATACTTTAGAATTAAGCAAGAAGACAATCATTCTGATCTCAGGCATGTCAAAGCTGGTGTACCGCAGGGTAGTGTTTTAGGTCCAATCCTTTATCTCCTCTACACCAGTGACATGCCAGAAAATGGAAGGAATATGACTGCCACATTTACGGATGATACAGCTTTCCTAACAACTGGGGATATCACCCAAGAAACTTCAGCAGAATTGAATCAAACTCTCTCCCTACTTCAAAGATGGACGACTAGATAGAGAATTAAACTAAATGATAGTAAATCTGTGCATGTCGATTTCACTTACAGAAATTTACCCTATATGCCAGTCTACCTCAATAATGTAGTAATTCCTTACTCAAATCAGGTCAAATATCTAGGGATGACCCTGGATACAAAGCTTAAATGGAAAGAACATGTTAAAAAGAAAAAGGAACAATTAAATTTAAAATATATTAAAATGTACTGGCTAATTGCTAGGTACTCTACGCTACCAGTTGAGAATAAGCTTCTGCTTTACAATCAGGTGTTAAAACCGATATGGACTTACGGCATCCAAATATGGGGTTGTACTAGTCCCTCCAATAAATTAATGATTGAACGATACCAAAATAAAGTACTAAGAAGCATAGTTGATGCACCCTGGTACATTAGAAACAATGACCTACACCGTGACCTCGGTGTAGAATCTGTTAAAGATTGTATAAATCGTATAGCCTCAGAGCATGAAAAGAGGCTAAAAGATCATACCAACCCTGAGGCTATCCATCTTCTCAGGGTGGATGATTTGTATAGAAGATTGAAGCGGGTTAAACCGCACGAGCTAGCCGATCAAACTTTGGCAACCACCTGTCCGTCGAGTCTGCTTATGTTCCGCACGTAAGTTGAAGTTGTTTACATTAGTAATTTAGGTTAGATGTATATTGCTCATTAGATTTATGTATCTAGATTGTAATTAATAGTATTCCCAAGGGACAATATTTGGAGGAAAAAAAAAAATTTGCCTTCGTAAAACACATATAAAACCTCTGCGTAGCATGATACAGTCATTTGATTTAAACTTACCCTGTATTTCCGAATCCACTCATTATGTCTATGATATCAGGCTGGAAGTTTATCTGAACGCAGAAAGAGGTTTTCAACAGAAAATCGGTTTCACAATGAAAGGCAATACTCAAATTAAAATTCTATACCTATTATTATTAAGATTGCCTTCCTCGTTCCTTTGTAAAAAAAACGATGTACCAGATGTACCTACATAAATAAATTACAATTTCGATACTAGGTTTCAACAGAAACTTTCAAACTCAAATTCAAACTTCTGTTTTAACAAATAATTGACCATGCAAAGCCCTCAAAGCCTAAGGTTCCGAAGAAAGAAGGAGTTCTTTTTTAAAAAATCGCGCTTCGGTACAAGCCCAGACCATGACATGATACACATTCAAGGTATGTTCTTGTGTAGAAAATAAATGGTGACGTCACGAAAACATCGCTAAATTTTTTAAAAAATATCGCTTTTTTATTGGCCGTCATGGGTCCATGTTGGACGGTTGTACACGCAATAGAGGCATGCCATATAAACGTTTCTAACCCCCCAGTGCTGTATCCAATAATATTAGCGCTCCCCTCCACCCCTCTACTTTATCGAATCGATATTGAATAAATACAAAAAAAAATTGAGAAATGTTTCGCATTTCCTAGTTCTATGTGGCGCATTTGTTGCGATCCCTTGTGTTAAGTTGGTAACGGAAAGTTGTAACTTTCTGTAATTGGCCATTCATACATTTTTTTGACTCTCATTGCCATTCATACATTTTTATTTTCATATTCATAAATTTTTTTGACTCTCATTAAATTTCTTGCGCCTTCAATTGTCAACGCCCCCCATTTTCTGACGCCCTTTACCATGGTAACTTCCCCTATTTTTGTAATAGTAGCGGTAAAAATTTAAATTAATGGGCATTTTCCATTTTTGCAAGATACAAGACACCTGTTATGTAATAAACAATAATTAAATGAAATACCGAACGCGAAATAAATAGGTAGGTACCTACCTTCTATAAATTAAAGTAATGATTTTTTTTATTTAAATCTGTTTTTAAAATAACTTTTTGATTGTTAATTTTTTAAAAAATATTTTTATTTACTATATTTATATTTTAAAAACAAATGATTGTGTTGCCTTAGTCCTAGATATTAAGTAAAATCTATTCTGGTTAGGTAAGTTTTTCTTTTTAGACTTACGTGATCGGAGGTTATTAACGAAACCCTATTAAGAATTTTTCAATGAATATCCGTAACTTGGATATCAATTGATTACATTTTATAAATAAAATAAAAAAAAAATACTTAAAGGGAGTAGAAATTGACACATAATATATTATCGTAGAACGCATAATAATATATTAGCAACTAACTTCTATGATCTGCAGACCTCACCCAATTAATGTCCACTGTGAGGATCTGGTTGGCCAAAGTCATCCAATTCTATAAGGTGTTCGAAATTTATCTTTGTACAGACGTTTAAAGATAAATCGTAAAGTTAATACTAAATATAACGAAAACACCACATAAAATTACGTCTCACAGAGTTACAGATCTTTTTCCCCCCATTACTCAACTATCTTCTGTAGCATTATATGCTGGTACTTATACTTTGCCATCTTTACCTTGGCCACCGATTGTACCCACGGGACTGATTGCAACTTGTAACACATCCAAATAGAAATATTACAAGATTTTTTTTTAAACCCTCCTGGTTGAATTCCAGTGTGATAATCACTAGGTAAAGGATGCAGTATGCAGTTAATTTATTTAAGTATGGTTTAAGGGAGTGTTTTTTCAACTTCATTATTTTCGGTTGGAGACATCTATCCGAAGAGAAAAGGAATAGGAAAGATGATCAATGGGCGATTTTTTACTTTCGGGAAAAATGAGCTCTAAATAAACCTCGGCTGGTTTTAAATTATGCGCTTGAACATGAGGTTATCGAATTCTTATAAATCTCATTATTTGGAAGAAGAAAAAGAACGAAATACAACTTTTTCGAGCGAGGCTGTCGATATGCATGAACGTACCAAGTACGGTTTAATTTGACTGCACTTTAGATTCTACATTCCAGTCTATTTGATTTTATAGGTTTGTGTGATTGATCCTTGAATCATGGCTGATCCATCAATTCAAGCATTTTGTTGTCATGATCCAAACTCGAAAATCTCTTCTATAAAGCTGATGACTGAATTTAATTCTCCTCATTATAACACAGTGTGTCTGATTTCATCAATTATTGGGATATGTGGAGCCATTTATCAGGTAATATTTAAAGATGAGTTTTTTTCATGTTCAATCTTGGTTTTGCCTCGGGAATTGATGAAGGATTAGATTTTTCCCGAAAAATTAAAAAAAATTGCGAGGCATGGCCATAAAAACCTAATGTAAACTTTCATTCATCAGGAAAAACTTAAATATTCCCTGCAGTCGCGTCCAAATGCCCAAATGCGTAGGTACCTACAGCTGTGTAACAAATGTTTCTATTGGAGGTTTTTCATTTTCTCAACAAATGCTAACTTTAGAAGAAAAACAAAATCACCCATGTGAGGATGAAAGTACTCAGGTACACAAAATTCAATAAAATTGATAGGGAAATCATAGAGAATTTAATGGAATCAGGACAATCATGCCCAACACAAGAAATCGACTACACATGGACTGGACGGAATCACATTTGTTTCTTGATGTTTATAACGCATTCGAGTGTTTTATTCAACTCTGAGGATCTTTTTAACCTCTGCATACAAATATGACTTTATTCAAGCAGTTTGGTAGCCACCCTATTTTTACTTCTACTTTAAGTAAGACTGCATCTTATTGTAATGGACTTCCTCGTAAAATCAACTGTCCATGCGCGGATATAAGCGGGCGGTGTTCCTCAAATTTCTTTATATCCAATCACTTAAAAAATTTAAAAAAATCAAATGAATGGTGATCCGCTGTGTCTTTTAGACCATTGAGTTGGAGAGGAGGGGGGAGGGGGGCACAGGCCCCTAAATAATTCCCAATCCTAAGACTAAATAGAAATACGTTAATTAATTTTTTTTTCGGGTCCTACACCGGAGAAATGTGTTGAGGCAACTTTTTCCAAAAAAAAAAGCCGTCCAACATGGACCCCATGTTGGAGGGGATTGTAGATACGCAATAGAGACATGGCCGTAAAAACGTTTCCTAAACTCTCTAATTGGGTTAAAATTGGTTATTGAGAGAGAGAGAGAGTAGATAGATTGAGAGAGAGAGAGAAACTGCAATCGAAAGATCTCAAGGTAAACGTTCAACTAGGTGCTTTGATATTCCCTAGAATGCAAGTTGCATGTTGTAGCTATGAAAGGCATTTGTGGTAAGGTCTACAGCTTTTAAAAAATTTGGTATCGTACATCGTACCTCGATAAACATTGCATTAAAAAGTACTGCCCAGGACTCGAACCCCCGGCCTCTAAGTTAAGAGTCCCTCCTCCTGCCCCCTGCAAATTTTCTATTAGGTATATTGTGCGATTGTGCCCCCCCCCCCCAAAACAATAGGACTATATCCGCGCATGCAACTGAGGTTCAGGCTGAGAAAAATGGTAGAAAGAGGTTTATGGAACTGTGATGATATTCGTATCAGAACGTCCTGGTGCGAAACGGCTATAGCGAGGATGAATAGTCTCATACACCGTTTCTTTGCAATTCGGTTTGTTGGCTGAGTGCACGGCCAACAACACATTCTATGCCTCGTGGAATCCCATCTGAGTACTAAACACACCCAACGTTCCTTAACTTCCGTCATCTGACTGGAACTTTTTGTGTATTCCTCATGGTTAATTTGTTGACTATAAAACAAAATTGTACCCTCCAGTCAAGTCCCCACTGATTATTGAAACGTAAAAGCCCATTTTCATATCTCTGTTTACTCGTGGCCATGTGATGAAATTCTAATTGTCTTATCATGACAGAGTACTTATCACACAAGCTGTGTGATTTGATTAATTATCACAGCAGCCAAAATGATATTGGCTCTGTGAACCGATGAGATAACGAGTTTGAGAAAGAATTGTCCTAGTGTACGAGTGTACAAAGGTACCTCCAAAATAAAAATACCGAACCTTCTACCCTAGATACATGACCTTTTTTGTGCTTTATATTTTCTTTTATTTGTTTTTTAAACGGAGGAGTAACGTTTTTCTATCTATATATTCATCGATACCTCTTACCTATTTACTTTCTCTTCCTATAGGAGATAAAGTATTGTAATCATGCAGAAACTTTGGACATTTTTTGGCTAAAAAAAATCGTTTGATGGGAACCCGAAACCCAAAATAAAGATCAAGTATGTTATTTGCTATTGCTTTTGAGCCATATTTCCACTATTTTAGGCCATATTTGAAGTTTGGAAATATTTGGAACCATGGGGTCAAAATAAATCGATATTTCCGACGTATGACGTTCCACGTACTTGCGGAATCGTATGCAAAGCTCTGGGAGCGAAACCGCTGGTCTGATTTTGATGAAATTTGGCACAGGTCATCTTTGGGCAAGAAGCCCGGCCCATATTTTTTTTTCTCTCGGTATCGCCCCTAGGGCCCCGGACAGCTTTTTTGGGATCGAATCTGTAACATCCAAACCACATACTCAATTTTGATGAAATTTAAAATTAGTAATTATGGAATCATTTTATGTAAAATAAATGGTCTCACGCGGGCTTACCCCAACAAGATCCATAAAATGGAAATCCCTTTTAAAAGAAAACAGTTCAATAATTTCACATGAAATAAAAAAATTATCTCTTTAAACTAATAATAAGAGCAGCGCCAACAGCCGAAGGCTGCTAATTTTTTAAAAAATAATACCATCACTAGACGCAACGTCCACAGCCTAAGGCTTTCAAATCTTTTTACAATAATTGTATCACTAAAGTACGATTTCTACAGCTGAAGGCTGCCAAATCTTTTTAAAATAACAATATCACTAAAGAGCAACGTCCACAGCCGAAGGCTGCAAAATCTTTCAAAATAATACTATACTATTACTAAAGAGGAACGTCCACAGCCGAAGGCTGCAAAATCTTCAAAATAATACTATCACTAAAGAGGAACGTCCACAGCCGAAGGCTGCAAAATCTTTCAAAATAATACTATCACTAAAAAGCAACGTCCACAACTGAATGCTGCAATTTTTTAAAAAAATAATACTGTCACTTAAGAGCAACGTCCACAACTGAATGCTGCAATTTTTTTTAAAAATAATACTATCACTCAAGAGCAACGTCCACAACTGAAAGCTGCAATTTTTTAAAAAAATAATACTATCACTAAAGAGGAACGTCCACAACGGAATGCTGCCAAATCTCTTTAAACTAATACTGTTATTAAAGAACAACGTCAGCAGCCGTAGGCTCCCAAATCTTTTTAAATTAATACTATCAATAAAGAGCAATGTCCACAGCCGAAGGCTGCAAAATCTTTTTAAAATAAGGTCAATCACTAATAGACTTCAAACTTTAGAAGAGCAACATCTACATTCGATAATAGTCTATTAGACTGATTAAGGAAGACAAAGTCCGTACCATTTATTTAATAAGCATTTACATACACATACATCTATCATTAAATTGAGCTATGAGGTTTCGGCCGGCCCAATAGAGCCCAATCGGATCTCTATGAGGTCCATAAAACTAATGTACAAGATTATTTAAACATCTCTCAAAAAAATATTTATGTTTTTCCCTTGTTTAAAAATTTGTCTGCTGATAATGACTGATAAGGTAAAACTAGATTTTATTATATTTTTCTTAAAATGCAATGGAAATCTGCTAATGTAAAGAGTAAAGGGATAAAAAAATAGACTCTTGAGTGGAAGTTAACCACTAGATGAGGTTACTGCCTCAGCTTGAGATTGAACCTATACCAGACGAGCGCTGAACCACTATGCCATCGGTTCAGGGTACTGTTGTCCTCAGCAATGTACTGGTGTATTCAGCAACCCTTAACATATAGACAACTTAGATTTGTTTTGTTAAAAATCCAAATCTATTAGTGATTGACCTTATTTTAAAAAGATTTTGCAGCCTTCGGCTGTGGACATTGCTCTTTATTGATAGTATTAAGTACACAATTTTCTCTCTTTTACCTAAGTATTTGAAAAAATCTATTTTCACCTGTCCATTTTCAAAAAAAAAAAAAAAAAAATCCTAAAAATGTTNAAAAAAAAAAAAATCCTATAAAATGTTCGCAAAAATATCTCGTGCTACATACCTATTATTACAAATACCCTCAGATATTTTGTTACTTTTATGTATTTCGCAGCTTCTCCCCCGTGAAAGATTTCCTCCCCTTCACAGATGGTACACATTGACTTCATCTAGAGGCCGTACAATTATCATTTGGCTAGCTTTAGCAGATTTGTTAGCGGCGCTTGGTAAGTCATTTTATTTATCTTATTGTGTGGTATACAAAGTAGCCGATAAACTTTCTCACTACAAGCCGATCAACTTTTCACTCCAAAGCCCATGAGGTTTATTTTTTCCATATGGAAAAAAATAAGATAATTTAATTGGTGGTGTTGTTTTTGAAAAGAGTATTTTTTACCTTAAGACCACTTAAAATACATCTCTTTATTTCAAAGAAAATTCTATCTCTTTAATTAAAATACTTTCCTTATAAGATTCTTTTACAATCCAAACTAGTAGACCCTTCTGAACAATATTGCAACGTATCAAAACATTATTTCCAGAAATGTCTCGAAATTTGCTTAATTTGCCTGGATTAATGTTTTTTATTCCGAAAGTTATACTGTATTTTTTTCTAGGCGGAATCCTTTATATGTAACTGATAGTAATAAAATCGGGCTTCTTGGAGTATTTAGAACCGTACGAGGCCTATATAATTTATTTTAATCAAAATTGTTCTACGCTTTAGTATTTTTTTTTTGTGTCGATTCCAAAGGTTCATAAACCAATAGTAAAAAAGACAGTGAGCGACAATCTTTACTGTTATTTCTCTTAAGTCCCATACAGTTCAACTGACAGAATTATTAGTTGGCCAGAAGTGGATGGTTAACTCACTCAGGTCATTTAACTTTTAAAACAAAAAACTGACAGAATTATAGTCCCCTTTATATTTGATATTTGAGACTCAAACTTATATAATTTTATACCTGTCCCCATCTAAAAAAAGAAGTGTCCTCTTAGAGAAGCCATGAAAGATTATTTGATTGCCAGACGATATCATATCTCCCATCTCAATGAGTCATCCACCTCTGCGTGAATGCATTTCCAGAGAAACAAATCCTTATGTTCAATGAATGAAACAATTGCGGGATCAAGTTACATTGGATCAGTAACTCTCGCAAAGAATAAACTACGTCAGTGGTTCTCAATAAAGTAAAAATGCAACAAGGCAGGGGTACAAAGAACGACCTCCCAAGAAAATTTCAATTTACATTCTTACAAATGGCGATTTTTATTATTATTATATACTTCTTTATTGAATGAACTTTTTTATAATTGTTCAGAAATGGTGAAAATAGAGATAGGAAAGAAGAAGAAGATAGTTAGAAGAAGAAGGTAAATAATATAAAAAAAAATAATGGTGAAAATAGAGATAGAAAAGAAGAAGAAGAAGATAGATAGAAGGAGAAGGTAAATAATATAAAATAAAATAAAGTTCATTCAAAGGGCGGGGTTAATTCCTGAAGAATTCTCTTCCACCCAACCCTTTGTTTATTAATGAACAAACGAATTTCATTTGTATACAGCGTGTCCCAGAATGACTGGTCACCCCCCTTAACTTTTGAACGGCTTGTATTTTTTGAAATCAGTAAAGCTCTTTGGTAATTTTTGAATTCACTAAAGCTATTCCATTGTCCAAGACCAATCGAATAGTTATGGTGAGATTCAGGCTGGAGACCGCCCGGAAGTATCTTTTCTTGACAAAATATGTCTGTTTGTCAAACATTTTAAATGGAAGGGTACAAATATTTTTTTATTTAAATAAAGTCCAAATAAAATAAGTAGGTACTAACTTTCCTTTTAATTTTTCCGAAAAAAATCATAATCAGGGGTTTAGCTAGAGGAGTCTAAAATTTGTTACATCCGATATAACCGTCACTGCTTTGTTGTATTCCGAAAAAGGTTCTCATCTACTTATCATGCGCGGATATAGGAGAGGGCCCGGGGGGGCACGTGCCCACCAGTTTTTTTAAGCGGGCGGTGTTTCTCAAATGTTATTATATCTAATCACGTATTTTTTTTAAAAAAAAATCAAATGAATGGTGATCCGCTGTGTCATTTATCTCATTGAGAGGGGGTAGAGGCACGGGTTAGGGGCCCGTAATAATTCCCAATCCTGGGACTAAATAGAAATACGTAAATATACGAGTAAAATTGCCAAAATTCTGTCATCCATCATGGCACTTTTTTTTCGTCATCACGCTTATAAAATCGCTTATCACCCTTATGAAAGGTATTTGTGGGTAAGCTCTACAGCTTTTAACAAATTAGGTATCGTACCTCGATAAACATTGCATTAAAAAGTACTGCCCAGGACTCGAACCCCCGGTCTCTAGGTTACTAGTCCCTCCCCCTGCAAATATTCTATTAGGTATATTGTGCGATTGTGCCCCCCCCCCCAACAAGAGGGCTATATCCGCGCATGCTACTTATATTATCAAAAGTCTTCATTTTCATCAGTGTCGTAAGCGGAAAAAGCCAAATGTCATTTATTTTCAGGAGTTTAAAATTAGGTAGAAAGTCCAATGCAAGGTAATGAATGTAGGACAAACAATGAAAAGTAACCTACATGAGGAAACATTTTAGCAAGGAAATAACCTTCCCATTTCTTTGGAGGAATGAGAAATGTTTAATACAATAACATAGTAAATAACTAGGTGTGGAATACAAGGCCGTAAGTGGCCTAAAAACTAATCAGAACATAATACATCTCCATTTCATAACAATCGGACAAGGCATTTGCGAGTAATCGTGGTACAAACAACAAAAAACATGCGTTGAAATAAAAATTGTGAAGTTAAAACTAGTGTTCACTTCGTTCAGTCAATCATCATAGTCTATGTATTTAAATCGTTGAATAACATGTTAATTATAAGTGTTAAAAAATATTAACTTTTATATAAATTAAATTAAAACAAAACACTTACCAAAAACACTATTTATTTTAATTTATGAAGAAACTAGTTTCGAATCATTCGATTCATCATCGGTCTTCAAGAGTCAACTTCCATCCTTAGACTCGACTAGACTGATGATGAAGCGAATGATTCGAAACTAGTTTCTTCATAAATAAACGGTGTTTTGGTAAGTGTTTTGTTTGAATTTAATTTATTTAAAAGTTAATATAGTCCATGTAGACTTTTATAGAGAAATATAAAAATAGAATAACAAATAAACGGAATGTTTTTTAAGTTAAGTTAACAAACACCTGTTTACTTTTGAACTCTTTCATCACTTGAAATCAAGCAGAACGCTAGATTTGCAACGCCAAGAAATATGATAAAACAAAAAAATGTATTCCTGGATTTGAGTTTGCGGCAACTTTGTGAAACCTTTTTTCTTACTACTTGAGCCGTATTTTGTTGTGAATAGACTAATTGCGAGGAATTCCAGGGCCGGATTAACAATAGTAGCACTTGTAGCACGTGTTATTTCTGGGTTGACAATAGAAAAAACATATCATTTTGACGTGGCCCCCAACTCTGCAAAGTATGTAGTGAAATCGAATTTAGGAAAGTACAACGAATATTGCAACATAAGCAAAGTGGATAGTGTAGATACACTAGTACCCTCTTACTATCCTTTTGAAGTTTAATCTAGGATATGAATTTTATCATGAAAAATATTAGTTTTAGCTTTTTTTTTTTTTCTTTTTTTTTTCATATCTAATTTTTGAAAAAGTCTCAAGACGAAAATTAAAAATATTTAAAATAATAATCCTTCAAAGAAAAAAACCTTGTTAGTTTTAGCTTGTTATTCTTTTTTTTTTTTTTTTTGTGATCAGTTTGAGAATTGTGTCTCGGTAAATCTACAATTTTCTCTACCAGCTGTAGATACTAGACCAAAAGGCCAAAAGATAATTTAAAAAGTACAGGCTCCAAAAAGTAGACTTCTTAGGCGGCTCCGGCGGAGGGTGGGGGGGGCCCCGCTCTGTGAAAGTGCTACGGTCTCCGCGGAAGGTTAATCCGGCTCTGAGGAACTCTCATTGAAAAACATTCAACTCTTTGTTGCAGGTGTTTTCGTTCGGTCTGTGTTGAAACTCTACTCTCCTATGAATAGCTCTACACTTCAAATAGCTTATTTCAGTCTCACGCAATGCATTCTATTCAATGCGTGGATCCAGTACTTCTATTCTGTCACTTGGCTATGGACTCTAATCTATGCAATAGATATGTGGTTATCATTAAAAGAGACCCGTCCCTATTTTAAAGTGTATCATTTGGCGGCTTGGTTGATACCAGCATTGTCATCAGGGATCGGATTGTCCTTTCTGTATTCTGCGAGTGGAGAGTGAGTTGCATGTCCTTAATGTACAGGGTGATTTTAAAATGTGCGCTAAAACTGATACTACTGAAATCATTGATCCATATAATGTTGATGAAAACATGCTACATGGTGGTCCAGAAAAACGTTTCAAAAATTTAAGAGATTATAAAACAGCTAAGAACACATCATTTCCAACAATAAATACGCCCACATAGGGCAGGAATATTGTGTTTTTTTCTTCTCAAAACGCATAACTTGGCCTATTACCAAAAAATACGTGATTATGTTCAAAATAGTAATGAGCTTTGGGGGAAAAAACTGGTTTGGTTTATATTTTTACATTTGCGGCGTCTTCCACAAGATCTACCTAAGTAGCAGATAGCTAGAATTGTACCTGTTTTATTAATTAAAAAAGAATCCAGCGTCTATGGCACGTTGAATACACCAGTTCCCGTTTGATCACTGAAGTTAAGCAACGTCCCGCGAGGTTTTAGCAAGTAGGTTCGCGCTCTCTTTATGCTATTTTTCCGCCTTAACCCAGGCTGGGAGAGGGCCATGTGGGTAGCTGGTTGACAACGAATGAAGGATAAAACCCCCGTCTCGAATGACCAATAGATGATAAAGAGACGTTAAAATAACGAAACAAAAGGAAGGTCTTCGAACTAACATTTTTCTAAGTTGTGTTTCCAGCGGACCCCTTACATTCGCTGGAACAAAGAAATTCATCATCAATCATGGCATCATCGCTTCTAAAATTTATAACTTTATTCATGTTTTGTTTTCAGTTGCGACAATCTGTCCCAGGCGGAATCACTCCGACGAATTCTTCCAAACTATTTTGCAACTTATCTGATCATAGCGGCAGTTCTTATTATTAATCCAATCATGTACTTCAAATCTGATGGATTGGTAAAAATCAATTTGTCGCGACAAATGAATCAATATACATATCGAGAACGACTTGTCATGGATTTGATTAGATTACGATTTAGTTCGATAATTATTGTTTACTATGTTTGTTGGGTGCCAAATATAATTAATGGTGCCATATTATGGTCCATGTGGTATAATTTACCAAAAGATTTGGAACTAACACTTTGGTACATCATGGTGAGTTATTTGATTAGAATTATTTATTGTTTTCCCCCATTCTAAGATTTTTTTCCCCTGAAGGACTTAACTCTGGGTTCTTGAAAGGCCCGATTATCCGCCTCAAGGATATTAAAGTATAGATTCAAGGCCTAAAGGGCCCTCTAATTTGTGTTCACCAGGGTTAGATGTTCCGAGAAATGTTCCTATACTTGGCTTAAAGAAAATCAGGAGCCCGAACTTTTTTTTGACGGAGGTGTCGCGGAAATATTCATTTACTTTAATCGTTTTACGAGGCCCCTCCTCAGAATATATTTTTTGGCAGTGTGCATCACACTCGGCTTGCACCAGGGAGATACCGGGTTCGAATCCTGGTCGGGTCGAAAATTTGAAAAAGGGGTTTACTTATAATTAACATGTTGTTATTCAAAGATTTTTGAATTTTCTTCTTGGTCTGGTTGTGTTTGGGGGTAACTCAACCTCCTTAGGACAATTGAGTAGCTATGGTAATAACGACAAGTGGTATAGCTAAGTATAGCTATACCACTTAAGTATAGCTCGGTGTATTGTAGTGATTGTTAGAAAAATACCTTGTAATGCTATGATGCCCACAAAATTGTGATATAATAACACAAAAAATATATTTTTGCATTACTTACATACATTTTATATTTTTGGGTCAGAATATATTTTGACTGATCTACTTAAAGTAACTCATCCTGTATTTTTAACGAATGCAGTGAGTTCTAGTTTTAACCTAATTAGTTTATGGGAGTAAATTTTACACCAATTTTTTTGGAATAATATTTTTTTCAGGCGGTTGTTAATCCATTGCAAGCATTTTTCAATAGTTTGGTTTATAGAAGAAAGCGAGAACATATCGTTTGGCCTTTCAAACGCTCCAGTGTTTACGAGGAGAGTACGCCCCTGTTATTGACAACATCGTCTTCATCTTCATCAGATGGTTCGAGTCCAAGTTCATTATCACCAAAATATCTCGGTACATTCAATAGAGAATCTATCTTCGGTAAGCCGGTTCTTACGAATGATATTCAAAAAGAAAATTTTATCAAATAGATAATCCTAAACCGGTTTCATTATTGTCTTGTAATGTTGTTGTTAACGTTGTCGATGGATGTTCACACCTCTGGCAGTCCAAGAAAGTGTGTTGTCTTAATAGGATTTGTACATAGGGAAACAGGTTCTATGTTGGTTGGATTTGCTGGAATGTTGAAAAGATGAACCGCACTACGTACAGCACTCGTACACTGGGGACATGGCGGTAGAAACAAAGTGGCGAAAGTTCCAAATGCAATTTCAGTTTAATACATATAAGTTAGTCTTATTAGGACATTTTCCTCACACAAACGGGTTTAAGTGATTTTATTTGAAAGATATTCATAAAGATGGGCAGGTTATACAACTTGTTTTTAAGTGCATGGCCGCATTTAAAGAAAATCATTTTGGAATAAAAGATAACTCTTCCCAAATATCACTTCATGTCAACTTGTGATTGTGTTATGGTTGTATCATGGCTCTGGTCTGATAATGACAGTCTGAGTACTGTTGAAAGCTCACCAAACATAAATAATTTTAGCTTTTAATTTAACCAATTAAACTCTGAATAGATATCGTATTTTTTTATATTTTTAATAACCACCATTCTTCAAAAAAAATTTAAATTCTCAAAAATAGTTACATGAAATGACGTCATTTCTTATATAAAGAAAACTGCTTTATTTTGTTTTTCTCCTGAATAAAATCACTTTGGCCAATTCGTGTGTTCTATGGACGTAACGATGTGTCATTAATAGTTGCATCCCCATCCTTGCTTTGTAGCTTTGCATTTGGCGACACTATCCTGAGCGTAACGGGCCCAATTTTTGCACTACCATTTCTGTCTGGTATTTCCTCCAGACAGAAATGGAGGGTCGTTTCCATTTTAAAAAAATCATACACAACCACCCAGTAGGTGTGTTTTACATTCTTAACTTTCCCCAAACCAAAGATGTTAGATTTATATGTATTTTTACAACTTGAGGCGTCATCCATCTACCCAAGTACCGAAGAGTGTACCTGATTTGTATGTTGTATGTGTAACTTTTTCAGTGAAATGACCTTACATTTAAGATTCATGTCCCGGAATAGAAACACAAACAAAGTGCACAACAATATACAGTGTCCCAAAAGTCCGAGACCACCTGAATATATTTTGAACGGCTTTATGAGGAGATTTGAAATTTTGCATGGTATTATATTCCAAATGAAACCACCTGATGGTGTTACCAGTTTTTCAGAGGCGGGTCCCAAGTGGCCCCCAGGAGGTCGACGGGTTTTAGACACTCTTTGAAGCCCATATCTTGGAAATTTCAAATGGCCGCCATTTTGAAATCACGCTAAACGTGTAAAACTTTTTTCAAAGTACTCCTAATTCTATTGTCTTTCTGAAAATGTATCACAAGATGGGTGTTCGTTTTTAAAAACAAAAAAATGGACCCCCTGGGGACCACATGGGACCCCAGAAAAATTGGTCACACCATCACGTAGTTTAATTTGGAATATAATACGGAATTTTTATTGTAGATTTTAAGATGGTAATGTTGAAGATTGATTTCAAAAGGCTTTCCTTGTGTAAAAGTAACTTCTGCAAAGGGTTCGAGTGAGACTATTTGGTGATGTTTTGTCTGTAAGTTGCCAAGTGAAGCAGATTGAGTAGTTTGTAAGATAATAATGTGTTAGATTGATATCAAATGCCTTTATTTTTCAAAATATAACTTCTGCAAAGGTCTTGAGTCAATTTACTTGGCAAGGCTTTGCCTTTAAATCACCTAGTGAAGCAGATTGAGTAGTTTGTAAGATAATAATGTGTTAGACTGATATCAAATGCCTTTATTTTTTAAAATATAACTTCTGCAAAGGTCTTGAGTCAATTTATTTGGAAAGGCTTTGTCTTTAAATCACCTAGTGAAGCAGATTGAGTAGTTTGTAACATGATAATGTGTAAGACTGATATAAAATGCTTTTATTTTTCAAAATATAATTTCTGCAAAGGTCTCGAGTCAATTTACTGGGCAAGGTTTTGTCTGTAAGGCGGCTAGCGAATCAGATGGAGTAATTTGTAAGATGATAATGTGTAAGACTGATACCAAATGCCTTTATTTTTCAAAATATAATTTCTGCAAAGGTCTCGAGTCAATTTACTGGGCAAGGTTTTGTCTGTAAGGTGGCTAGCGAATCAGATGGAGTAGTTTGTAAGATGATAATGTGTAAGACTGATACCAAATGCCTTTATTTTTCGGAATGTAATTTCTGCAAAGTCTCGAGTCAATTTATTGTGTTATATTTTTTGTATTTTTTTAATGTTCTTCTGTAATATGATTGCTTTACTTTAGGCGGGAAATTTCATGTTTTTTAACGAATATGTTGGTACCTATTTTAAATTTATTTCTTAATGTGAGAATTTATTAATTGTCTAATTAACCATTGGTTGAGTTTTTTTGTTGTACAAAAATTGTTAGTTTGTAATTTATAATAAATTTAAGACATAGGCAATTTCTTTGAAGAAATGAGCGACTTTCGAAAAGTACGTTTATACAAACATACAGGGTGAGTCAAGCCAAGAAAATGTTTTGTATCTCCAACAGGTTCTAAAATATTTGACTGTTTCTAATTAAAATGACCTATCTTATATATTGGAACGATATGAGTCCTAGTTTTAACTCCACGATTTCATTTAAGGTCTGTTTGTACCACGAGATCTCTCTAACGTCTTTTTTGATTTTGTAGAAACTTAGTATGGCCACTTTTATGTTCATAGAATTTGCAATACTTACCTATATGTATCGTTATATTGATCTGTATTATTACACATTTAGTATGGACACTTTTATGTTCATAGAATTTGCAATACTTACCTATATCTATCGTTATATTGATCTTTATTATTACACATTTAGTATGGACACTTTTATGTTCATAGAATTTGCAATACTTACCTTATCTATCGTTATATTGATCTTTATTATTACACATTTAGTATGGTCACTTTTATGTTCATAGAATTTGCAATACTTACCGACGGCCTAACTCGAAAAATTCGTGGAAAAAACTATCACGTCTTAGGACCAAACAGGGGAAAATCTTCCTGAGAAGCGGATTTTAGTATGTACAACGTATATATTTTAGTTTGTACAACCATGATTTTTGTATGCAACAATTTTAAATCGAAATCGAATTCACGACTTATCGCTCTACAATTCTCTAGAAATTTGCGTGAAACACGATGTCACACTAGATTGAGGGACCTTTGGCAGAAATGGTTTTTTTTTAGTAAAATACAATCAAGGATTTTTTTTTGCATTGCATAATTTTATTATTTTCTTTTTTTGTATATTTATTTTTTATTTATTATATTCAATGATGAAACCCACAATAAAAAAAGAAAATTGATGTTTTTCGAAATCTTAAAAATCTCATTTTGAAAAAAAAAAATCGAGATACATCTTTTTCGAGTCAATCCGTCGTTATGTATTTGTTTTGTTTTCTTTCTATTAATGTTATTTCATTATGCACATGCGCAATACTTAGATTTTAATTTTTTTCAACAATTGTAATCTAGTTTTATACAAATAAATAATTGATAATGATGTAGTTGAAAGTAATTTTTATATTGCCGGATTGAAAGTAATTTTTATATTGCCGAATTTTAAGCGGATTTTAATATTGCCATGATTTTTGTATGCAACAATTTTAAATAATAAGAAACCTAATCTTCCTTAATAATCAATTACTTAAATCGAATTCACGACTTTCCGCTCTACAATTCTCTAGAAATTTACGTGGAACACGACTTTTTTCCTTGAGAAAAGTTAATGCCACACTAGATTGAGGGACCTTGGGCAGAAATGAGTTTTTTTTAATAAAATTATTAGGTATCTTTTTTTATTTATTTATTATATTAAATGTAATATTTTCTATGCAGATTTTTTTATGATTTTCGAAATCTTAAAAATCTCATCTTAAAAAAAAAAAAAAAATGAGATAACTTTTTCGAATCAATCCGTCGTTATGTATTTGATTTATTTTTATTAATGTTATTATTATGCGCATGCGCAATACTTAGATTTTAATTATATTCAACCATTGTAATCTAGTTTTATACAAATAAATAATTGATAATGATAATAGTTATGGAGAAATGAAAATATAATCTATTTTCTGTTAAATACACTCTCTCTCTTCTCTGTAGCAATAGTCTCCTATTGCGCTTTGCTTTGGCTAGATTGAAACTAGCCAGTGTTTCAGGTAGCGGCACCTGTTGTTGATTTATCCGCTAAATACACTCAATAATTCTTTACGTTGTTTTCAAAATTCAAAGAGGGTCACAGGCTAAAAAGGATATCTCCAGAATATTGTTGTTGTTGTTGTTAACGTTTGCGACCACATCACTGGTCCGTTTCCAGGTCAAGGAAGGCTGCGGCCTCCACGGGGTTTGTCCAGAGATGTCGGGTCCAGACCTGTAGATTTGGCTGGGCAAACAAAGAGGTGATGGACGTCATGGGTGGTGTTCTGGCATAGGGGACAAATGTCTGGTATTGTTGAGTCGAGTCTGGATTTGTAATTTTGGAGAAGACGACACCAGCCTGAACGAAGCTGGGCCAAGGTAGTCCTTGTTGATCGAGGGAGACTCTTCTCAGACTGATGTATCTCCGGCAACACATTGGTTACTTATTATTTCCAGAATAATATAGGTTCTCGGTTGATAGCCTCCTCATCTATTTGAATGGTTTTATTGTGATTTCATTTCAGGTAATAGATTTATAGTGATTGATTGATGGTTGTAGCTCTTCCGTTACGAAAGATTTTATACAATATCAGATCTAATTAAGGTAGGGAATTGAAGAATTGGTCAAAATTGTACAGGGTGCGGCAATTAGAATTTCCACATTTGAAAGAGCTGGTAAATAATTCTAGTTTTTTTCCACGTATGTTTTGTAAATATCAAGTGATGCACTTTTGGAGTCTTTCACGGAAGTTTTCCATGTCTCGTCAGCATATCCGCATCAATTTGGATGATTTCTTCCAGAATTGCCTCCTTTAACTCTTCAAGGGTACAGGGCGATGTTTGAAGACCTCAGCCTTGGGGTAACCCCACAGGAAGAAATCACAGGGACTCAAATCCGGCGACCGGGGAACATGTCCTGCGGAATCTCATGAGAGCGATTTGCTGCATACAGCCTAAAGCTGATGATGTGGTCCTAAAGTTGTGAACTCAACTCAAAATTGTTTTTCGATCAGGAACTGGATACGTGGAGTGAAAACCATACCTTGTACGGATTGCCCTCTGAGTGGCTATAATGGTTCACTTTTTAAAAAAACAACGTGACAACAAACGCACGATGCACGCTCAACCAAACCATTGCGACAACTAAAAACTAGATGTCATATCGTGTTGAATATCACAAACCCCTCGCTCCTCCCACTATCACTCCCCCTTCCACGATTTTTTGAAAAGTGGGAAAACTAATTGCCGCATCCTGTATAACATTATATTGTTGATTCATATTAGTAAAGAGTTATCCAATAAAAACGCAAGCTTTGAATTTTCAATAAAACCTAATTTCCTGAGGCACAATATTGGACAATGTATTTAGACATCAATTATCAATATATTTCTTTTACCTTTCTGCATAACTGATGCAGAAAGAGGCCCTTTCCCTGACGGGTGAAATTGGGGCTAATTTATATTAATTTTAGCTTTTCTGGCACATGTCAAAAATTTCAATTTTGATAATTCAGGTTTTGGGTGTTCAAGATGAAGCCTGTCCAAATGTTGCGTTTTATTGGAAGATTTTTAAAGATTTTCGACCAGAATTCATTTTTTTATTTTCTTATGAAGGTGGAAATAACTTTTGCATTTTAGGGTATTTTTGTTATGATCCATGGTAACTTGCTGAACTTTTTATACATAACATAATCGTAACAGAATTTTAAAAATATAAATATTATTGCCATGATTAAGCAAATATTTAGAACGAACAAGGGCTGGATATGTTCCTTATTAGATCTACAAATGAGTGACCTTGATAATGTTCTTATCTGAAATTAATATCAAAAGAAAAGTTTAGGAAGAACAAAGGCTGGTTATCCACATTCATAAATATTATCAGGAATATGTTCTTTATCTGGGAGCACGTCAGTGCGCCTGGTCGAGCCCTGGCGAGTTGGCGACTACAGAATGTTGTGAATTTTACACGAACTCTTCGATCTCTAAATGGGAGGCCTTGATAGAATCGTGCACATTAAGTTAAGCGACTTGTGCGACATCATGCCTTTGCGCTCTCGTGATGCTGGCTATCTCTGTTCTAACAAAGTTAGGTCAATGTGGGATTTGATTTGTAATTTTTCAGCGAATGTACTGTGCAACCCCTGTCTGGAATGAATTTAGATGTTAAACAGACGTTATAGAAAACAGCTAGAAAAAAGGTTTTTACAAAACGAATCAAAACTTGAGTCGTCACATTCTGCACCTATTCATTTGAATCGACATTCTCTGAAAAACACCGCCTTGATTGGGATCATTTTCGCCTCGACAAATATCAAGTGACACAGTCGACATAATATGGACGTACGTTTTTACGACCGAGCCTCACTAAATTTTTTTTTTTAAAAAAAAATGGGTGTGTGTACTTATGTACGCCCGTGAGAAGTTATACTTCTTTTCAAAAATAAATTTAATAATATTTCAAAAAAAAACATACCCCACCCGGGAGTAAACTCAGACAGAGCCACGATGTTCTATGGATAATTGGATATAGAACGAGAAAATGCAATCTTTAAATTTAACTTCATCATTTGTTCATAACTAACTTCATCTGTGTTAATTTTGTGTTACACTAATGCGGTGATAATTTTTTGTTACAGGTGCGCGCGCATCTTAAAATTTCACTCTCATCATTTTTTCATAACGAGCCTAAAGAAGTATAACTTCAAAAAATTATAAACCATGTTTTTCTATCATAAATATGTGTAGCAGCATTTAAGCGGCATGACGTCTTGTATGTACTATTATATGAACCATTAGCTCCTATCAAATTATTTTTGTTTCCATGATAATAAGGACAAATTATGTTCTTGCAATGAAATCCCGACGTCACGGGAGACTGCCAGGTTTTGTTTACATTTTTTTTTTTTTAATTTGGCTTAACGTCTCTTTAACATCTATTGTTTAACATCGGTGGTTTTACCCTCCATCATTGGTCATTCAAGACGGTGGTTTTACCCTCCATTCGCTGGAAACATACAAACCAGCTACCCACATTGACCTCACCTAGCCTGGGTTGGGTCGGAAAAAAACCAGCATCACGAGGGCGCGAACCCACGCGGACAACCACATGGTACAACCTCGTTGGACGTTGCTTAACTTCAGTGATCTAACGGGAACTGGTGTATTCTGCGTGCCATAGACGCTGGCAGTTTACATTTTTAAACACATAGGTAAACCTATACCTAGCCAACGATCATACCACGTTGAATACACCAGTTCCCGTCAGATCACTGAAGTTAAGCTTGGGAACACCACGTATCGTTGGCTTTTTCCGGCCCAACCCAGGCTGGGTGAGGTCAATGTGGGTAGCTGGTTTGCAAGTTTCCAGCGAATGGAGGGTAAAACCCCCGTCTTGAATTACCAATAGATGTTAAAGAGACGTTAAGCCAAAGTAAAAAAAAAAAAAAAAAAAAAAAAAAAAAAAAAAAAACCTATACCTGGCCAGCGTCTATGGCACATTAAATATCACAGTTCCCGTTAGATCACTGAAGTTAAGCAACGTTCAACGAGGTTGTACGATGTGGCTGTCGTCTTAGGTTCGCGCCCTCGTGATGCTAACTATTTTTCCGGCCCAACTCAGGCTGGGTGAGGTCAATGTGAGTGGTTTCTAAGTTTTCAGCAAATGGAGGTTAAAACCTCCGTCTTGACGAATAGATGTTAAAGAGACGTTAAGCAAAAAAAAAAAAAAAAAAAAAAAAAAAAAAAAAAAAAAAAAAAAAAAAAAAAANAAAAAAAAAAAAAACTATAGTTACGTTACCATCAATTATATTTTTTTTTCTACAAAATGATCATCTGTGATGACCTTGACAAATTGGGACGGTAGAACATCATGCCTTGACTTCTTAGTATCATGATATAAATGTAACATTTCAGGAGCCATGCCTTTCTGTTATCATGTAACATTCTCTGAGCCATGTCTTTCTGTTATCATGTAACATTCTCTGAGCCATGTCTTTCTGTTATCATGTGACATTCTCTGAGCCATGTCTTTCTGTTATCATGTAACATTCTCTGAGCCATGCCTTTCTGTTATCATGTAACATTCTCTGAGCCATGTCTTTCTGTTATCATGTAACATTCTCTGAGCCATGTCTTTCTGTTATCATTGTCGTATGTAGTCTTACCGGTTGCATCGATATGAGCTCATTCTCACTGGTCACACATTTGATGTCCATTGGGTCCATAACCAGATTATCATATTTTATGAGAATATCTTGAAACCCAGGTGTGAACACACAGTCACACTTCCATGGATTGTCACCCAGAAATAAATTGGCTACATTTTGATTTCGTTCCAAAGAATTGTCGAAGGCGTAAGTTGGGATCTGGAAGGGGAACAATCAGGGTCGGATTAGAGGTCCGCTGTAGAGGGCCTCGATATATTTGGCTACATTTTGATTTCGTTCCAAAGATTTGTCAAAGGCGTAAGTTGGGATCTGGAAGGGGAACAATCAGGGTCGGATTAGAGGTCCGCTGTAGAGGGCCTCGATATATTTCGCTACATTTTGATTTCGTTCCAAAGATTTGTCAAAGGCGTAAGTTGGGATCTGGAAGGGGAACAATCAGGGTCGGATTAGAGGTCCGCTGTGGAGGGCCTCGACATATTTGGCTACATTTTGATTTCGTTCCAAAGATTTGTCGAAGGCGTAAGTTGGGATCTGGAAGGGGAACAATCAGGGCGGATTAGAGGTCCGCTGTGGAGGGCCTAGAAATATTTGGGATCCCCACAATATTTCTTGAAACAGAGCTATTTTAAAAGTTAGATGAGGAATTGACGTTCCTATTCAAATAAATGTGACTGATATTGACGAACAGTTTGTTTTTATTAAATATTAAATAAATTGCCGCTCAAGGGGGCGGTAAAAGAATGGAATTTTTTATTCGATTATTTAAGGATAGGACATTCCTCCCTTGCGGGACGTTTCTTATTAATCTAAGTCTTGTTTGTCATAGCGTATTGTCATTGGCTGGACAAATGCGATTCAAATTTTACTAGTCTGGACCTGGCTAACCATTTATCCAATAATACACTATCCCTGCGAATCAATCACAAAAGTTGAAGCCTTATGAACAAAATTTTAGGGTATTCAGAATGGTTCACAGAGATCTGTAAACACTGTCGAACACAGGTCTTCCATCGGAGTAAGTAAAAGGGATGATTAATGAAAAAAAAAAAACATATACGCGTAGCTCGTTGGAAGGTAAATAACATTATTGATATCAACTATCTGCGAACACTGGAATAACTGTAATATTATTCGGGATAATTCTTACAAAAAACTACTTGAATTAACTGTAATATTACTCCGGATAATTCTAACAAACAGCTACTTGAATTGGCTGTAATATTACTCCGGATAATTCTAACAAAAAGCTACTTGAATTAGCAGTAATATTATTCCAGATAATTCTGACAAAAAGCTACTTGAATTAGCTGTAATATTCCAGATAATTCTGACAAAAAGCTACTTGAATTAGCTGTAATATTATTCCAGATAATTCTGACAAAAAGCAATTTGAATTAGCTGTAATATTACTCCGAATAATTCTAAAAAAAGCTACTTGAATTAGCTGTAATATTATTCCAGATAATTCTGACAAAAAGCTATTTGAATTAGCTGTAATATTACTCCGAATAATTCTAAAAAAAGATACTTGAATTAGCTGTAATATTATTCCAGATAATTCTGACAAAAAGCTACTTGAATTAGCTGTAATATTATTCCAGATAATTCTGACAAAAACCTATTTGAATTAGATGTAATATTATTCCAGATAATTCTAACAAAAAGTTATTTGACCAAAAAGCTAGTTGAATTAGATGTAATATTATTCCGAATAATTCTAACAAAAAGCTACTTGAATTAGATGTAATATTATTCCAGATAATTCTAACAAAAAGCTACTTGAATCAGATGTAATGTTATTCCGGATAATTCTAAAAACAGCTACTTGCATCAGATGTAATATTATTCCAGATAATTCTGACCAAAAAGCTACTTGAATTAGATGTAATATTATTCCAGATAATTCTAACAAAAAGCTACTTGAATCAGATGTAATATTATTCCGGATAATTCTAACAAAAAGCTACTTGAATCAGATGTAATATTATTCCAGATAATTCTGACCAAAAAGCTACTTGAATTAGATGTAATATTATTCCGGATAATTCTAACAAAAAGCTACATGAATTAGATGTAATATCATTCCAGAAAATTCTAGCAAAAAGTTAAATCTTAGCGGGAACGGCCTGTGGACGAACGATTGAGTTGTTACCTGAGATATTTTGTTTCCCCTCAGACTCAACTTTCGAAACTTCAGTAACCACGGTGCCCCTTCCAATCGATCTATCGATTTGATGACGTTATTATCCAGATTGAGGTCCATGATATTGCTGTAATGAGGGTTGGCAAAAATGGCAGAAATATTTGAAATCTGGAAATAAACAAAGAGAAACAAACAAAGTACTCCAAGTATTTACAAGAGTGAAAAATCCGTTGACATAACAATGTAAATGGCTGTTAAGCCCCCCCCCCACCCCC